>JANHMN010000003.1:177899338-177928974 GCA_030674055.1 Rhabdomys pumilio
AGGGAGAGGGAGAGGGAGAGGGAGAGGGAGAGGGAGAGGGAGAGGGATTCTATGTACTTTATATAGGCTACCAGAAGGTGTGACGAAGATTAAAGGTGGATCTTCCCACCTCAAAAGAGCTGAATTACAGGTTTATCTTCCCACCTTGCAGATCTAGATCCCTCACAGGTGCACCCAGTCATTTGGGTTTTAGTTAATTCCAGATGTAGTAAAGTTGACAACCAACAATAGTGATCACACATGTATATAATGTATCTTGATCATATCCATCGCTCACAACCTAGTCTGACTCCCTGTCATTTCATCTCTCTCCCAACTTCATGCAATCCTTTTTAAACTTTTGACTTAATTTTTAACCCACTGAGTCTAATTAATGCCTATATGCACATGAGGGTGGGGTCTCCCAGTCAGATTAACTTTAAGTGGCCATCCTCCTAAATAGAAGTAAATTTCGATTCATCAGCAGCCATACTTTCAATTGCTCCTCAACTAAGGTCCAGGGGTATGGATCATAAGCTCCTTCTCAGTCTATGCTTGAGTTTTTAATAGGCTTGATCTTGTGTGAGTCTTTTGTACGTTAAACATCGATGCTATGAGTTCATGTATACAACAGCCATGCCAAGTCCATAGGACAGCAGCACTTGAAACAGTATTGTCTCTGCATTAACCACCAATCACCACAAAAAGAAGTTTCTCTAATGAAGGTTGGGAGGAGCACCAACTTATGTATACAAATACAAATATTTACAGGGAAGTTTTATAACCTGACCACATAAAAAAACAAAATCTGTTCTGTTCTCTTCTAGGACCCATGACTTCCTTCATAATGGGTTTTAACTGTGTTCACAGTACCAAATATGGAACAGGGTTCATATTTAACCAATAAAGCAGAATGGTTGGTTAGCTCTGTAAGTGATCGAATCACTATTGCACTTCTGGGTACTTCTTACTTGGAAGGTTAGTATTGTACCATGGTCTAACACTGGATAAGATTGTCGATGTCTTTTCTCCCCAATAAGTCTATACAGTGCCTATACAGCACTATGAAATCTAGCAAGCAGAGAGTATTACCTAATCAGTGCAAAACTGATTTCCTATAGTCAGTATTTAGTAGCTTTGGCAAGACATCTTAGTTTCTATTTATGATAGGTAACCAAGAGCAATGACTATAGCCTGTGGTTTTTTTTTTTTTGTGCTTCTGGGGCTTTCCTGCCCAGTAACTAGCAGGGACATAACCTATGACAGGTACTGAGATTTTCATATAATGGCCTAGGTCTTCTGCAATAGCATTTTTTACTAATGTGTGAATACTTCTGTTCAAATCCTTAGATGGATGGATGGATGGATGGATATTTTATATTATCTTAGAAGCTAGTAGTGTTTCATCTTGCTATGTAATTCTGGAATTGTTACATAGCCCGGGCTGTCGCCACTATTTGCAGAAATCCTCTTTCCTCTGCCTCCCATGCACAATATATCTACAGTAAAACCAAATTAGTATAGCAAGGTATCTCAGCTTCAAAGTTTTTCTTTCATAAGTCAGCACTGCATCATACCTACTAGAACATTAGGGATGCTATTCGTAACTTGGAACAGATTTAATGAGAACCACAAAATGAACAAAGAAGCCTAAACAAATTAAATGGATCTATTCTTTCACTACAAATAGATTTTAGTTTCACCCCAAGGAGATCTTATATTTCATCATTATTAAAAATGCCAGCAATATTTTGTCTGCAAAGAGAACAAATTTTTCCTCCTACTTTTCCCTCTGACTTGAAAACCCTTATTGCATATTTTATGAGTCACAGGAGATCTTAATTGCTGATTTTCAGTATTACAAACTCTGAAACCCATGGTGGCATTTTGCTAAATGCATTTTGTGCATGTAGGGCTGTTGTACATTAACAAAAATTATAGTAAAACACAGTGAGAGAAGCCATTTTATATGACTTTTCTTCACATGTGACCTTCA
This sequence comes from Rhabdomys pumilio, assembly GCA_030674055.1. NCBI lineage: Eukaryota > Metazoa > Chordata > Mammalia > Rodentia > Muridae > Rhabdomys > Rhabdomys pumilio. The sequence goes on from JANHMN010000003.1 coordinate 177,901,314, forward strand.
GAAGCTAAAATAAAAGATCCTTCCCACTCAAGCTCTGGCTCCTATTGCCTGTAAGGTCTTATTTTCACATGGAGCGCCATGATCTGCAGCCCCTTGTCACCTCATCTAATTTTGAGAAACATTGATAATTCTAAAGCATAGAAAAATATGAGAGAAAAGCTAGCATAAGTGTTTATAGGCCCCCTGTTTCCTTATTTGCTTTGTCCCCTAGGATACTGGATCTTAATCAGTTTTCAGGCTATTATTACATTCAAATGCCTCTTAAGGTAGAAAACCTGTTACTCTTGTATTTGAAAAGAATTAGGGAGATATAGCAACTAAAAGTGGACTAAAATAGATGTGAGAAGTAGTTGAATTTTGGCACCAGGAATATCAGAAAATATTTATTGAAAACTAGATTTTTGTGTACTAAATTTTTATAATGATTTAGAGAGAGGAATTGTGGGTGTTAAATGTGGGCAGTCATATGGCCTGTCACCTACAAAATGCTCAATAAATACTAGGAGTTATTAAAAGCCAGGTTTACTGTTCTTATATATGAAGCTTGTTAGACCTACAAGGGATGTTAGGATTCAATTCTTTAAAAGAGATCTCAATTTCAGCAGCAATTTTTTCAGAAATTGATAACATATTTTCAATTTGATGGGTCAAAAAATCTGGCTTGGTGTACAGTAAAAAGGGAAGAGGGTTACAGAAAAAATGTATCAGTTCAAGTTTGATCTGACTTGCCTATCCCATTTAAAGGGTGCTTCACCACGGGAGAAATCAATACTTATCTCAACCCCTCCAAGTCAGGTTTGGATATGAATTCTACAAGTAAATCACCTGAGAGCAGGAACATTTATCTGCAGGCATTGATGACATGTAGGGTTTGGAGCATTGAAAGCCACGGTGTGGGGAGCCGATAGAAGGCGGCTATCATCCTTGCAGCCATCTTGAGCCATATACCCTGACAAGAGACTTGGTTACAACAGCTGAGCACACTCTGATAACATCTTATTTTAGATACCCAGGATCTTCCCTTGGGTGTGTGAGACTTAAAGGTGTGATCTAGAGCTGAGACTTAAGGGTGTGACTTAGAAGTTAGACATAAAAGGCAGAGGCAGACAGAAGAGTTCAGTATACCTTGGAGTTAGGTATTAGGCATTAGGTTAGGCACTTAGCACTTGGAGAAAGAACTTGGAACTGGAAAAGAGACTAACAACTGGAACTAGCACTAGGGACTAAGAACTAGGGACTAGGAACTCAAGACCAGGAACTCAAGACTGGAGCAGCTTGGGGCAGTGAGGGCTCTAACAATTTACCCCCCACGGTTTCTGGCAGTACGGGTCCCAACATTGACAGAGCGGTCTGCAACATTTTTTGGCACCCAATGTGGGGCAGCTCAGGCGCAACACCATGGCTCAGTCCCTCACATATTGGTATCTTTCATATTCCTCACCCTATTCATCTTAGCTCTGAGACAGTCAAAGAAAAGGTTTGTTTTTCCCAGCAGAAAGAACAGCTGCATTTATGCGATTGCATGAGCAGTGTTGGTCCTTAGCAAACCAGAAATAGACATTTTCCGTTTAACATCACCCTCCCACCACTCTCTTTATTCCTTCGGAAAGTCCAAAATCTGCTTTCTTCATATTGTCTGAGACCCAAGAGTAGACAGCACCTCTTGGTCATCACAGTCCTGTCTCTACCCAAAAACCTTTTCTCATCTGACCTATTGGGTATCATTTTCTTTTGGACCCTCAGCCAGGACAGTACTGTCTCAAAGTCTGAAATAAAATATTTAAAGGAGAGCAAAACTTAACAATAATGTCACTAATTTTATCTCAGTCTCACAGATTTTAGAGAAAAGCACATGGAAGAAGTGGGTATGTTTCCTACTTATGAAATTTGGTTATCATTATAATTGTAATTGTAGTATGTTAATGGTCTAATATCTGGCAAAAAGTCTATCTTTATGGACAGAGGAAACAGAATATGATACCTCAACCATAAACTACCATAAACTGCCATGTGGTTCTTATGCTTTTTTTGGAGGGGGGGAAATCTTTCTTCTGTTTGTTTGTTTGTTTGTTTGTTTTGTTCTATTCGGATTTGTTTGTTTTTGTTTTATCTTATTATGTTTTAACTTAATATTATACCTAGATTCCTGTTTGTTTGTTTGTTTGTTTGTTTTTTAAACAGATACAAATAAAGTAGATGGATACATATGGGAAGAAAGGTGGGGAAGAACTGGGAAGAGATAGTTAGTGGGAAAATGCACCATAATTAGAATATATTATATGCAAAAGATCTATTTTCAATTTCAAAGAAAGAAAATAGAAACCAAGAGGAAGCCAGTGTAAATGAAGAAAACATTATCAAGAAGAAAAATAAATTATTAGAACTTACAAGGGTAGCAACTGAGTCCAAAATATCCATGTGGAAATAAACAAAACCCATTAGCAAATTTGAAAATATGCTGGTGAAAGTATCGCTATGTAGAAAAGACAGGAAAATAGCTATTTTCAAAAGCATAGAATCAAAGTTAGATAATATCAAAAGTTCTTAGCATGACTATCTCTGAAATTCCTGAAGAATAAGAGCAAAAGCAGGCATAAGGGAGTCGAAGAAACAATGTCTGCAGTGTGTACAGCTGCTTCAAGAAAATTATTTACAAATTGAAAAAGCTTCACAAACCTTAAAATGATAGATATGAAGAATATGCATCAATAAAAATTATACACATGTGGCTTAAAACCAAAAATGATGTAGGATTATTGTAATATCACCAGAAATAAATGAGATGTTATGAGGAGAAGAGCAAATCGGAAACCCTGCAAGTGAAGTGACACAGAGAACATGTCTAATTTACTGAATTCAAAAAGATACATTCTAAATCCCATCTTCAGGAGAAAAAAAAGCCTTCTAAAAGTGAAGGCAAGTTGGGTAAACAAAAGACTACTCTAGTAAACAGAGCAAAGCAAGTTAGCTTCCAGGAAGTCTGTACTCAGAAGTGTTGTAGGAGAGCTTCAAACTTAACAGAAATATGTTAGAGTGACACCCATGTCATCAGAAAGTAGTCAGCAAGGTCTTAAACTGCAAATGTCTGTTGGTATACAGTCATGTTTGTTTTTTATTTCCCTAAGATATATATTCATTGTTTAGATTCTAAAGAACATAGATTCCAGATTTGGAACATAGATTACATTTCCTTATGGTGTTCAGATGCCTTGTAAGTGTGTTATTGCTGAAAGCTGACAAATCAGTGGAAGTTGTAAGATTTTTACAGCTATGGGAAATGTTTAAATTCTAATTGTAAATACACTGTTGAAATATCTAGAAACAATTTCATCCCTAGAGACCATTGAAAATACAAAAAAAAAAAAACATTCTGCTAGAATTTTAAAACTATTAAAGTAATAAAATGAAAAGCAGAATGAGACAGAAGAAAAAAATAAGATAGAAAAAAGATTATTAGCATACTTGACACTGAAAGCACAAAGCTAAATTAACAAATTAGACTTTATGGAAACTAAACTTTTATAGGATAAAGGACATTAATAAGAGGATGAAGAAATTACATCATCAACAAATCATGAATGTCTACATAAAAGTTTCTCAAAACTGAGTAGTTATCTTAATTATGGTTTCTATTCTATTAATTAAGAAACAATACCATGACCAAAAAGCAGCCTGGGGAGGAAAGAGTTTATTTGGTTTAACACTTCCATATTGCTGTTCATTACTGAAGGAAGTTAGGACAGGAACTCAAACAGGGCAAGATCCTGGAGACAGGAGCTGATGCAGATGCCATGGAGGTATGCTGCTTACTGGTTTGCTCATCATGGCTTTCCCAGCCTATTTTCTGATCGAACCCAGGACCACCAGCCCAGAGGTGGTCCTACCCACATTGGGCTGGGCCCTCTCCCATTGACCACTAATTGAGAAAATGCTTTACAGCTGGATCTCATGGAGGCATTTCCTCAACTGTAGCTCCTTCCTCTCTGATGGCTCTAGCTTGTGTCAAGTTGACACAAAACCAACCAAAACAGTAGTTAAAATATATTAGAAGACTGTATATTGAATAAAATACTCATCTGTTTTCAGGAAAAACCAGGCATCCTGGTTTGCTCTAGGTCTTAAGATAAGGCTGAGAGACTGTGTGTGAGAGAGAAAGCCTACGTAGAAGAAGCACATACCAGTGACAAAGAGAAATGGGTTATGTTGACAAAGTGTGATGACAGTCATAGAGAAAACAGTTCAGATAATCCATATGTCTACATACAAACCTATATGGACTCTAACCAATCATGGAGAAAGCAAAGGTGGCAAATAAGCCTTTTATCCTGAGCTCATCACCCATCCTTTAGGCTCTAGTAAAGCCAGCATTTTGGGGGAGAAAAAAAAACATCATTGAAGTTAATATAGAGCAATCTCAGGGTCTATTATCATAACTCACATGTCCGAACTCTTGTCTTAGAGAAAAGCTTGTGGGACAATAGTAACATGTATCTCAGTTCTAAAATCTCCCAAGTTGGTGATTTTTAATGTTAATGAAGAGCAATTCTAGAGGTGTCTTTGGGTTTCTCTTTGAAAATACATTGGGAGTGAAATGCATTAGGAATGTCCAGGCTCTGCTGACAGGTTGACATCTGAGTTGGATCTGGAGTATTTTCAAGGGCATTTCATGAATAAAGGTTTTTTGCTTTGGGGGGATTTTTTGTTTGTTTGTTTGTTTGTTTGTTTGTTTCATAATAGCACACATTCTGTTTTTGTTATTGTGTGACCATCTCAAATCCCCATTGGTTTTAATTTGGTCTAGTCATGAAGAACAAGTCTGAGTCTCTAATAATTTTTTCCTTGTGGCCTAATCTAGTCTCTTATGACAAAACTACTGAAAGTTTGCTTCTTATTGTTAACCAATCAAAGGGCCCACATTTTATTTCCCTTCTGTCCCCTTGTCATTTTCTCCGTGTGTCTCATTGACACTGTAAAAATATAATCCAAAGAAAGTAAATTTCTGTGAGTAGCTCATAGATGCAATGCTTGGGTATAACTACTGTCTGCTTCCCTTCCGAGGAAGCTTGCAATGGCTCCTTCTTGTACCATGAGAACAAGTCCTCAGGGAGGAGGACCTTGTCAGACCTTGAATTATTTTAATTCAAGCTGTTGTCTTCAGCAAGAGACTTGCTTTAAACTTCTGAGAGGCAACAGCAAATACTGATGATGTTTTAGGACTCTCTTGGAATCCCCTGACAAACTACTCAGAAGAGGACTTTCTCACGGCTAGTACTGCGGTATCTGTTAGTTTATGACTCTTGCTGGGAGCGTTGTCATTAAGACACAATAACCCTAAGAGTGAAATAGTAGCACATGCATCTTCATAGTAACAAAGAGCTCTCTAATTGGACTTAAGGCCCATTCAAATATCATGCCTGATACTAAATATATATCTAGCTACCCAGGCCTAGTGAAGTCATGGATCTTGGAGGAGAACCTATAGCCACCACTTTAGTAAACCAGCCTAATTCTGCACTATACATATAACTGCACTATAAATACATATTCTTATTGTATACATGTGACAAAGAAGTGCAGCTCTCCCCCTTCATTAAATGCATTTCTCTTTGCAACAGAAAGAGATCATTACGGAAAATTACAACAATCAAGATGCAGACGTCAAGTAAGTGTGGGGTGTTACTCCCTAGCTGATGTACATACAGCACAACTCCTGTTCCTAAGGCTAAGGGGACATAGTGGAAGAGGGAGAAAAAAGATTGTAAAAGCAAAACAGGAAGTCTCTGTAAAAGTATTTCTCCCAGATATGTCAGGGAAGCTGCACTCATGAAGAAGCATCAACATGTGTACCTAAACAAGTATTCTCTGGAGCAAGAGTGACACTAATAGACATACTTACATGAAAGGAGAAACCTTCACAAGGCTCAAACTGTAGACAGAGAGCTATGGGCAACTACGTAACACTGATTGTGGGGAAGCGGAGTCTTCCCCAGGGAAGAACATCTCAACTAGTTATCTAGTGATCAGCCTTGGAATCATATACACACAAGAATATAAGTTATACAAACTGAGAAGATCGAATGCTTATATTTAGGAATGTATGCATTACATATATATATATAATTTATAACATATTAATTTAATATATATATTAAACATATATAATCAATAATTATAGACGAGGCCATGAATGTGAGAGATAAAGGGATATGAGTGAGGAAATAGAAGAGGAGAATTGATGTAACTAGATTTCAACTTCCAAAAAAAAAGGAAGAAAAGTCTATGACTATACACTTACAAAAATAAATTGTTAAATAAATAAATATATGCAAAAATCAATATCCCTTCCTTAGATAAGAAGTGTAAAGAATGTAGAAAGAATAAGGGAACCAGACCAAACTAGAGCACACATTAATAATAACTACAGGCAAGATGAACTGGCAAATGCTAAAAGTAGTGAGCAAAGGTTTAAAAATAAATAGATATAATTGCATATCTCCAAGGTATTTCCCCCTCAAAGTACTCATTTCAGAAGGGAGAATAGTAATTTGCTGTGGAGAAAACTGCAAGCACCATAGAGTGATAAAACTCTGTCTCTAGGGAAGTTGCACGAATATCACGAATATCATCCATAGGTCTGAAATTCTCTCAGTTCAAAGTCACAGGTTTTTAAAAGACAGAGAAGGGGAAAGGCTAAATCTATTAATAGGCCATTCAGAAAAGGTTACAGTTTCCAATTATATTGGAAAATATGCCTACTGTCCCTAATAATCAGATAAATGCAGATTTTAAACTTTTTAAGCTATGCTTCTAGATCTACCTGACTAGTTAGAAACCAAAAATAATTTCTCAGCATGAGAAGGCAGGAAGGAGACTCCAACCTCAAGTGACCCTGTTATACACAGATGAGTGGATACCATATTCTGTTCAGAGGTCAACATTACTCAGTCTTCCTGAATTTCAGCAATGGTCTGCTTTGACTGAGCATTATTCCTTGTCATTTGCTTCACAGAAACAGGACTCGTCTTTGGAATTACATGAGTCACATATTCAGTGATAGTCCCAGCTGTTCTTTCCAAGTCCCAAATCAAAAGCAATTCAAACTCCAATGAAAATATATATATATATATATATATATATATATATATATATATATATATTAGCGGGTGTTTAGAAAATGAATTTAAAATGTACCAGGAAAACTGAAGGTTTTTTTTTTCTTTTTTGCAAAGGCATGGTTGATTACCTTTGAATTGTAATGATGTAATATGAAAACTATTGAAGATGGATCAGAAATGGAGAAAGGATTCAGACAGTATGCTACTACATTGATCAGGGAATGGAAAAATGAACATGTGGAGTTGATGGTTGATACAGTGGTCCCATGAGAAAGGGAAGACCCTTCGACTCTAAAGTTGATGTGATTCAATGAGAAATTAAAGATATCAGATGTTGGAGTTGAGAGAGATGTGAAGTGAAAGCTTCTGTCATCAGCTGTGGGAAAGCACTGCCATTCTCTAACCTAAAAAAAAATGGAGGCAATATTTTGAGATAATGAGGGAGTTTGGTGGGATGCATTTAGTCCTAGAAGCTCACAGAAATGTTCATTGAGGGTGAGGGGTAGCTGTTAGAAAACCAAATAGTTTGTTTTTTAAGATTCCAGATCCATCACTGTGACTTGTGACTCAAATGAGCAAGGACATTTAATAAGGCACCTGTCAGAAAAATTGAGGCATGGCAGGACCAAAAACAAGAAAGAAAGAAAAGAAAAATAGGCATAAAAAGACAGGTACAGAATGTGGAGGAGGGCCAGAAGACGTGGGTGACAAAGGAAGCAACCCTGGTCTTCACTAACTTCTGTCTGCACCATCCGTTTTCAAGGACCTATTTGTAGTTTGTCTTCAGAGACAAAATGGGTTACTACCCTTTACTGATGGGAACCTGAATTTTCTTTGGATTTTTTTTTAACTTTAGACTGACCAAGTTTTACAAAGGGGATCAAAAGTACGATGCATGTGAATTGACTGACTGACTGTTTTGATGACATCCGGGTCACCTCCTCAATGGTACAAGTCCCACTAAATATTAATCTTCATCTCCACCCTGCCTAAGCCTCTGGTCAGCAGGCAGAGCTCAGCTTTAGCTCCTTCAGTAATCTGTAAAAGTTTCTCGTGCAAACAACAGTTTTTCAGACTGAAAACTTCTGTCCTCCACATCCAGATGTTGTGTAACTGACCCTTGGGGTGCTATATTTGAATATTGTAGGGTTGGGAAGTTTACTGCAGTGAAATAATACACAAGGATCTCATTAAGTGTGATAAAACAGACACTCTGTTTCACGCACTCAGACGAATACGTTCTGCGTACCCATGGAGTTGGCTGTTGTTTACAAGCTAAAAGGAAAGGATTCAGTGTAAAATTTTTTCCTGCTGGTCTTGACTTTAAACTCCCTAGCCTCCAGAAGTGGGAGAAAGAACCCTCACTGTTTAAACACTAAGCACCGGAGATCTTGTCGTGTTAGCCACAGCACACTGAAACAGATGGTCATCAGAGAAGTGAAAAATGACTCAGAGGATTTGTCTTCCAACCTGGTCCATATCTGTGAACAGCCCTGGATCCAGCCTGTAGATGCAAATGCCTTTCTCATTCATCTCCATCTCTTCTTCATCCTGCAATGACTCCTGGGATGAAGCGTTGGGAGGAAAACCAGACAGTTGGTGAAAAATACAGAAATACAATGAAGATACAGATGATTCCTCAAGGGAGACAAGCTGTACTTGAAGTCAAATAAAGTGATTTTGTTTTAAGGAAAGAAAAAGATTTTAATATGAAATATGAAGCAAGAAAACAGAAGCTAATTGAGTGTTGTCAATCACTGTGCAGAATTCCTACAAAGAGGAGAAAATGTGACATAGCACCTTGAAAGCACTGTCATTGCCAAGTTATGTGTGGCAAAATTTTAATCTCAAAGCAGATTTCTCTGAACTGGAAGTGCCATTGCCAGGTTACCTCTGTGTTGGTGACTATGTTCTAGGTCAAGAGTGATACAGTGGACACTGTGTTACAAATGATCCACACAGTTACCAAAGGCAAATAAAAGTGTAGAATAGCTTCCCAAGACTAACTCATGTTAGCATCAGACCATGTTGCCAACATTCAATGTTTTCTCAGTGAAGGGAAAGGGAGACTGGACTAGAAAGTAGCTGCGATTGGCCTGTTTGGTATTTTCTGTGGAAGTTAATAAGTCAATAGAGAAAAGCAGAAGAATAAAAGGGAAGTAAAAGTTAAAACCTGTTTTTAAAAAAACAATTGTCATCTTTAGGGTTTCGGTTGGATGTGAGACATCCGCTTGGTATTGGAAGGAGACAAATGGGTCCCTTTCTCATTGAATTCAGTATAAACAGCTGTGTAGCAGGCAGTGAACAGGTAAGAAAAGATATCCTAAAGATAACAGATGCCAAAACACTACCTTAAAAGCACATGGGAAGACAGATGTGAGAATGCATAGCAATAACCTAGCCTGAGAGGTGAAAAACATAATCCTTGAAGTTATTGACCCTGAAAAATCATGTGTTGATTCAACTATTACCTCAGACCCTGCAATGCCACCTCTGAACACAGAAAAGGGAAATCATATGTCAAGGATATATAAGAAACATTGGGGCCTCCACCCTTCTTCCATGAATGCCTGTCATCTTCAAGTACAAATGCATCACAAAGATGTACCACATAGCAAGAAACTCATCTCAAGTTTGGAGAAAAACTATGATCAAAGGCATTGATCACAGTATTATCCATCAAATAAGTCACAACATGTGGGTGACATGGTCTGCATTAATTAATTATCACATTTACAATATTAACTTATGAGTGTTGAGTTTTCCCTATCTGTACTTTAGTTTCACACATTTTATCATTTCACAGGGGGAATCCACTTAGCTTATGATTCTACTATTAATTCACAACAGATGAGCACAACATTTCACAGCATCATTTGATACTGAATCTAACTCGTTAATTAGTAATTTTTTTTATTTCCTTCAACTCATTAACTTACTGAATGGTGTATCCTTCTATAGACACTAATTAGCATTTCAACAATTGTATTTTATAAGCACAAGATTAACATTAAATAAGAGAATCTTTTCTTGAATCAGACTTCGCTGGAACTAACTCAAACTATCCAGAAAGTGGAGAGTTTTTTAAAGTAAATATATCAGCTTGGGAGGAGGTTCAATGGGTAATGTCCTTGATGTACAGAATAGGAGCTAAATCCCCAACATGTAGAAAGCTAGGAGTAGTGGTACCCACCTGTAATTCCATTCCTAGGGAAACAAACATGAGGTTCCCTACAGCTTACTTTACAGCTGTCTTCGGAATTAGTGAGCTCCGGATTCAGGGAGAGATCCTTCCTCAAATCAAAAAGATGAAGAACAATTGAGAAGATACCAGACATCAACACTGAGTCTCCACAAACACACTAACAATGTATACATAAAAATAAAGATGAAATGATCCTTAGATCCATGTTATATCCTTATTAAATAGTATATTTAGTCATGTGGGCAATTTTAATATCTAAAAATGGCAGTTACTTCTCTCAGTATTCTTTTTAAAAGGGGACTATTGTCACATTGCTATACTGGAGTCCTCCAAACAATCATACGTTCACAAACCCTTACATATTTCCTGTCATTACCACTATTACCAGGTATTTTTCTTCTTAGATGCTACAGAAAAGAAATATTGAGCCAAACAAACTCAGAGAAATAAAAGCTTTCACTTCTGTGTAATATTGTGGATTAGAAGATGACTTTATGTGACCCACCAAATTTGTTATAATGTACCTTCTATATCCTATTATACAAGGCAGCACGAGAACAGTAAGCTAAAGATTGAGCAGGTTACAGAAACCAAATAAGAGCTGAAAAGGTAGAGAGGCTGGCTGGTACAGCAAGCATGTTCACAGGAAGAAGTATGCTAGAGGAGGTTGAGACTGAGATTCTCCATCAAAGCCCTCCAGTGAGAAGGACCCTCAGCATTGTCTGGAGAAGTAACAACATGAGGGCATGAGAAGGGTACAGAACAGGTTACAGGTTGAGCTCCCATAAGCATTTAGCCCAAAATAGACAATCAAGGTAAACCACATGGTCACACCTTCCACACCCACTCAGAGCCTCAATCAAGAAAATTTTATGATCTCCAAAATAACAGAGGCCAAGTTGTAAGTGGCAAGTAGGGGTTCTCAGACCAGGCAATTGAGGTGACAAGAAAAGTCTGACTCTGAAAGTCCTCTCAGAAAGACCTACAGACTTAACTTCATTGGATACTACAACTAACAACTTATAATCCTGAAGAAAATGCTACAAGAGATAACCAGGGGCAAGAGAGAAATTATGCCATCACATCTAGGAAGAAATAATTCCTGAGATTATACATCTTCTATGACACTTTACTCAATGTTTTTAATTTTGATCATCCTTCTACACTTTGACACTGCAATCATTTCCTTCATCTTGTTTCTCAACTGAACAGGGTTTTGTGAATGTCCTTCCTTTCTCTGATCCCTCAATAATAATTTATCTGCTATTATTAATATCAGCTATAGACTCTCCCATCACTCCTCTGTCCTCTGTCTATCACTCCTAATGTTTTCTGTCAATTAATACCTTTAACTCAAAAATGAAAACAAAATTATACTTTGCAAGAAGTGCCCTAGTGTCATAGTCTGTGAACATTACTGTCAGAGCAAGTGAATACACAAGTGTGTTCTACCACAAGTAAGTACAATTGAGATCAGATCACTGAATGTTACTACAGTTGTCTTCCCCTCTATAGAGCAACAAGGAAAATAAATCTAAATGAATCTAACTCAATAGAAAGACTCATATAAAATTAAATAAATTAAAACAGTTGGAAACAGGGCAAAATGAAAACTGGAGAACACATACATCTTCAAAGAAATGCAAAGCATAACAAAGAAAGACAAAAGTTTTGGGTAAGGCAAACCACTATAGCACTTGTATAAATTCAAAGCTCCTCAACCCTAGAAATCAATGATAATGCAATAACTTGAATCCCGGAAAGAAGATTACGGAGACATCCTCTAAAAGAGATAAATAGGCACATAAAGGACACAAATAAACATATAGACAGAGTTAACAAAATCAACCAGGACCTAGATAAGAGAGTTAATCAAATAGATGTAATAGCGTTTAAATGAGGAATTAAAAAATACAGATGACAATTCAACAAGGAAATTGGGACTAGTGAACCAAAGAAAAGTGCTGGGAATAAAGTCAATAAGTTAAATGAAATACAATATCAAAAAACAAAAATAAGTAGAAGAATTCATTTAAAAGATAGGAGACAAGTTGAGACAATAATACATTCAGACACAAATAAAGAACAAAGGTGAGCAGGACCAGAACATGCAAGACCTATGGGATTATTTCATGAACACAAATATAATAATCAGACATGAAATCTAAAGTGGGACTGATCAGGGAACTTTGTTTATTGCCTTGCTTGTTCTTTGACTATTTGCACCTATTGTGTTGCTAGTTCCTCAACCTAGAGCTGACCTTACTACAAGCATGTAATTAAAATGGTATAAAAGCAAAACAGAGGAGGGGAGATGGGATAGGGGGTTTCTGGGGTGACAACTGAAATGTAAATAAATAAAATATCCAATAAAAACAAAAAAACCAAAAATTAAAATATCTTTAATAGAATTATAGCTGAAATATTCTCAAACTTAGACAAAGACTTCCAAACAGGAGGAATTTAGCATTTCAAACAGATATGACCTCTTCATTTCTTATCATTTTATGGTGGTAAAACACTCTGACAAAAGCACCTTAGGAAAGAAAGGGTTTATTTAGTCCCAATTCTAGATTACAGTTTGTTCTGGAATGGGTGGAAGTTACAGCAGCAGTAAGTTAAGAGAGTTCATCACATTGCCTCTGTAGTCAAGAAGCTGAGAATGCTGAAAGCATGCTTCCTTTCAGTTAACTTTCTCTATGTTATATAGTCCAGGATCTACTGCCTAGGGAATGGTGCCACCCACAGTGGATGGAGCTTACCACTTTAATTGAGTAACCAAAGTAACACCCTAGCCTTATTATCTTGAATGCTGGATCTCATCTGCCAATTCCCCCACAAACATGCCCAGAAGTCCATCTCCTAGGTAGCTCTAGATTCTGTTATGTTGATAATTAACACTAGTAACATACACATGATAATAAAGAGGTCAAAAATACAGAGCATATGCTGCTTGGGAGATCATTAAATGGACAACTACTTGCTGTGCAAGCCAAGAGAATGTGAGTTTGGATCCCCAACACCCATGGAAAAGGCCAGGGATGGTGATATACACCTGTGATCTTAGTGCTCAACATATGGAGACAAAAGGATCCCAGGAGCTTGCTCACAGCCAGTAAAGATAATTGGTGAACGCTAGGTTCAATGAGATACCCTATCTCAGAAAAATGTTTAAAGAGAAAAAAGCTGGAAAGAAAAAGACATTTGACATCAGTCTCTGGCACATATGTATGCTGTATACACAGAGTCATAGAGTGTTGAAAAGCCCAAAAGAAATTTTGTTTGACTTTGAATTTTTATATCTATTTGTATAGGACAGGAGGATGAATATATGTCCATTTAGAAGATAGAATTGAAGAAAAGAAATGAGAAGATAGAAGGTAAAAGATGAGAAGATTGAGAGAGAAGTTACACACGTGCATTAACATATTTTCCCTTTCGGTTTTCATTCTTCATTTCTTACATAGTTTTAAATAAACAATTGAATTAGCATTTTGTTAATAAAATAGTGGCTGGAGATAGTCAGTCTTTCAACTATTCTAAGCTTCTCTCCATAAAGATGATAATAACACTGATCTCATAAGGTTACCTTGAAAACATGTGCACTGGCTAAAACATTCTATTCAACAAGCTTGTGGGAAGCATGCTAACATCCATGTCGGAACACTTTCTCTCTCTCTCTCTCTCTCTCTCTCTCTCTCTCTCTCTCTCTCTCTGTGTGTGTGTGTGTGTGTGTGTGTGTGTGTGTGTGTGAGTGTGTGTGTGTTGGTTGTGATCATGCCGCTGCTGCTGGGCTCCTCAATATTCACACGCTAGGTCCAAGTCACTTGCACATTCAGTCTGCCTTCACTTTCAATCTTGCATTGACAGTCTGCTCTAGGACCCCTGCAACATTTTGCTTTGTCTGCATCATGAAATGCATCAGCTTTGTTGAAAGAAAATTGTCTTCCTCAGGGGCAAATACTTACTCTGAATCAGAATAAGACCCATGTGAGAGATCCCAGTGAGCATCCGTATCTGCAGCGTGATTCTCTTATTGTTAATATCCAGTCACTTCCAGTGCTCCTGAAATGTACACAGGCTTGCAAAGTGATGCACATTTTATCTGCCAATAAAACAGATTTCTATTTGGTGCTTTTTTATTGAGTATTACTTTGTCTTTGGAAGTGAAGGGGATGTTTTATTAATCAGCTTTGGGGCATATAATTTATGTCCAATAAAATTATTCATTTTGGATGTATATTTTGATGAGTTTGGGAAAATTTACGTAGCCATATAACCTCTACCATAATAATTACATTTAAAAAATGTTCTTTATCCCCTAAAAGTCTTCCTCTGCATTCAGTAACCTTTCCATGCATTCATCCCAGTTAGAGACCCATTTCCTTTTGGTATCACTTAAAAACAATCCTCAGTCTTTTATTTCTTTGCTTTAATGTTCTTTTGAATGTCACTCATGTTGCTGTATGTAGTGTTGCACTATATTAAATAAAAATTACTCATCTATTTACCAGTTATAGAAATTTTTATAATATCCAGCTATAGTAAATTAAGATGTTCTGAGTGTATGGATACAAGTATATGCGTAGCTATATGCTTTCATTTCTGTGGGGGGGGAAATTAAGAGTGTATTGTAAGACTGAGATGCTTTAACGGCTAAGGCTGTTAATGTTTTAACTTCCAAACTGTTTTCTGACATAAGTATATCATTCCACACTGCTACTGTAATAGTCCTGGATTCACTGAAACATGGTGCCACAGACTCAAATAGTATGCAAAACCAAAGAGCGTTTATTCTGCAGAGATCCAGCATGCATGAGTCTATCATTCATCAGATGGAACACAGAGTTGTGAGCTCCACAGGTTCAAGTTAAAGGCAATTAGGGGAATTTCAGGGAAGCATAGGTGACCTTTATCCTGATTGGTTGGCTCTATCCCAGGAAGTATAGGTGTCTCTGGGATTGGCTAGGGTTCGAGGAGCTTTCCAAGGAGAGCCTAGATACTTGTTTACTTGTCCTGACTGGATTTTTTTGGGGGTTATTTTTAAAGAAACTTTACAATAAGCCTCTTTTAGCTCTGTGTTTCAGTTTGAGTTGAGTTTTGTCTATTTTGTGAGGAAAGAATTATTTTGGATACATTTTCATGTGTTCAGTCAATTATTTGAGTACAATTTATCAAAAATACACCTGAACATCTTGGTAAAAAACAGAGAATTCCACTTCTAGGCTTTACCAATTCCATTGGTTTATTTGTTTAAATCTAACTAATAACACATTCTCAATTACTGTGTATAGCTTCACAGTAAAGCTATAAATCAAGTCATTTAATTCCCCCAATTCCTTTACTATTCAAATTTTCAAACTCTTCTGTTCTTCCACATAGTTTCTATAAAAACCTCAGCCAAGAAAAAAAAAATGTTTCTGGGATTTCTAGAGGAATTATATTGAAACCTCAAGAAAATGTAAAAGTGGACTTCCTAACACTAATTCTTAGATCATGAGGATGATGAATTTATCCATTTATTCAGCTCCCAATTAATCTTTTTCCATCATTCTATACTATTATTGGGTCACAGATTGAATCTTCCTGCTGTATTTAGTACCTGTTTACACTCTTCCTGACCTCATACAATGACAAGAACAACTTGAATGAGCTGTAGCCCATGTACAAAGCTTGAAGCATGACTTTATCTGCTGAACTATAACCATCCATTTCTGCTCTTTTTCCATTATGAGTATAATTGTTCACAAAATGTAAGGAGTAGGTACCAATCTCCAATATCCTGGGAACATCCCTGGGAACTAATGTCTAAGTCCAACAACACTGCATAAAGTATTTACCACCAAGTTACCAACTTTTCCTTTTTGCTCCAATAATTCAAATCCTGAGACATAACGCAAACAAGCTATTTGAGATTCTTGATAGATAATACTTGATCCCTATACATTATTTTGACACCTATTTATAGACCCTCTTGCCCCAAAATAGTTATTACATGGGTCATTACAGAGGCCATCACAGATATGACAAAAATCACTCTCCCAAGGATCAGAAGACTTGGATATCAGGTGGATTATCTTGATGGGCTTCCTCCTTGGGTGCTTTAGATGGTTTCAAAGCTATTACACAGACCTGGGAAGTAGAGGTGTAATGCTGTGCCAAGGTGGGTCTGAACAAAGGCTGAGGATGCAGTACTCCGTAGACATCCACATGAGCCTGTTCAGATTTTCTGTGAACGATCCCGTAGCACAGGGTAATAAAGGCTGAAATCTAGCCCCATACTTTCTAGCAACTACTGAAGTCACTGGCCCGAGTTAGGCTGGAGGAGAAATTTTTCTTAATTTACAAAAAGTCAGCATATGAACTGTGAAGCTATGGGCTTCACAGTCCCTCTTCCAGTGCACTGGAAACTGGTTAAAGGGTGAAGGAAAACTAAAGGAATAGAAATAAAATGACCAGAAAAGGAGCCATTGAAGGATGAAGGGCTATCTCGGGAACCAGAGGCAGGATGATGACTGAACCATTGAACCAAATGTCATCCTGCCTTTACTTATTTCTGCATGAGCTGTTTGCTAACACAGACTGCTATCAGATCATATATAGGCTGAATGTGCTTCCAAATTCAATTCCACATTTTTTTGACAGACACTCAAAGGCCTAGTTTGGTTCAGATAATAATAATAACCATCCTTAGACCATATAAATGTAGTAAGTTAGTTACAGGGTCATAGGAAAAAATGATTATTATTCTCAAACCATATTATGTATGAAGTATCTACATTTGGGAGTATGCAATGGTTTGTGTATGCTCGGCCTAGAGAGTGGCACTATTAGAAGGTATGGACCTGTTGGAGTAGATGTGTCACTGGGTGTGGGTTTTAAGAGCCTCATCCTGGCTGCCTGGAAACCAGTATGCTACTACCAGCCTTCAGATGAAGATGTAGAACTCTTAGCTCCTACTGTTCCATTCCTGTCTGGATGCTGCCATGTTCCTACCTTGATGATAATGGACTGAACCTCTGAACCTGTAAGCCAGCCCCAATTAAATGTTGTCCTTATAAGAGTTGTCATGGTCATGGTATCTGTTCACAGCAGTAAAACTTTAACTAAGACAGAGTATAAGGAAAGAAGTCGTTCCTAAAGAACAGAAATGGCTTTTCTTCTTGCACTCTGATACAAGAACTGCCTCACAAACTTACAAGCTCAGAAAGTTATCATCAATAGCACATATTTGAATGTGGTTCCTTTGAAAGCAAATTAGAACAAGTAGTAGCCTATAAACATAAAACCATAGATATCAACAATCCCATTGCTGGTGGCCTCAACTGTCAAACCCTGGTGTTGCATACAACATTCTCACATTATTCAGTCTTACTCCCTAATGGTTCCCTGGGTGAGTCTTTTTCTCTAAAAAGGCACCTATAGTTATCATGTATTTAGTGATCTATTTCTTGCCTCTTCTGACTACTTGGTTAACTCCTGCTCTTATCTATTAATCATTTAATGTAAGTAGCTCATCTAGCCTTTGAGATTTTTAAGCTCCTTAACTATAGGGCAGTTGTGCCTAACAACAAAAATAACTAAAACATTACTTTCTTCAATCTCTTGTTTCAAACAGTCTGACTAAGCTTATCTGGGTAGACTGAGATTTCTCATTACTTCTCCAAAGACTTTCAAACTGGAAACCATGTTTTTTATTTTAAAAAAAAAAGGATTTATTTGGACCTTTTGAAAGTTAAGACTATAAAGAATATTTTAAAGGCATAACAAATGAAATATGATTAATCGATTGTTGTTGGAATTTTTCACAGAAAGCATTTCACTTGATGAACTCACCCAAAGATCTTGTATTAGTGAGTACATTGTGACGATGTAAAAAATATGACCCAAAAGGAATAAAAATAAACTTTCATTAAGGAAACAAACTCTATCTTCATGTTTACGTACTTTCTAGAACTCAGCCTGTTGCTCCACATTAAGTCTGGTGAAATACTCTGTGTGATCTTTATATAATGTTTTAGAGCTTCCACAAGTGAAAAACAAGGCATAAAATTGTTTTCTGACTTGCCAAAAATTGGACCAGATCAAATAATCAGAATTTCACAAATCTAAGTCAGTGAAGCCTTAGTCATTGTAACGTCACTTTATTTATGACAGCCACCCTAGTGCCCAGAACACTCAGCCTGGTGTCCTGAGAGGCACATGTACACTTAGATAGAATTATAAGGAAAGGAAAATAGAAAAAAAACCCTGCTTCTCTACTTATATATCTTTATTTTACTAAGTATTTTTAATTGAAATAATACTTGTCTTAGTTAGAGTTTCACTGCTGTGAAAAGACATCATGGCCAAGGCAACTGTTTTATAAGGACAACATTTAATTGGGGCTGGGTTATACATGCCAAGGTTTAGTTCATTATTATCAAGGTAGAAACATGGCATCATCCAGGCAGCCTTGGTGCAGAAAGAGCTGAGAGTTCTACATCTTCATCTGAAAGCTGCTAGCAAAATATTGACTTCCAGGCAGCTAGGACGAGGGTCTTAAAGCCCATGAGACACCTGCTCCAACAGGGCCACACCCACTCCAGCAGAGCCACACCTTCTAGTAGTGCCACTTCCTGGGCTGAGCATACACAAACCATCACAGTACTGTATCACTTGCCTCTTCTCTTTCCTCTCTCCAATTTCCCTCAGATAACTTTCCTCAAATCCCTTCCCTGTACCCCAAATCTCAAGTGGATTTTTATATATTACATCTTTCATTGACAGCACCTAGTTTGATTCCATCAATGTGACATTGTGGCAATGCTGCAGTAAGCGTGACACACATACAGGCATCCTTATAGTATACCCAGGAATAGTGTAGTTTGATCACGTGATACTTCTGTTTTGTAGTTTTTTAGGAACCTTCAGACTAATTTTTATGCTGGCTACACTAATTTACATTCTTTTCTATCTGAATATATCAATGTTCTGTCTGAAAGATGATTTTCCCAAAATCCGTTTAAGGATTTTTTTTTTTAAATGGGGGGCTGATTCTTTTTTTTTTTCTTTCTTTTATTTTATTTATTTTTTTTATTTTACATATGTGAGTACACTTTCACTGTCTTCAGACACACCAAAAGGGGGTATCAGATCCTATTACAGCTAGGATTTGAACTCAGGACCTCTGGAAGAGCAGTCAGTGCTCTTAACCACTGAGCCATCTCTCCAGCCTCCCAGCACTTTTCTTTTCTATCTTGGTTTTGGTTTTTATGAAACAAGAATAGTTACGCTAATCTTACAAGGTTGGTCTAAGAACAGAAGCTAATGAGTTCATCTCTGCTTATCTGTTTGATACTTAAAACAATGTATGTTTCTAATATTTCTGTGTAATAGTAAATTCTCTTTTCTCTGTCATTTTTTTTCTTTCTGGTTACATTACTTAACTAACAGAGAACAGTTTCTAGTTACAATCACCAAGCCTTAGTGTTCTTATGTTAAAATATGATAAATTATGACTGTTCTCTTTTAGTTGTGATGAAGACCAATAAAGTGATATAATTTCCACAGTTATTTTTCTTATTTTTATATGTTAATTTTGTTTTTGCTGAGGGT
The DNA here is from genome assembly GCA_030674055.1 of Rhabdomys pumilio. Lineage (NCBI taxonomy): Eukaryota > Metazoa > Chordata > Mammalia > Rodentia > Muridae > Rhabdomys > Rhabdomys pumilio. The sequence goes on from JANHMN010000003.1 coordinate 177,921,231, forward strand.
ATCATAAATTGTTGGAAAGTGGCAGTTATATCTGTATTTTTTAAAACATAAGTTACATTAAAAATTTTTATTTTTCATGTGTATGTGTGGGCATAAGTGTGTTATGACATGTGTGGATGTCAGGAGACGGTTTGGGGAGTCTGTTCTCCCTTCTCTATCAGGTTTTAGGGAATGAACTCATGTGGAAGTTTAGTGACAAGCACCTCCAATGGCTGAGCCATCTCACTGGCCCTAGATCTGTCTCTCTGTGCTCTCTGAAGGCTTTATAGACACAGAAAGAAATCACACCATTTCTCCTTTCCAAGCAAAGAGAAGCAAAGTGAGGCTGTGACTCTTCAGTAACAGAGCTAGGACTAAAACATGGATAACATTGACTCCAACTCTGTTAATTCTGATTTTGCACTTTTATCTGATGGCAATCATGTATTTTTTTTATAATGGAGTCCTAATAATATTGAAAGTTTTTATATAGTTGTTATTAGAGTATGGTTACATGCTATATTAGAAATATTTTAATTTACTCTCTGACAATTCCATATATTTGTACAATGTACCTTAATAATGTCCACCAATACCTTCCCTTACTGTTTCAGTATCCAGCACTCTCATTTATACATACTCTGGTATGCTATTAATAACCCCTGAGTCCAATTAGTGCAAATAAGTCTTATCTTAATACTTACATATATAAACAAGAGATCATACAGGTCATGGCACAATTCAGATATTTTTCTTCCTTTCTACTCAGACAATGTCTCTCAGCTTACAGACTATGTTTCATTGTTGTGTTTAGGATCTAACATGAAAATGCAAGAGGGAATAGCCAATCAGAAACATTCTAGTAGCCTACAAACACCATCAGCCCATTTCAATCATTAATAGAACAGTTAACTGGATATTTGTAGCCACCAGAGGAATACATTGGTCTATGCAAGCAATGGATCTAAGTTCCCTCAGAAATATCCCTCCCTGGAAGTAGCTAGAAGAAATAGGGGTCAGGGGGAGATCATGGCTGCAACTTCAAAAGATCAATTTGGTTTCAATTTTCTGCTCTTGCTAGATAGACATGGAAAATAACTTTGTGTTATTAAAGAAAAAATGTTTGAACATACATAGTTCTTAAATTGGAAGAGCAAATGCAATAAGAGAAATAATAAAATTTATCAACAAGCGGAAAATAGGAGAGTGGATATGATTACATAGAAATAATACATATGATTACATAAAAGGAAGAAACAGAAAGGATATAATTATAATACATAATGTACACTTATTAAAATATTATAATGAAACCAAGTTAATTAGCACAATATACACTAACAAAAGTCGAAGAAATGTTTTTTAAGTGTATCATTGAAAAAGAAAAGCAAGTGGTACATTTTGAAATATAGTTGTTTCTGCAGGCATGTAAGTAGGTATAACTTACACCTACTGACTTACAACACACTGCACATAAAAGTTTCTTCTGCAAACACTTATCTCACCAAGAGAAGACATGACATTCATGAACATGCATACTTTTCTCTTAGAGAATTTACCAGGGCTGTATGGCAACGAAGCTGGAAATCAGGTTTGTCTGAATCCATTGCCAGTGTTATAACTTTGCATGTGCTTTGTGTTGATATATTGATCTACCCTTGTGAGCTTAACGATTATAAGAACTTATGCAAGAGCATTTGACTCTTTGACTAATCATATCAATTGTTTTGGAACACTATCTCTGGGCATGACTGTCCTGAAACCTGAACATCTCTGATAAACCACAGAACATCCTGGCAAGGTTGAACTCACAGAGGGAAGGGGGTTCCCATGAGGCACACACATGCAAGATGCCCTGCTCCGGATACATATAAGTGCTTGGTAGTTGCTGAGATGGGAATAGACTCTTTTCAGCAGTGAATCTGCTCACAAGTTGTATAATGTTCTTGTAAACAGCCCTTCATCCATGCTCCTGTAAGTAACATTGGTTAAAATCTTTGGTTCACTGTGGAAGACTCAAGTAGTAGAATAGTGTCTTTGCTCTGTTGCTGGTACTCTATCTGGAATAAACAAATATTATTTTCATGTCTCCCCAGAAAACTTAATACAACGAAAATATATACATAGAAGTATCAAGAACACATAGGTACAAAAATGCCCCCAAATATTTGATGTATACCTAACATTATTTTGAGTGACAATGTAAAAATGAAGTTAGTGTTTTATATCCATTCTATAACAATAAAGAAACTAATATTAAAAGAAAAAATGAAGTAAAAAAATAAACAGCCAAACCTCAAACATCAAAGCTTTATTTATCTTCAAATTTCATTTCATTTTGTTGAAATTAAATTATTCTCTCATACAATATATCCCAACCACATGGTTGATGAGATATACTGTAATTTTATTCCTATAGGAATTCTTTAAGATAAAACAGAAGTTCTTATCCTCATTTTTCAAATAATAAATAAATAAATCAATAAATAAATAAATAGATTCAGAGATGGTATGTAACATATCTAAGACTATACAGTTTGAAAACCTTTCTACCAAATGTCTTATTTCTTTGTTTAGCTCATTCACCATGTATACTTAGGACTACTGATCATTTCACTTTTCAGCTTTTACTTCAAGTCCTTTTCTGGTGTACTCTAGCAAACCATGGAAGACACAAGATATTTCCTCAAAGTAATATGAGGGGAAACTGTAGAAAAGCTGATCTCTTCCTACTAGAGCCATTTCTTTTTCATATCTAAATGTCAAAGGGGGAAATTTCAGGAGTGCACACAACTGCATGACAAACTGAGACCAATGTGTGGCAATAGAAAAACATCAGGCATTTAGAATGTGGTTTATTCATCCTTGTTTTCCCATTGTCATCTTACATAGACAGTTAGAGAACAAGATAATCTACCCTGATAGGGGGATAGGTAGACAGAACCACAGAAACAGATGTTCACTGATTAAATTCACCACAAATCATAAGAGTCAGATTGTAGGATCTTTTTATCACAAAGAAATTTTAATGGTATAGGCTTTGTAATTGGCAACAGAAAAAAAAAACATATTTTCTCACTGTCTAGTGCTGCTTTGGCCAGCAGTGGTCAGGGCAGAGGGTGGAACGGAACACAGAAATGCAGAAATGGCAGCCAAGACAATTATATTTGTTATCCTTATCAAATTTCCTCAAGCAAAATGATTTCTAGAAAATACCAGTGGGCCATATAACAATGTTTGCCTCTCCTAGCAAGGCCAAATTGCTTCGGCGTTTATGTTAGGCATTTTATGTTATCTATGATTGTCAGTTGAAAGGTAGAGGTTTTGAGTTCAAAAGAAAAATGTTAAATCTTCCTTTTTCTTAGAAGCCAATGTGGAGTGGAGTGGGAAAACACAGCAAAATTATACCCTGTCTTTGATCTGGCTGAGAAGTAAATTACAAGGTAATTGCGAGCAGAGAACAATACCTGAGAGCTGTCCTTATGATCTCAAATCTTCTAGTGTCTGAAACTTGAGAGATAGCTACCTTGCTGTATCCCAGGTCCGAGAACCATCTTTGATTATACCATGAGTAGAAAAATAGACACTCACTATGTACAGAAAGTCTTGGGACCTTTGTTTCTGGCAAGTCTGATGCAAGGCAGACATTCATAGTTGTGTGTATTCAAACATAAAGGTCTTGTATTATATCCTGAGCACTTAACAGTTGTACTAGCTTTGGCAACTTATAATGAATTCAAGCTTTACGTCATCATCTGCAAAGTAGGAATATTGTCACAAGGGTATTAAGTGAGTTAATGCCCAAAAGAAAACTTATTCTTAGCACTCAGCACAAAATAAGCTTTACATAAATGTTAATTATTTCTAGCAGGCAGAAATAGTAATACAAGCATTAGTAAATAAAGTATTAAGTAAATAATAGTAAATAAAGCATCAAGACTAGCATATTAGATACTTTTTTGTTGCTGGGATTAATGCTGAAAAGAAGCAACTTAATGAAGGAATGACTTGATTCTGTTTGGAAGAATAGAGTCCACTATGGCACAGAAGTCATGGCAGCAGGAAGGCAGGAGCACAGGCTGCTGGTCACATTTATTACACGGTAAAAAACTAAGAGTGGGCAGGAAATGGAACCTTGATCTAAAATATTAAGACCTAACCCCTAGGATTCACACCTAGGATTCAAGCAAGGCTCCACCTCTTAAAGGTTCTACAACTTAAGAAACATCACTAGACAGAGTATACATACTCAAACACATAAGCTTATGGGGACATTTCACATTCGAGTCATGAACCTGGGTTATGAATTTACAAAACTATATACATTAAGCTAAATTATAAGTAACAAGCAAATGCTTACAAATACCAACCCAAGTTGCCTCTCTATTGAGAGTTAGTACATTCTGGGTGGAGCATCCTGTATGTGGAAATAGACAGCTGAGTTGAAAAGGTCTGAGTAAAGGTTGAATTGTCAGGGAAATCATTCAAACTCTAAGTCACAGATCTCTCTCTAGGCTTAAGTTTATCAAAGACTTCTTTAATAAGTGTACGTAAAAGTATCTGTACCGCCACCCACCAGAAGTAGTGGAAATGAAAGGTAGTAGGGCAAAGGGCGATGTGGACTTGTTTTGAAATAGTTCTTTGGGGCAAATCCAATCGGTGTTGCAGGATATCAGCAGTTCAGTTCATATGAATCAGCAACAATTGCTCAATCCACTCACAAACACCACTCAAAAATCAGCAATGGCAGTTTGATTCTGAAGACAATGCGAGGCTCTGGCAACTGGTCAGAGTCTGTGGACGTGTCAAGAAACTACCAGAACACCACCCAAAGTTCTTTGGTACATTTCTCTCCACTAAGTCATGACAAACAATGATCAGCTAAGCCTGGCAAGGTGAACCAATGCCACAGAGCACTGTCCACTGTCTGCTGGGTTGTATTTATATTCTTTCCAAATACTGTGTGTTCTCTCAAGCGTCTGCTCTAGCGAAACATCACATGCTGCTTTTCCAGGCAAACTCCAGAGAAACATCACGTGTCTCTTCTCAGCAAAACATCCTCTTATGTGTCTGCTTCAGCAAAAACATTCTCTCATAAGACAGTTTCCAGAAAAATATCACATGACACTACTGAGTCTCCAAGGAAACCAGATATTTCCACTTCATCTCTCCTTAACATGAGAATAATAATATCTATGTATTAATCGCTTATCTGTTGCTGTAATGAAATACCACAACCAAAAGCAACTTAAGGAAGAAAGGGTTTATTTTAGCTAACATCTCCACAGAAATAAGAGTTCATAATAGCTGGCAGGGCATGGCAATAGAAGCAGGGGTCAAAGAGAGAGAGTGTAAGAGACAGACAGACAGACAGACAGACAGACAGACAGACAGACAAAGAGATAGAGAAGCAGATATACACACAGAGAGAGAAACAGACAGAAAGAACAGGAAGTGAGATAAGGTTATGAACCCTCAAAGCCCATCCCTGTCCACAGTGACTTCCTTCCTTTAGACACCTCCTAAAGGCTGTATCACCATTCCAAACAACACCACCAGCTGAGGATCAAATTTCCAAATGCATGAGCCTTTGGGGGCATTTCTCATCCAAACCATGACATTATGTTCCACAGCACTGTTCTGAGGAGTTAAGCATGATACTGAGGTAAAGTGCTTAGATACAAATTTGACATTAAAGACTGGTAAATTTTATTTTAAATCTTGTTTTCAAAATCAAGTACTAACTTAATATGCAGGAAATGAAGATTTTAGACATGAATGACATTATAGTGGAAATTGTGGGGCATACCCACTGTACCAAAGCAATGTCTAGTCTCCAGGCTCTGCCAAATACACTTGGCTGAGATATTTAATTAAAGATATATGAATACTTGGAGAAAGTCTAAGCCTTATTTAATTTTCTAAAAGGTGATGGTTCTTGGTTTTTTATAAAGAATTTTAAAATTTATTCCTGAAAATAAAGTATACCATTATCCCAAATCCTCCATTCTCCCATGACCCAAACTACTCAAGAGCCAGGAAAAATAATCAAAGCATCATTAAACACTTCTCCAAGAAGATACAACTGAATTTAGGATCTCTGTCACCTAACACCCTTTGGGGATGGGGAGACTTGGGTTGGAATCCTAAGCTGAAGAGCTGGTGTTCCATATGGCACATGGTGGACAGGCAACTGCAGGTTTCTAAAGACTTTTTCTTATTCCTAATATTACACATTCTTAATGTTACAAGAACATACAAGCATGACAAATGGAGGTCCAAGGAATGACCATTAGCATTATAATATGTGTATAAAGAACCCATCAAACCAGTCTTTGCAAATAAAAGACCATATAAATGCTAATAGCCCCACCTCTTACGGGTAATAATAATGTGTCATCTGGCTGAAACAGTTTCTTAAGTATTTTATGTTCTCTGCTGGAATCAAGTCATTAATCCCATTTATGCAGTTAACAGGGAAGTCCTGTGTCCAAATTAAGGTCCTAAACGAAAATACCGGAACTAATGACAAAAGGGAATAATTTTTCACTACAGCTATAATGTTGCTTTGCTAAATAGCATTTTTTTTGGCCTGAACTTTACTTGGAACATTGAATACTCTACCCTGAAAAGATACACTGTATACTCTCACATCAGTACTCTTTTCAGGGTGCTTAACACGCATTGCCAGGTCTGCCTAGTCACCTCCTTTCTCTAAAGCATATATATCCCCGTAGATACACAAAGACTCTCAACTTTGGTGATGTTTTTATAAACTAGAACAGAGACTCACCACACACCATGTCATACTTCCCAAACTCTTTAAAACGATACATATCTAGTCTGTTCCCTCTTCTACAGGAGATAAACAATGGCAAACAAGGCATAGCAAACACCAGAGAGTCAAGCCTCCCAAACATTTCAGCAATGAAGTTTCTGGTAAGATGAGAAATTTTAGGCTAACTTTCTTATCTGCTAAGTGGATGAAAAAGTAAGAAGTATTCTTGGATAACTATCTACAATTATCAGTAAATACTTGGAAACGTACAGTTGGGTGGAGAAATGCAAAGAGTCAATGGAAGAAGTTGCCCTGTAGATAACTGCTTGATATAAAGGTTCCCTGAGAACTCTGGTTGGAGAAACCCTTCCAAGATCCCAAAGCTTTTCTATTAGAATATGTCATAATCTGTATCTCTGAATAGTTCAGGAACAAAGACTATGAACCTAGATAGAGTGTTAGCCTACTTTGAATAGCCAGAATCTGGGTAAAGGGTGTTTTGAGCTGCTACGACAGTCAAATTTCTTCATAAAATAATGGGGTGCAAGCTGAGTGTCTAAAGACCAGAGAGATTCTCCATTGTTGCTATGTGTCCTACAGAGAACATGCTGCAGAGCGACTTGGTTTTTGTTCTACCATCACAAGACTAGTTGTATTGGGAGGCTCTGGCAGTGAAACCTAGCACAGCTTAAATGATAGCTGTTAGATACTCTGCCAGTGCACTTCCTCTGGGGGAACCTGAACTCTAGCCTGTGTTGTATGTGATTCCCCCTCAGCTTCACTCTGTGGCCTCATTCTGAGCAGTTCCTCCTCCTCTTCTTCCTCCTCCTCCTGTTACTCCTCCTCCTCCTCCTCTTTCTTCCTCCTCCTCCTCCTCCTCCTCTTCTTCTCCTTCCTCTCCTTCCTCTCCTTCCTCTCCTTCCTCTCCTTCTTCTCCTCCTTCTTCTTCTTCTTCTTCTTCTTCTTCTTCTTCTTCTTCTTCTTCTT
>JANHMN010000003.1:177928984-177948211 GCA_030674055.1 Rhabdomys pumilio
TTCTTCTTCTTCTTCTTCTTCTTCTTCTTCTTCTTATTCTTCTTCTTATTATTATTCTTATTCTTCTTCTTATTCTTATTCTTATTCTTATTCCACATAGGAGGGTTTCTCAAACCACTGCTTTAGGACAACATGCCATCACACAATAGAATGACATACTACATAAAAGAAAACAAGTATCAATAACAATTCTACTGAGGTGATAGGCACAAGCTTGGACTGGCTTACACAGAGAGAAGGCAGAAGGCCATATGGAAACTCTTGAGTTTAAGAAATACTGCTAAAGTAGGAAGTTACTTCAGCCAAGCTGCAAATGCTGGGAACATCTACAACAAGCACAAACCAGGTTCCTTGGTAGCTAGCCTTCTCCTGGAAAACTATCATAACTATGTTTCTCAAGGATGTAGGAAGAAAGAAAAGGAGAGGGAGAATAAAGAGAAAAAAGACTTTAATTTAAAATACAAAAAAAAATAACCAAAAGTAAACACTATAAAAAGCCCACTCCGATAAATCTCCATGTGGGTAAGAAGGGTAGCTTAGTTTGGAAAACACCATTTTCCACACTTTTATATTTTTAAAAATGAGGAAATGTCTAGAATAAAAATAATTTCATGAAGAAAAACATTATATAATAATTAGCCTGAATATAAGACAGTGGGTTTAATTTTGAATAGTAAACACATAAGAAAAGGAAACTGAAATGTTAAGTTACCCATAAAGTCTTCTTGGTTACAGAAAAAGATGAGTTCTTATTTCCAAATTCCCAAAGTCTACGGGACAAAGGCACAACTCACCGTCTCTGGCCCAACTCCAGCCCATTGTAGACATAATTATTATAAAGAAAAGTTGATTTTTCTATTAAAAATGGCCTTGGGAAAGTCTGAGGAGACCCAGTCCTCTTATTGCTAGGACTATCCTATAGACCTCCATGGTCTTCTATATTGATATTCTGTCACTTGGATGGAGGAAGTTTCCTGTCACTGAGTCAGTATGTGGCTAGTAGTGTATAGGGCTTTCTTCTTGGGTATAAATTCTCTCGTTTTGCACCAATATACATAGGAATATAGTTAGGAAACCAGATCTCTGAGCTACAAGAACAAAACATCCCCCTACCAGCCCACTAGCCTTTGACATGCTGTCACATGCCCCTCCACAGCTCTGATTCTAAGCCCTCCCTCACCCCATCACTTTCCTTATCTTTTCCTGACAGTGTCTTATCAGAGGATCAGAGGACATTGTCTTTACTTTGTTTTGTTCAACTCATAGACCAAACAAGAACTGTAGACCTATTCTTATACTGTATATTCTTATACTGCTGTAGTTGTAAACAATTTATCTGCAATTTTGCCTTTCCCAAATCTTAATAATAATGTTTTTATTCAAAAATTTCTTGTTACAAATCCCTGTTTGAAAACAAAAGTGTCACTTTATGTAAGCAAATCTGTGGAGCTTAGTAAGATCAAATGGTCAGCCCTGAAAACACACATAAAAGTAACATTATACAGACTGATCAGGTTGTGTTTAGGAATAGACATAAGTATATAGATAAATGTAGACATAAAAACAAGTAGTGAATTTGACAAAGAACAGGAAGAGATATATAGGCAAGTTTGAACTGTAATAAACACAAGGGAGTAAATGGGCTAATTATATTATAATCTCAAAAATATGATAAACAGTAAAATACAATTTATCCGTCAGCTCATTCAAATGTGTGCCAAATAAAACTTTTCCTGATTTCCTGGTTTTGCTGAAATACCTCAGAGATATTACCCTCTTCTTTTGTAGCTTTTTTTGTGTTCAAAAAGGGATTAATTTGCATGACTTATTTTCTTGTCCTCAACTATAAGCTAATGTCTCTCTGCAAAGCTGACTTTGATGGTGTGGTATCCATGGACACAGGAGGAAAACCTTGCCCTCTGTCCCGTTCTCATTCTCTTTTTGTCTGATTTCAAAGCTGCATATATGGTGGCTCTACATAAATTGTCCATCTGCTTAATACCATTAAACAAAAGTGGTCATATTTTAAATCCATGGCACAGTATTACTACAGAAGAAAATGAAATCATTCTGGCATTCATTAGTATTATATTATGCTGGCATGCTGTAAGTCTGAAAACCTTAAAAAAAAGACATTTGATGACTTTAATAATCACTTGTGAACCTTTTTCTCACTTTGTGTTGAAAATTGTTGATTGTTTTAAACCCTGGCCTCCCCACAGTGGCTTTCCAATACCACTCTAAGTTTCAGAGTTAGATTTTATCTTTATGATGCTGGGTTCTTCCTATGGGTGCCTTCAGCTGGTGGCAAGCAGGGGCTCTCGTGGAATGGAATAGACTCAGTGTTGGAGTGTTTATCCCCTATAAAGATTCCCTTTTGTAAATACATAAGACACATTGCTTTCTTTCCATCTCTCTAAGAATTAGCTTAATAATAATCTTATGTACACAGTATGAGAACTAAGCAATTCCTAGCTACACAAAAAAGCTAAGAATTGTTCTACTACCGTACATTCTGAATCACCTATTAACTTCTCTGAACATCAGTTTTCCACCTGTAGAAACTATCCAACCAGCATCCAACTTTGCAACGAATATTAAATGAATAAGTCATGTGTAAAGCTTAACCTGGTTCATATCATATGCCCCATAAATGATGGTCATACCTGTATGGATGTCTATGTTCTTCCCTTGACACCTGATTCTTTTCACTACATAAGCAAAGCTACATAAACATTTAGCCCAACAGACAAACAAGACTAAAAATAAATGGAGCTTTGCAATTTGACATCTGTGACATCTACCCGGGATCTCCCTCTTGTCCATCACCAGACTTGCAAAATTCCTGGAGTCTGTCTTATCTGACTTCCATCCCATAAACACCTAAATGTACTCCCTAACTCACTGTACTTTACTAGGTTTTACCCAGTTAGAAAATAACTGTTTAAGAATTCTTTACCACATAGAAAGTACAATAATTGCTTGTAAAATGAATCTTTGGAGTCACCAACTCAAAAAAAAAAAAAAAAAAAAAAACCCTCAAGAAAATTAAATGGCCTTTTCAAATGACCACCCAAATAAAACATCATTAATAAAAGCAATGTTATAATAAATTTTCTTAATATGAAGAAATAGAAAGAGAAATAAATAAATAAAAAGTAGAAAGCCTTTGATCAACATTACTATGAAAATATAAACATTTGATAACTAGATATACAAGCATATATATACATATATATGAACACTATATATAGTTATATTTAGTTATAAATACATATGCCAAACATAGTTATAAATATACTTATATATATATATTTATAGTTATAAATATATGTGCATGTATGTATATGCTCTTACAGGATCTATAAAAGTGCCTTAAACAACCTCCTCTAATTTCATTTGGCAAAGGTGGTATTTATTAATAACATTGTATATGTCTGATATTTTTAAGTACCATAACAATACTTAATTCTGTAAAATAGAATAAAATCACTGGGAAAATCTGTGTCTTGTCTAAATTAAGATAAGCACTTTTCTACAATCGTGACAGTTGACAAACTTTTCCAATAACACTGGCCTTTATGACTATGCCCAGGTGGGCTGAGATAAGCTGAAAGTGCGTGTAAAACACAACTTGCCCAACTTCAATCACCAGCATCAGAAGGTCCCACAGTTATTAGCTTCTGTGCTTCAGTGACTCGATTCTGACAACTATTCTTCATTTACTGATCATCACTGCACAGAAAAACACACCTTTCTGCACATGTAAATGTTCCTAGGGCTATTTGAACTCTTCTTTTTTCTCTCTCTTGCTTCCTCCTGTACCATCATTCCTAATCACTGTTTTATTCAATATGGCAAAAGTTCTGGAGTTTTCATGACATCCAGAAGAGGTCTGGAAATTTAGTACCTTTATGTCTCAGAGTCTGACATTTTAAAACCTCTCAAAAATAAAGACATGATTATCAAAGAAACTGGGTTTTAAGAACAAGAGATCAGGGGAAGTATTTTTTAAAAATTGTATTATGTGTCATACACATGTATCCTCATTTTATATTTGTTGTTCTGATAGAATATCACGACAAAGAAACTTTAATCTCAAATCACAGTTCACCATCACAGAGATGTCAAGGAAGAACTTGAAACAGCTAGTCATTTCTACTATAACAATATATATATATATATATATATATATATATATATATATTCTATAGCAATATATATACATATACATATACATATACATATACATATACATCATATACATATACATATACATCATATACATATACATATACATATACATATACATATACATATACATATACATATACTACATATACATATACATATACATATACATATACATATACATATACATATACATATACATATACATATACATATACATATACATATACATATACATATACATATATATTCTGGCACCGGATTCTTGCTATTTCCCCCAAATGTTTTATGTTCCCGAATGAAAGACACTCATAGCCTTTATATTTTGATATACATTAAACAGCGCAATAGCTGGGCCATTTTCTATCCTCTATGTGATTAATCCACCTCCTGCCAATAAGCCCAAGTTATTACTCACTAAATTCTATATCCTACCTTGACTGCCCTGGACCCAGAGGGCTGTCCAACTGGGTCACACTCTCCCAGATAGATCTTCACGTGCTGTCTATGCCTTTCTGTCCTCCAATCTTCTCAGGCATGGCATCTCTCCTCTCCTCCTTCCCTGGCATGGTGGTTCTCCTTCTTCTTCCTTCCTCTCTATCCTAAGCCCAGGAATCCTAAAAGTCCCACATCTGTCTGGCCTGCCCAGCCATTAGATGACAGCATCTTTATTTACTAATCAGAGCCAATTGGGGGCAGGATCCCTCAGTGTCTTACATGCAGACATTCATGTAAGCAGTTTAGGGGACCAAAATTAACATTACAATACAAGCAGCATTAGGCCAAACCCACTACAATCTACTACCAAGGGAAGAGACCAGAGAGAAATTAAGGCATGCACTCTTGTCAGTGCTCAGCCTAATCTCCATATTTTTACAGTCCTTATTCCTGTTTCTAGGAAATAGTGCTGTCCAAAGTGGACTGTGTATTTCCAATCAATTAACAACTGATCAAGACAACCCCACAAAAAATGTTCACGGATGAATCTGATCTAGCCCATTCATTGAGACATTCTTTTCAGGTGGTTCTAGACAATGTCAAGAGGACAAATTAAAATTAACCATCCATCTGAAAATGTTGAAAAAAAATCAAATTCTTACTGGCTTCTTTGTATCTCACATATTCCCAGATAATGTTAAGTGTGATTTTTTTTTAATGTAATATCTCTTCGCTGTCATCTGTTTTTCTTCTGAGGTTTCCTGGCTTCAAAGCCCTATCACTTTATGTATTTAATCTCTTTCTTTGCAGAGTGCCAGCTCTAGAAAGATAAGTACATAGATAATGGGGTAAAAGTAAATATTGCTTTCTCTTTCATGTAAAGGAGAGAATAGAGAAGAGGACAGAGCCTGTCTCCATTATTGTAAATGTATGTGCCCCAGGTCTTGTTTGTGGTCCAAACAGCTCTGTCCCCCCACCCCATGCCATTTGTATTAATTCCACTGCTGCAACAAAACACCAAGATAAATAGTTTCAAGTGAAAAGGAGATTTATTTGGGCACTGGTTTAAATGTATGATTGACTTGTTACATTACTTTTAGTCTGAGATAAAGAAAAACAATGTGGTAGCAGGGGTATAGGCTTAAGGATCACAGCTTGGAAACAAAACAAAACAAAACTACCAAAAACCAAAATATGAAAAAAGGAAGTATCAAGGAAGAAGATACTACCTTCAAAGAGATAGTCAGATAGCATATCCCTCCAGATACATACTAGCTCATAAGATTTAACCACTGCAGTGTGCTTCATCATATAAGAATGGTGTCTTCATCCTATAAGAATGTGGCACATATTTCATTGTTAAAGCATTACCACTATAGTTATAGTAAATAGAATAACAGTGTTTATGCTGAAATTTAAAACTCAAAATGTTCAAGCAAACTGCCATCAGTAGTCTATGCAGTGGTTAGAGGGTCGAAGTTAGAGGCTCATTTATGTGTCAGAGACACTGGGGGAATGAGGAAAGCATGTGAGTGATTAGCTACTATAGTAATACTGCCCTGGTCTCTCACCATCATCTCTTCATAAGTGTGGTAGTTGAATAGGTATGGCCTCCATAGATTCGTGTGTCTGTAAGTATGCTTGGTACAGTGGGATTGGCACTATAAGGAGGTGTGGCCTTGTTGGAGTAGGTGTGGCCTTGTTGTAGGGAGTGTGTCACTGTGGGAGTGAGCTTTGAGGTCTCCTATGCTGAAGCTCTGCCCAATGTGGAATAGTCTCCTTTTGCTGCCTGCAGATCAAGATGTAGAACCCTCAGCTCTTTCTCTAGCACTGTGTCTGCCTGGTAGATGTCATGCTTCCTACCATGATGATTTGGACTAAACATCTGAAACTATAAGCCAGCCTCAATTAAATATTTTCATGTATAAGAGTTGCTTTGGTCATGGTCTCCCTCCAGAGCAATAAAACCTAAACTAAGACAAAAGTTGGTACCAAAGACCAACTTGCTGTGATAAGCTTGTCCATGTTTTTGTTTGGAGTAATGTAGATTTTGAGACTTTGGGTTAGGAAAACTGTGAAATGCATTAAGTGCTGCTTAATGGACCATATTAGTACAAACATGGAACAGCGTGGTGATAAGAGAGACATGAACAGTGAGGGTCTGGATCAAGGGATTTGAAAGAACAAGATTTTTAGTATATTGCCTAGAGATCATTCTTGAAGAATGTGGCTGTTTTTTGCCCTTATCGGAAGAGTCTGCCTAAAGCTAAGGTGAAGAGATTTAGATTAATTGCATTGACAAACAAAATCTCAAAATAGCCTCGCATAGACTCTGTCTTCATAAGGTTCACCCTTATGAAGAGTATTGATGAAACAGACTAAGCATAGAAAGGAAAAATACAGAATGTATAGATTATGGATTAAAGGAGCACCAGGAAGTGTGATGGAGCTAAATTTTGTGTTCTAGAATATTAATTGAAGTTAAGGGAGAAGTGACCTCCAGGCAAGATCCCACCCAGCTAAGTTTCTACCTTGTAAAATGGAATTAAGAAAAAGCTTAGGTCCAGGCATGTGGTACATGCTTTTAATCCTGGCTCTCAGGAGACAGAGGCATGCAGATCTCTGAGCTCAAGCCCAGTTTAGTCTATAGAGCAAAGTTTCAGGACAGCCAAGGTTAGGCAACAAAAGAATCCTTTAAAAACTGAGAGCTGATGAAGACATAATGGAACAAGGAAGCTATGTTCCAGCCCTAGCAAGTAGCAAAATTCAGCAACTTTGGCCACATGCCTGGTTTTAGAGTCAAAGATAAAAGAAAGGCATTGTGGAATCCACCACCATGACTAAGGAAAGCCACTTAGGCTAGGTGTACAGCAGCAAGATCAAGATGAAAATGCAGAACTCTCAACTTCTTCTCCAGCACCATGTCTGCCTGGATGCTGCTATGCTTCCTTCCTACCATGGTGATAATAGACTTAGCCTATGAAACTATAAGTAAGCCCCAATGAAGTATTTTCCTTTATAAAAGTTGCTTTGGTCTAGCCTAATGTCAGATTCCTGCCTGAAGCCCATTTCCTTGAATGTAAATCTTAGGCTAGAACAAAGAAGTAGGCATCAGGCATGAAAATGACTTTGGACTAAGACAGGGAAGTAGGCTCAGATATTTTGGCCATCCTGATAAACCTTTAGAAAAAATGATCATGGGGGTAATCACAGGACTTTGATTATTGCCTTGCTTGTTCTTTGACTATTTGTGCTTATTGTCTTGCTTTTTCCTTGACTATTGCATCTATTGTATTGCTAGTACCTCAACATAGAACTGACCTTAATACTTGCATGTAATTAAAATGGTATAAAAGCAGATTGGAAAAAAATAAAAAATAAAAATAAAAATAAAAATAAAAATAGAGTTACCTTGGTCATGGTGTCTCCTCACAACAATAAAACCCTAACTAAGACAATAAGCAACTTCAAGAAAACACTAATAATAATGGCCCCTTTAAACACCTCCCCAATTTGTATCACAGGACATTATTGCCTTGTCATGGTGTTGCCTTCATATATGGTGTTTAAAGTCAAGGAGATAGAACCAAAGCCACCAAGTGAGATTATTTTTTCATTTAAAAAAATGCTGAAGATTGAATTCTGTATTTTATATAACATATTCTTGTCTTGTGAACCAGATAAAAAACACAGTAATGCTTGCTATAAAACGAGGGAGACTAAAATATTTACAATACCAGATATCAAAGATCAGATAATGCTACATTTTAAAGTTCAGTGTTTTCCAGGACAAGGACACTAGCAGCGTTTTCCAAAATTGAACATCAACTCTAAAGGCCTCATAAGTCCAACCTTGAGACAGAAGAAAGACTTTTAAACTACCTTGTAAAGTCATGTCTTCATTTTACTTGCCATTTGTATGTCTATCATAATAATGAGTGAAATTAGATGACATATTCAAGGTAATAAAATGTCTGTACCTCAACCCCAATAGCCAAGATGGCCACAGCTGACCTTGACTTTGGAACAATCACTTCTGACTTTACTGATGGTACCAAGTCATGTAATAAGAATACGTGGTTCAAAACATAAGAGTTTTGCACTGAGACACAATGAAGGAAGAATTTTAGAATCTAAAAAATGTTTTATATATTATTCCATGCATCTTAACTGGGCAAACTCATTTTTTTTTGAGAGTTGAGTGAGGATGAGATAAAAGTCTCAGTTGAGTTTGAAGAGGGTGGTTTTCAGGTCCTGTTTGACAGCCATGTTTTTCTCCTGCCAAGAGATCATGATGTCTTAAACAAACCCAGTTTCTCATTAGTCCCATGGTGTAAGTTTCATTGGAAAGATAAACTTGCTTCAGTTTAAGGCTTAGTTGGCCCCTTCTTTGGCAAAACACATTTCAATTTAACAAAGTAGCGTCTCATATCAAACAATTTCTTTGCCCAGAACTCAAGAAAAAGTCCTGGTTGAGGTGCTGTGAAGACACAGCAAGACAAATATTCTGACTTGAACTTGCTGTCAAGATATCTAATGATTAAATTCCATAAAGATGAGAGAAATACCAGTAAAATGACATTGAATGACAGAATTATTTAGTGAGAGAAAATAAAAATAAGTTTGAGTCAATTCTCTCTTATTTCTATTGATCCAAAGGTCTCAATTTTCATTTATCATAAGATGCAGATTTAATATAGATTAGAAAGTCCTCGATGAAAGATGGCTCTAGAAAACATGCCAAAAAAACCAAAATTGGTGTTCTATTATAGTTCACTGCTATTTTTTAACCAATACTTTTCATTTAGTATATCTGAGAAAGTGAACACATTGGCAGAAACCTCAGACTTCAACAAACAGATTGCCCTGAACAACAACAACAAAAAAATCTTGTATATCTATTCATGAATGCCAGTACTACATCAACAAACATATAGAGTGGTCATTATAAAAGTCTATGAGAGTAAAATGTGTAACATAACTTGCGCCCTACAGCAATGTGAACAGCATGCAGATAATCTATCAGGCACCAATGTTAACAATGTAACAACCTTGAGGAGAGTTTAGTCATAGGGTCATAGAGGAATCACTGCACATTAGCTCTTTACCCATTCATTGTCTGATAGCAGACACCAAAAGGCATAGATTAGGAAGAAGTAAACAGGAAAGAAACTGAGAACAACAACAAAATACTACATATATATTGCCTACATTGTGTTTACATTTTCTCTTCTAACTCTCTCAATTGTTTGCTTGAAATTTAAGTCTCTGGTTTTGTGGTAATTTGAAAGAATGGCAAATAGTTATGTGTTTGGATTTTATAATCACCTTCAGTGACTGCAACAAAGTATAAGAGCGACGATCTTGCTTAAGCTACTACGTTCAGTTACGTTTTACAACTAGCAGAAATTCTAAAATGCTCCATTGTTTCCTAGACCTTTTCAATATCTCTGTCTATCAGAATGTCCATTAAAAACATCAACATTATTTCTTACTACAGCGAATACTTTATAATCTAAAATTGTCAAGCAGTAAGCCACATTGTGAACTTTGGGGCACATTATGCCATATCCTTTTTTCAATTGGATATTTTCTTTATTTACATTTCAAATGTTATCTACTTTGCCAGTTTCCTCCCCAGAAGCCCCTATCCCATTCCCCCTTCCCCTGCTTCTATGAGGGTGTTCCCCCACACACCCATCCACTCCGGCATTCCTGCCCTCAAATTCACCTACACTGGGGCATCGAGCCTTCACAGGACCAAAGGGCTCTCCTCTCATTGATGCCTGACAAGAGCATTCTCTGCTACATATGTGGTTGGAGCCATGGGTTTCTACACATATACCCCTTGGTTGGTGGTTTAGTCCCTAGGGGGTCTGGTTGGTTGATACTGTTGTTCTTCCTATGGGGTTACAAAACCCTTCAGCTCTTTCAGTCCTTTCTCTAACTTCTCCATTAGGGACCCCATGCTTAGTCCAATAGTTGACAGTGAACATCTGCCTCTATACTTGTCAGGCTCTGGTACAGCCTTTCAGGAGACAGCTATATCAGGCTACTGTTAGCATACACTTCTTGGCATTCACAATAGTGTCTGGGTTTGGTGACTATATGGAATGGATCTCCAGTTGGACAGTCTCTGGGTGGCCTTTCCTTCAGTCTCTGCTCTACACTTTGTCTCCATATTTGCTCCCATGAGTATTTTGTTCCCCCTTCTAAGAAGGACCAAAGCATCCACACTTTGGTCTTCCTTCTTCTTGAGCTTCATGTGGTCAATGAATTGTTTCTTGGGTATTCTGAGCTTTTGGGCTAATAGCCACTTATCAGTGAGTGCATACCATGTGTGTTCTTTTGTGATTGGGTTACCTCACTCAGGATATTTTCTAGTTCTATCCATTTGACTAAAAATTTCATGAAGTCATTGTTTTTAATAGTTAAATAATACTCCATTGAATAAATGTTCCACATTTTCTGTATCCATTCCTCTGTTGAAGGACATCTGTATTCTTTCTAGCTTCTACCTATTATAAATATGGCTGCTATGAACTAGTGAGCAGTGCAATAGTGATAAAATTACTGCATGGTATTGGTACAGAGATAGGCAGGAAGATCAGTGGAATAGAATTGAAGACCCAGAAATGAACCCACACACTTATAGTCACTTGATATTTGACATAGGAGCTAAAACCATCCAGTGGGAAAAAAGACAGCATTTTTAACAAATGGTGCTGGTTCAACTGGAGATTAGCAGGTAGAATAATGCACATTGATCCATTCTTATCCCCTTGTACAATGTCTAATACTATTGGCTTATGCTCTAAGATCAACAATACACAAATGGGACCTCATAAAATTGCAAAGCTTCTGTAAGACAAAGGACACTGTCAATAGGACAAAATGGCACCTAGTAGATTGGGAAAGATCTTTACCAATCCTACTCCCAATAGAAGGCTAATATTCAATATATACAAAGAACTCAAGAAGTTAGACTTTAGAGAATCAAATAACTCTATTAAAAATGGGGTATAGAGCTAAACAATAAATTTTCAACTGAGGAATATCAAATGGCTGACAAGCACCTAAAGAAATCTTAAACATTCTTAGTCATCACAGAAATGCAAATCAAAACAACTTTGAGATTCCACCTCACAGCAGTCAGAATGGCTAAGATCAAAATCTCAGGTGACAGCAGATGCTGCAGAGGATATGGAGAAAGAAGAACACTCCTCCATTATTGATGGGATTGCAAGCTGGTACAACCACTCTGGAAATCAGTCTGGAGGCTCCTCAAAAAATTGGAAATTATATTACCTGAGGACCCAGCTACACCATGCCTGTGCATATAGCCAAAAGATGCTCCAACATATAATATATTTTAAAG
This sequence comes from Rhabdomys pumilio, assembly GCA_030674055.1. NCBI lineage: Eukaryota > Metazoa > Chordata > Mammalia > Rodentia > Muridae > Rhabdomys > Rhabdomys pumilio. The sequence continues at coordinate 177,940,992 of JANHMN010000003.1, forward strand.
TACCCCAAAGTATCTCTTCTAAATAAATTGCTTCCAGAGCTTTTAACTACTTTGCATGTATACTACAATGACCTCATAATGATTCCAGCACATATTGTCTCAAAAAAAGTAAAGAATGAAGCCTCTCTGTATTCATAACCCTCACAACCCTCACTCTACTCCAATAATGAAGGCTTAACACATCACCAAGCTATTCTTCCCTTAGAATGAGTTTCCTCTCATGAGCTACTATGAGTGTCATGCATATAAAATCTTGGCAGATCATAGAACCATTTGAGAGACACACATGAATTCTCCTCACAAATAAGGTTGTTTAGTGCCCTTCCTCACATACTATTTCAACATTCATTTTCAAACACATAATGAACATCAATTACACAGTTTTTTTACTGTTGTATCAGTGATGCTGTCTTTGCCGCCTTAAATCTGGAGCTACTTATTCATTAAGTTAGCATGAGATGATAATGAGGATAAAGTCTTGAAATTTGTTACATGATTCATTGATGTCTGGACAAGGTCTTTGAGTCTAGGCCTTACCACTAGCCCATCCACGCACCATCTTAGAAAGTGCCCTAAATGTGCAAAAGGGGCTCAAGCAAAAGGTAATTGTTCTTTGGACATTGAGGTAGCTAGTCTTATCAAGGAAAACCTGCTTTACCCACCTGTAGGTGGCACTCTATCTGCCTTGTAGGGCTTTGAAGAATTCGTGTTTTGGAGGGTTTTCAGTCATGAAGGAAGAAGCAAATGCCATGGATATGTCATAGAACCAAACACTCAACTAGTTGTTGCTTGGGAACTATACTAATCTGCTTACATTTCTATTGCAAAATATCATAGAACAAATGGCTCAATCAATACTCATTTATTTCTCACTGTTTTGGAGGTTGAACCCAAGATCAAAGGACCATCTATCTCAGTCAACAGTGGAGTCTGGCATCCCAGCTGCCTTCTCACTGTGATCGAGACAGCAAAAATGAGAGGAAGAACACTCCAGTGGCTTTTGTGATAAGAGCACTAATCTCAGCATGAGGGTCCCACCCTAACGACTCAATCACTTCTCAAGAGCTCCATTTCCAAACCACCATCATATTGCATATAGAATTGGGCCTCAACATTTAATTTGAAGGGTGGGGTGATTCAATTTAATCCATAGAAGGAACTGACTAAAATATTGTAGAACCACTAAAGAAAGTCTAGAACCTAAGGAAATTGAGAACTCCTCAGCTTTGTAAAAAATTTTGATATCAAGATGACAGGGCTTTAAAGGAAGTAAAGGGACACTTTCACACCTCAAAACAACTGGATTAGACTGTTCCATTTGATATATTGCTTCTCACTAAGGAGGATTGCATAAGAAGGCTTTAAATCAGACTGAAACCATGGGAAATGAAAAGAGAGCGTTCTCCATGATGGCCAGTGCAAAGATATTCACTCATTAAGTGCTAGAGTGTGAAATAAGAAGCTACACCTTATTAAACCTCTTAGATAAAAACAAAAATTACCTTACATTCACCCATCTTCTCATTCAATTTTAAGATCTGAATTCCTTCTTAAAGTTAATATGTCTTGTTATATAGAACAATTAATAATTTAATAGGCACTGTGAGTGTGAGGCAATTCCCTTGATCTTTTTGTTTTGGTAACATAAGGTCTCTTTATATACACTTAGCTAGCCTCAAATTTTCTGAGTAATCCAGGTTGATCATCATCACCACTCCGGGTGTCTTGCTACCTTTAAACAAAATTAATCTTGCTGAAGAAATAGTAAGATTATGTATTTTGAACCATAAATGACTTTCAGCCCCTTGTTGTATAACCCTTAGGGAAATGCTACAATTTGTTTTAGTACAAACCAAAATACTTATAATAAGTTGAAAGAATAAGTCATCTTTTTGGAGTACAACCAACAACACAATTAGCCTGGTGTTCCTGTGGACTCTTAATCACAGAGCAGTAACTTTCAAGAGGGTGACAGTGTTAACACTTTAAATTGATAAAGAATGTCTCAATTGGCCTCACATTGAATTTTCATGGCTATGAGGTGGAACAAGAATAGCTGTTTTCTTGCTACCATAATGGTAGGCTTATATAATCATAAAGAAAATCAGCCTGTTGTCAATTTTATTTATCATCACAAATCCTAACATAAAACGTGAAAGAACTTGTATTCTCCCATTATTCAATCCTCCATCATTTTTAAAAATTTGTGTAAAATTTAAAGGGCAGCATTAATGGGTATTTTTGTACATCTAGGACAAATATATCTGAAAGAACAATTTATAGGAAAAAGCATCAATTTAGGGTCAATCTCTTCTGTGAATTCAGTTCATGGACACTTGGCCATATACTTGAGCAAAATGGCATGGCAGCAGGAGTGTATGGCCAAGGAAGTTCTTCCACTCAAGGAGAAGTAAGGAGAACAGAAAGGAGAGACCCACAGACCAGATGTAACCTTCAAAGGCATGATCTTAGTGACATACTTTGTCCAACTAGGATCTTGTAAATTTTCTCTCCCTCCCCAAAATACTGCTGTTAGCCAGGAACCAACTTTTTGGCAAATGAGATTGTGGAGAATATTGAAAGCATAAAAAACAATCAATATTGTGGAAATTAGATTATGACAAAATATGTAAATTAGAAAATAAACTTTATTTGTAAGGTTAGCTTCTGTCTCAAAGCACCACCATGAACAGACTAGAAAAGATACTGGAAAAATTGCTCACACAATCAATTAGTGGAGCTGAGTACAACCTGAGAATCATTAAACAAGCTTCAAAACTGAGATAGCATAATTGATGGAGAGATAGAGAGATAGATAGATAGATAGATAGATAGATAGATAGATAGATAGATAGATCTTTCCTTTCATAATTTTGAAAACAAAAATCTTGTATAAAGGCCCTGTAGTACTTAATGTGAGCCTCCAGTTAATTTAATCTAAAACAATGGCTATTACTGAATACACACTGGACTGGAAAGTGTAACACACTCTAGAAATAGTTACACTCACCTCCCCACAACTATTTCAGAAGGTGTTCTCTTATTGTTCTCATTCTATCCTCAAATAAGTGGAGAAAATCCTACAGTCACAGAGCTTGGAAACCGGAGAGCTAATATTGTTTCTCCATTCTATGCTGCTGTAGCTGGATTAATAGTGCTGTAAGAAATACTATGGCAAAAATCAAACTGAGGAGAAAGGGAGTTATTTGGCTTACACATCGTAGTCACAGTCGATCAGTGAGGGATGTCATCATAGGAACTAAAAGCAGGAACCTGGAGGCAGGAGGAACCAAAGTAGAGGTCATAGAGAATGTTACTTACAGGCTTGCACTTCCTGACTTGACCTGCTTGCTTTCTTAGAGAAATCTGAATTACCTGCCAATGGGTGGCATTTCCCACAGTACCCTCCCACGCAATTCATTAACAAATAAATTGACCCCCAGACTTGCTCAAAGGCCAATTCGATGGAGGCGGTTTTTTTCAATTGAGTTTTCATCTTCCAAAATTACTGTACCTTCAAGTTGGCAGAAAATCCTAGCCATGACATCCACCCTAGTACAAAGTACCCCAATTTGAACTATAGGTCTAAAGAGAAACATTTATTTAAATGTGTCCACTGTCTTGTGAAATTAAGGTTGAGGTGAATGTCTATCTGAACACCTGACAGAGTAGCTAACAGTATTTTAAGCTTCATGAAATCACATATCCAATCTATTCCCACATGAAGCCTCCATCCCTCTAATACATAATTCCATGTCATTAGAGCTTAAGAGGAAATGACAGAATCTTTTGTCTATTTAGTGAACTAGATGCTAACTGTGGAGATGCAGCTGAGTAATTCTCCTTATAAGATGAAACTTTACCTCTCAGAAACCTTCGAAGGTCTAATGAATGAATGATGACCAACCCAGTAAAACTGAGTTGCCTGGGATGGACCTTATTGGGCAGAAACGACTCATTGGTCTTGGATTCTCTAAGTTATCATGGCTACTGACTTCTCACCTGTAGCCTCTGCCCCCCCCCCTTTATGTCCACTCTGACCCAAGCAGATTCCTTGTTCCCTGAATGAGTTAAGGATGGCCAGAGACACTACAGGTCTTGATCTTTAACAAACCATCAAAAGCTTTTAATAGACTTCCTACTTCAACAGGCCCGTCTACTATTGAAAGATATTTCTGCAATATTTCCATTTTCATGTCACTTTCTCACATTAAACATTGATATTTTTAAGGTCGAAGAATGGTATGTATTAAACACTATAGCATAGCATACAGATGACACCTTTAATTAATAACACCAACTAATCTTCAATTATTATTACATTTTATCTTCCCTATTTTAGATAAAGGAAACTGAGGTACAGGAAAAGAGTACATTGTCTGAGTTGAATCAGAAGTTTATCTAACCTTACAGCTTTTAATAATGAAACTTTGTCTTTTACCAATAGCCCTAAAACACTTCAGTAACTTCCAGTTCTAACACAGTTGCCATTCAGTGAGTGTTGGTGACCAGACCAGACAAGCACAGACCAGTTTTAGCCAAAGGTAGCAGTGCTTAGGCACATCTACCCTAAAGACAGGACCCCAATTCTGTCTGCTATTATGACTGCTATGAATGAAACTGATGGATAAAATTCCTGCTCCCAAATCACTGGAGACTTTTCTACAGACTCACATCCTCACTTTCCTTAGCAACAAATGATCCAAGAATTTAAGCACAGGCAATAAGTTTCTCGGTATCTCAGAACGCTACTCAGGAGGCAAAGCGAAAAGAACGCAAAAGGCAAGTGTATCCTAAATGCCCCAGAAATGCATCTCCATACTTCATTAGCAACTAACTGGGCATCCCCTATCTTCCAATTTCCCTGTGCTAATTATCTGCCTCAGCGTAAACGCAGATAATTAGAAAGAATTACAAGTATTCTCTTGCATCACAGAGAAAGTAGCTCCGTTATAAGAAAGAGATTTCAGAAAACGCCAGATGTAAAGGATCCCGATGCCCGGGCTTTGCTCTTCTGTCATTATATATGCCCAGAGAGACAATATAAAAAGTCAAGGCAGCATTGTGTCCATATATACTGAGTGTCATGAGGCATTTCTGTTACTGTCCACCATTTAAACATAAGCGAACCTTCTGTCAGACACAAAAACAGGCTGCTTTGTTTTCTGGGCAAAGAGTGGGAAAAAAACTAAGAGAAACAAGGAAACAAAGTTTCGATGGAGGCAGAAGGGAGTGGGAGAAGTAAGAATAAAGTGGGTGGGAAGGGAAGCGAGAGAGGAAAGATGGACCGTGAAGTGTTAAAGTAGATCCTGCTCATCAGTCATCGGCAAGCACTGCCTGGCAGTTACCCGCTGAACATCATTTGGCATGGCTTTTTTTTAACCTTAATTTGTTTATTTATTCACTTTTCATCCTAATTGCAGCCTTCCTCTTCTCCCACTCCCACCCTCACACACCCTTTCTCCATGTTCTCCCCTCTCCTCCTTATCGGAGAAAGGACGCCCCTCCCCATGGGTACCAACCCACCCTGGCACAACAAGTGATAGCAGGACTAAAGACATCCTCCTCCACGGAGGCCAGACAAGGTAGTTCAGCTAAGAGAAAGGGACCCAAAGGGAGGCGACAGAATCAGAGCCAGTGAAACTCAGCATAGCTGATATCCATGAAAATGGATAGCGGTGTATATAAAGACAAGTCTTTAACATAAACGGTTTGTTTTGCTGTTGTTGTTGTTTGTTTGTTTGTTCTTAAGCTCTATCTTATTTCACACTCACGCAGGAGCATAAAAAGTGTTTAAAGAGTGGAGATATAAATATAGTGTTGCTTTACCTTCTTATATTCTTTTTCTATTTTATCCTTCCCATTTACCCAGGTTAGTTTCGTCCATTTTCTTAAATGCATCAGGAAGAGCTATATTTGAGTTTGTGTTAGGTGCCAGAGCAGGATAGAGAAACTCAAACCACTGAGAAAACATTTTCTTGCAACCCGGTTGTAGAACTAGACACCCACGCTTTGACTAATTAAAGAATAATCCCAAAGTAATCATTAACAAGTGCAAAATAAGATGCTTCCTCTTATTTAATTACATATTTATGCTATCTTTGTAGCTGTGTTCTCCCGTTCTGTTATTCCATTCAGGGTTTACAGAAATCCTTAATGAACACCACTAAAAATAACATTCCTCAGAGACACACATGGCTTACCTTAATAATGATGGTTTCATAGCTTCTCTTATTTTATTTGTGCAGCAGGTGATTATTAAAATTAAGCTCTTGATTAAAATTACCCGAGATATTTATCTCAGGCTGAATTCTCACTTAAAAAGTGGAGAGATTCATAAGTAGTGATGGGGTTCGAGTTTTCACCATGCTTAGTAATTCCTTGGGGGTTGAATTGTTATGTTAGCACAGTATCACAATAATTAACTGGAATCCAACCCCCAAGTATCAACAGACATTCACAGAGCCATCGGGAAGTATAATAAAGAAATTGTCACTAATATTCACGTTTTATGTGAGGCATTATTACCTAACTATAAGACTGAGCCCCCAAGGATGTTTGAATAGAAAGTAGGACATTTTTTTATTTGACATTAATTCATGTTAACTGTTCACTGGCAGTAATATATTATACAATTACATAAATTTCGACCTTGTGAGAAAAAAAGATATATAATAATTAAACTTATAGTTCTGAGCATATATATGATCAGGATTTGTAAAATTTCCCCTGAACTCTTGTTTTGCTTTCATCAAATTAGTGATAATTGTTGTTGTTTATATCTTCATAAATAGAATATTAATCCAAGAAGAGTCTCTGGACTGCTAGTGAGGTTATTCTGAATGCTGGCAACACTACAGGAACATGTCCAGCTAAGAAAGAGCTTGATTCAGGTCTATTGCCTTGACAATGTCAAAGAACATAGCATGATTGAACATATCTCTTGGCCTATGAACTTTGATGTGGTTCTTATAAAAAAAAAAAAACGGAGTTATTTCCAAAATTATGATTGTCAGAGACCCACAAATGCCTATAACTGGTAAGAAAAATTTAAAGATACCCACTGTTTATAAAAATTGGTTATTTTGTACGTTTGAAAGCAGAGAAGAAATCTAGTTATCACCAGTCCAACAAAAGAAAAAAATTCAGAGCATGAGAGCTTAGTGTGTGTGTGTGTGTGTGTGTGTGTGTGTGTGTATGTCTGTTTGTGTCTCTCTGTA
>JANHMN010000003.1:177956160-178011984 GCA_030674055.1 Rhabdomys pumilio
TTTTTTTTTTTTTTTTTTTTTTTTTTTTTTTTTTTTTTTTTTTTTTGCCAATCATACTTCAGTAAAGCTGGCAGGAAAGATCTAAAGAAAAAAAATGCTACCATAAATTTCTCGGTATGAGAGCAATTTTATTTAATTGAATAATTGATTAGAGGCTTAGATGTATCTAATACATTTCAAATTATGGTAATTGTAACATTCAATTTTCATAAGGAAATACAATAAACAATTACCATATTCTAAGATATTTATATCAAGCAGTTCTAATTACAGTAATTTTGAGGAATTACTTTGAAGTAAAATATCATGGTTATTAAATTCACTTCCAAATGTGACCACATTCTTTCCAAATAATAAGTGTATAGTTCTTAACCAGAAGAACCAAGCTGATATTCTCTGGCACCTACACTGAAACATTTCATTTCACCCACTGAATTCTGGGGTGAGAGATGCTTTTCATGTCTGCCCTGGTCTCATATCGACTTTCATAGAAGCTTCAATGTGATCTTAGTAACTGACCAATTGTGAAACTCACTTGGGCAAGAACAAAGAGAAATAGACATTTAAAAACATCTTCCCAGAAAAGCTGGTCCTGAATTAGGAGGCCCATCAGAAGCCCAACAGTACCTACATAGTTACTTTCATCAAGGATAAGAGGAAGAGGCATCCACAACAGCATCCACAAAAATCTGCGCCTTAAGCAGTTGGAACATCCCTCCCTCCTGCTTATCAGAGTCACAGTTGCCATGAGTCCTCATCTCATCTGTTCTGGCCGGGAACTTGCTCCACCCAACAAAGACAAGTCATGTTTGATAAAAGCTTTGAGCAAGATGTTGATGCTGTCAGAGTATGAGTCACAGAACTTGAAAGACTTTTTGCAACACAAACCACATGGCCATAGCTTAACTATGAGAAAAGGAGATATCGATTTCAGGGCTAACAGACACTAGGATACCGGAGTTGGGGGCAGAGGAGAGGAATGACATAAGAATTCATAATCTAGATTAAAACCATGTGAGAGTGTCTAGTGTGCTAAACAACTGGACAATCTCTCCAGCCACTATCAGTAGGAACTTCTATACTAAAATTCTTGTAGACATAGTAAAGCTAATTCAATGTGGCACTTGACCTAAAGCCCTAAGCATAGCCATCATGTCACGACGTGTAGTAAGTGCTAATCACTGTTAATCTATTTTAATTCAGTATCATAGAATGACAGTGCTCTAAAGTTATTGAATCCATCAGTATCTTCTTTTGAAAATATTATATCAGTATCTTCCTCCAAAATATTATAGCTAACTATGGGAAATCATGAATTAGGGACTTTTAAGTGCAATTTTAAAAGAAATTCAGGGAACTGGGGAGACAGTTCAGTAGTTAAACTACTTGTCACACCAGCAAATGAAGCAGAGATCAGAACCCCAGAATCCCAGAACCCCAGAATCCCAGCCTGGGAGGGCAAAGAAAGGGGACCCTGGGACAAGTTGGCATGGGAGACAAGCCAAATCTGTAGGTACTGAGTTTCACTGAGAAACTGCCCCAAAGGACAAGGTAGGAGAGAAAGTGGGGAAGGCTTCTGACATGACTTTGGACTGCCACATATATGCACACACATGCTTCCACACACAGAACTATGTATGTACACATTCATACCACCCATACAAACACATGAAAAAGGGGGAAGTATTTTTAAAACGAAATAAATGAAAGTGTTTTCCTGTGTAAAAGAAAAAAACTGAGTCAGGAAATAAATACGTTACAGGATGACCCTGCCAATCACTGGCTGCCTGACCCCAAGAACCACTTCACGCTCAGGACCAATCGCTCAGTCCATAAAATGGAGGGTGAATGCACCTTGTGCACTTTATTTAAATTGGATTAAAATCTAAAAACTCAAGCCTTGTTTATTATTTCAACGCACTGATCCAACATTGCAATTTGTGACATTTACCCTGAGAAGGTAATTCAAGAAAAGAGAGAAATGTCTTTATGTTAAACAATTAAAAACTCGCTTTTTATGTAATTTGAACTAGAATGCACAATTAAATACTAGTCAGTTTTAAATGCTAAGGCGATAGAAACCGTTGTGTCACATAGCTCTGCTCCTCTTTAAGAAAATGGTTTTTTTTTTTTTCTTTTTTTTTAAAGACACATTTATTCAGCACCGTGATCAGACTATTACATTTAGCAATCAACAGCATGGGTGAAAAAAGGTCTACAGTAAAACCTTTTGTTGGAATGCTTTACACTTTCCACAGATCAGAAACTAAAATAGCCTGTTATACAATTAGTCACAAATACAGTCCTGGAGACTTTGCCCACACACAAGGCATGTCTTCTTTGTAGCAGCTAGGCTCTGCCACCACTGTACTTGGCTGAGTTCACAAATCTGTTGTAACCTGTAGCTTCCCTGTCACTACTCTGGCTCTCCTCTCCTGCTAAGCTTTGTTTCCTGACTATCATTAGAACGCCCTGCCACTGCCATGGCTACTGCTGCTGGAACCTCCATAGCCACCTTGATTTCGTGGTTTAGCTAAGTACTGGCCTCCGCCACCATAAGGGCCAGAGCTCCTGCCTCCAAAGTTTCCTCCCTTCATCGGTCCAAAATTTGAAGACTGATTGTTGTAATTGCCAAAATCATTGTAGCTTCCACCATTGTAGCGTCCGTCATTGCCAAATTCATTATAGCCGTCCCTACTGCCACCATATCCACCACCACCATGGCTGCCACCAAAGCCACCACTTCCACTGAAGTTTACTCTTCGACCAAAATTGTCATTGCCACTAAAACTGCCTCCATGACCACCACCAAAGTGTCCGGCTATTTGGCCTCTCCAGCTGGATGAAGCACTAGCCATTTCTTGCTTCGACAGAGCCTTTCTTATGTCACAGTTGTGGCCATTCACAGTATAGCATTTCTTAGTAACAGTCTTATCCACAGAGTCATGGTCATCAAAGATGACAAAAGCAACGCCTCTCTTTTTTCCACTGCCTCTGTCTGTCATAATTTCCATCACATCAATTTTCCCATACTGCTCAAAATAATCTCGGAGGTGATGTTCCTCAGTGTCTTCTTTTATACCACCAAGGATCTTTTTCACAATTAAGTAGGCACCTGGTCTCCGAGAGTCTTCTCTTGACACAGCTCTCTTAGGTTCCACAACTCTTCCATCCACCTTGTGTGGTCTTGCATTCATGGCAGCATTCACTTCCTCCACAGTGGCATATGTGACAAACCCAAAACCCCTGCAGAAGGTAGGATGCCAGGCACGTTCGTCATCTTCTTCCTTTCTGCTCTTTGATGCTGCCGAGGAAGCATCCCTACAGGCTCTCATCACCCTGCCGTCATGTCTAAGCGTCTCCCAAGGAGCCAGAACAGCTGCGGAAGCTCTTCGTTGGAGGGCTGAGCTTCGAAACAACCGATGAGAGTCTGAGGAGCCATTTTGAGCAATGGGGAACATTGACCGTGTTGTAGTGAGAGATCCTAACACCAAGAGATCCAGGGGCTTTGGGTTTGTCAAGAAAACGTTTCTGACAGTATGGTAAGTAGAGGGAGTAGAGATTTGCGTCAGTGGGTAAAGAGCTCCCTACAGGAGCATAGGCATCTGCGCTGGGAAGTCCTCAGGACATTGAGAAGAAGCCAAGAGTGGATGTTTAATCCTGTTACAATACTGGAAAAGAGGGATGGTGAGAGAGGAATCCTTGGACTTGCTGGCCAACCAGCTTAGCAAATACGGTTTAGTGAGAAACCCTGTCTCAAGGGAATAGGGCAGAGAGCAGCAGAGTCAGGCATTAGACATCACCCTTGATATCCACATACATACATGCACATGATCCACTGTACAAATCTACATCTCTCTGTCTGTCTCTCTGTTTCTCTCTGTCTCTCTCTGCCTCTCACTCCCACACACACAACTAAAAAATGATAATATATGAATATGTAAAATAATGTAAAAATCATGACCTATGTGTAGCAAGAAGTTTGGTTTCTTTAAATATAGAAATGTTACAGGAATATGTTTTTGGTTGGATCCCAGGTGTGTAACATGGGACTGCTTCAGAGTGTCCACAACAGCAACCAATGATTTGCCTGGGGCCTGGCAGGGGTATGGTTTTGCCAGCTACAGATAGTTTCTGCAAGTATATGACATTTGAAATTCTGAGGTATACTCTTGAGAGGGTATAAAAATGCCAGAGCCTGAGAGGGTTGGTGGCTGCTGCTTCCGATGATGATGATGGTGATGGTGTGGTGATGATGATGATGGTGGTGGTGGTGATGATTGCTAGTTGATAATTGGAGATTCCATCAATGAAGATCAACATTGCATTTAGGAATTAGATTCCCCCTAATCAACAGGAACTCGTCTAATAAAACTGATGCCTTCTTTCCCCTCTAACCTTCTTCATATCCTACCTAGTATTGGGGGACTGAAATGAGTAAGTATGGAGAAAAGTGATAGAAAAAGAACCCATAAAGAAGCCAAAAGTCCAGGGCTATTCCTCTGAACAAAACAGTCAAGTATGAGAAAAAAAAAAGTCAGTTGCATTAAGTAGACTGGGTGATAGAAGATCAAGATAAATATTTAAAATGTACTTTGAAAGTGGTACATGTCATATATTAATGGAAGTCTAGAAGTCAATAACACTGAATTTCATTCAACAGAAAGATTTCAATATATGGTCGTGCCTCCCCAAGTGACTTTATATCAGAATATTTATTATTCCATCACTTACTTAACAAAGGTGAGATCTTGTAAATAAGAACGGGAATCAACTTCCTAAAGCTAGAAACCTGTTAAAACCTGAACTGTTAGCCAACTTGTACATCCTTGAAGAAGCATGTCAAAGCTGCAGCTGTCAGGGTTCAGAGGAGCGTCGGTGCCTGATGTGTGTCAGATATTCCTGCCAAGAGATCTCTTCTTCTTTTTTTTTTTTTTATTTTCTAAATCCAATTCATTGTCGAGAAAAAATAGCTGATGGGGAGGCTTGATTTATTACCTGTCAAGATATGGGACCCTGTGTTTCCCTTAACCTCTGATTTAAACTACTTGAAAATGCAACCTGCCTTACTTGCCTGAACAACTCCCGCCTTTACCTCTTAGCTGCTTGCTTTCCTTCCACTCTCTGGTTTTCCCGCGTACAAAGACAGCTGATGTATATTCACTTCTAAGTTGTCTGGGTGCCTTAAAGCTAGTGATTTGGAATATAATGTAATCTTAGTTATTTCCTAAATATGATCTCTCAATGCTCAGGCAGATGAAGAAGGAAGGGTGGAAGGAAGGGTGGAAGGAAGGAAGGAAGGAAGGAAGGAAGGAAGGAAGGAAGGAAGAAGGGAGGGAGGGAGGAGGGAAGGATGAGAGAGGAAATATAGTTCTGAGTGATAGAATATATAATAAAATGAGATACAAAGCACTATAACATAGGATAAGCACTAAATTGAAACAAGAGTTCTAACACCAGGAAGAGACAACAGTGAGCTGCCACAGCAATCTGGTCTTCAATCAAGAATTTATGAATTCACATGAAAGAAAGGGTGTGAGTTTGGGTGAGGTGGAAATGGGGTGGATCTGGGAGGAGTTGGGAGATGGTAAACCATGACCAGAATATACTGTATAAAAAAAATTAAACCTATTTTAAATTTAAAGAAAAAGAACTTACATGTGTATGTGCATATGCAGTGCATATCCACAGCAGAAAAAAAGACAAAACCCTGCCAGGGTAGTGCTGAGACCTGGAGTAATTTCTGCCTCATCATATTGCCTTATAAAAAATATCTCATTCAAGTTCCATTTATTTGTCTAAGAATTTCATGAAGTCATTGTTTTTAATAGCTGAGTAGTATTCCATTGTGTAAATGTATCACATTTTCTGTATCCATTCTTCTGTTGAGGGACATCTGGGTTGTTTCCAGCTTCTGGCTATTATAAATATGACTGCTCTGAACCTAGTAGAGCATGTGTCCTTATTACATGTTGGAGCATCTTCTGGGTATATGCCCAGGAGTGGTAAAACTGGGTCCTGGGTGAGGTAACCCAGTCACAAAAGAATACACATGGTATGCACTCACTGATAAGTGGATTATTAGGCCAAAAGCTCAGAATACCCAAGATACAATTCACAGACCACATGAAGCTCAAAAAGAAGGAAGACCAAAGTGTGGATGCTTCAGTGCTTCTTAGAAGGGGGAACAAAATACTCACAGGAGGAAATATGGAGACAAAGTGTGGGACAGAGATGGAAGGAAAGGCCATCCATCCAGAGACTGCCCCACCTGGGCATACATCCCAAACACAGTCTCCAAACACAGACACTATTGTGAATGCCAGGAAATGCTTGCGGACAGGAGCCTGATATGGCTCTCTCCTGAGAGGCTCTGCCAGAGTCTGACAAATTCAGAGGCATCCACTCACAGCCAACTATTGGACTGAGCATAGGGTTCCCAATGGAGGAATTAGAGAAAGGACTGAAAAAGCTGAAGAAGCTTGCATCCTAATAGGAAGAACAACAATATCAATCAACTAGACCCCCAAGAACTTCCAGGGACTAAACCACCAACCAAAGAGCACACATGGAGAGACTCATAGCTCCGGCTGCGTATGTGGCAGAGGATGGCCTTGTTGGACATTAATGAAAGAAGCAGCCCTTGGTCCTGTGGGGTTCAATGCCCCAGTGTAGGGAATACCAGGGCAGGAAGACAAGAGGGGGGTAGGTAAGCATCCTCAAAGAGGCAGGAAGAGGGGGGATGGGATAGGGGATGTCCAGAGGAGAGACGTAAAGAGGGGCTAACACTTGAAATGTAAAATATAAATACCTTGTTCATGTCTCTGGCTATATAACAGGTTAGCATAATATATAATATAATAGGATTCATAGTTAATTTGAGCCAGAATCTAGACTTAATTTACTAAAATCTCTTATCTCAAAGGGATCCAAAAGGCATAAATGTGTCTACGTGAATTCTCACATATAGAGATAATTCAACGTGGGCGTGCTCACTCAGATCACCAGGACAGCTCCTTATACTTCTGTGCTTTGGACACCTAGCCTTCTGTTCCCATTGGCTAGAAGGAGGCTAGAGTTTGTCAATACTTGTGTGCCGTGTATGCCTCTCCATATGACTTCCTCCTATTTATTTCCTCAAGCCTTCTGGAAGGCCACATCGTTCTTCTAAAATGTATATCTGATTAAGTCTAATGCCCCAGGCAAATCTGTAGGGGATATATTTAGAAAACAGTGCCTGGTTCGGCTTATTCCCAGACAGCCACCATGTTCCCACAGCTCCTCAGCTCTGACTGAGGCTCCAGCTAGCTAGATGCACAGGCCATGGCACCTACGAGACACCAGTGTTGGGGGTGGCTCTGCCAATCCACCACGCTGTATCCACAAAGCTCAGCTGAACCCCAGACAATATCTGCCATCCTCACAGTATGCAGTAGAAATGAGACTCTTAAAACTTAATGATTATCTAAAGGATTTATATATTTAGAAATGCTCAGTCAACAAGATGCCCACACAATTAGAGCTGTCACCCAATATCTAACTGTTTGATAGAAGTTACAACCCAGGATAGCTTTCGACCCATCTGTGGTTCTCCATGGTTGATAGCCTTCTCCTCCTCCCCTTCCTCTTTTTCTCCCTTCCCCTTCCTCTTTTTCTACCCTCTCCTTCCTCTCTTTCTCTCCCAACTCCACCTCCTCTTCTCCTGCCTAATCACTGAGCTCCACTGTGAATACAATGTAGCAGAATAAGTATCCTGCTACACAAATCAGTACAAATATTTGTCTAAACACAAAAGCAACTCTTGAAACATCAGTGAAATACAAACGTACTCTTTTTTGCTTGACAAAAAAATTCTACTGACTAAAAGCAAGTTGCAAATTCCCACCTAAATATCAATAGTAGATTATGTAGTTATATAGGTCATGATTACCTTTGTGCTTGCCTTTAAAATACAGCCACACAGCATGCCTGTGAGCCTCCCATTCAGTGTGGATAACAGAGGAAACTCACCCAGCAGTGACATATAGGTGGGGTAAGTTCCAGCCCACTTGGCTGAGACCCCAAGCTGCTCACTTTGTAAATCTATCAACATTGAATCCTCTGCTCTTCCATCTGTATGTTCAAATATCCTCCGTTTCTATAATAAACACAGACTTGAAAGAGAAAAACATTGTGTATTGTATCCTTTCTCCTTATCTCTCCACAAACCAGGTCAACTTAACTAAAAGGAGACCATTCTTGCTAGCATTTCCCAAACAGCATAATCCAGTTCCAACCATTAGATTTATCGTCTCTGAGCACATTTTCTGATGTTGTTAAATGACTTCTGGGTCTCTATTGCTTTTCCAGTGAGGATCTCTGGCTCAGTTACCAATCTCTTAACTTATAGTTTTCCTCGTTCACCCAGAGTCCCAGTTTGTAGAACATGAAAAGAGACCTGGGTACTGCTCTCCACATGTATGCAACTTTCTTCTCACAGCTACCACATGGGATGGTTACAACAAATGTATCCATCCTGCAATGATGAGCTCCCCAGGCAGATTAGTGAAAACTGTGTTCCCAGCCTAGATACAGATGAGCTGATGCTCACAGGACCTTACTGAGAGCCTGATGAGTCTGCCAGCATGCAACGTTTGTGTTCTTAAATACATTTGGCAGAGCTGAACCGACTTTTTAATTTCATCCCTGTCAAGAGATCTATAGAGAAATGGTTTTCATGAAACTGTTTGTTGAATGATCCGTGTTTTATGAGAATCTGTGGTGAGCTGAAAGTCCATTATTGCAAAGATTTCACAGTGAAGTTATAAACACACACACACACACACACACACACACACACACCATTCACAAAGAAGCATGTAATAAAATATTAAAATATAATGTTTGACAGGAAGTGAGCACTTTTCAAAAGTTAATTTTCAGACAGGCACAGCTGGGGGCTTTCAGTTTTTCCAGACTTAATACAAATTCAAAGATCTCATTAAATTCACCATTGCCAACATGGCTTCCTTCTTTAAGACCAGATTTAATAGTTTGTAAGATAAACAGCTGAATTAAAACAATAACATCACAATGCCCAAGCCCTGGGATACATATCTCAACAAGTAGAAGTCTCTAGAAGATAAACTGAGATTGGATAATTTTCCAACGCTTGGATGTTCTTCAGTCACAAACACATCACTATTGATGAACTTGCTATACAGCATGACTTGACTTCAAGCCTGTAAAAAACAGAACCAGTGGACAGTTGCTAATATATGCATAGGATTGCTTACAGCTCACCTTATGTCTTTGTGCACATCATTTTGTTGAAGTATTATAAGAATTCGAAAGTTAGTATGGTAGCTATTTTATCCATTCATTCATTCATTCATTCATTCATTCATTCATTTCCAATAGGTAAAGCCAAGAACTGGGTCTACTCTAAGCCATAGTTAATTCAAAGACAAGCTTTGTATTCCTTTCTTCATCAGACCCTGACCACCATGAGCATATTCCTCAGCAGGGTGATAACTCCCCTGTCTGGTTACATAATTTGCAGGACCCAATGAAAAAATTAAAATTTAGAGCTCATTATTTAGAATTATGAAAAGGTTTGAGCCACAAACTGCTGTCTTGAAAGTATTAAGCCAACTGAAAAATAACTGCATAGGTCATAGGACTCTGAGAGTGACCCTGCTGACACCAAGGCATATCAAACTGAAATCAATAATCCAAAACCTACTAATTGAATGAAGCTAAGACCTGGATGTATTAAAAAAAGCTATCACTCTCCCAGAAGTATTGAGAAGTATATGTGTCAGCTGCAATCCAAGTTAGACCTGTGTAACCAGTCTCCTCCACATAAGTCATTTGGATTAGAAAATGCACACCCCACCCGTTAGCTTTCGGTGAAATGAGATAAACACTGTTTGCCCATACTATCCACTGAACACATTAATATGTACTTTTCCCAAATGAAACACACTGATAGGCTTCAGACCACGGCATGAGGAAAGTTCATTTGAGAAGAGGGAAACCATCAAATTGGCTTGTAGCTCTCAACAAACATACTTTATTTGTTCTATGGTCCCTGCCTGACATTTCAAAATAAGAAACTTCAGAAAACTGGCTACACTATAGCTGTCATAGCAGTGGGAGCTGGAGGTGGCACCTGGAGGGTCATCGGTGAACAGCAGGTGTTTGTCAGTGGGCTGGGATCAAAGGTATTTATTCTCAGGGAGGAATGATGACAGGTTACGTTTGCTCATCACCTTTAGAAAACCACCCTCCACCGTGAATCTAAACTCATTCAAAAAGTAATTTGCCTTCTTGTAATTCACACTTTGGTCTTGTAAGTCACACTTTTTGAGGCATGGTCTCATGTACGCAGCTTAGCATACAACTCTCTCATATAGTCAAATCTGGCATTAAGATCCTGGTTCTTCTGTCTCCTTTCCCAGATGCCTGATACTCAACTTTATATTTTCATCTTAATGGAATTTTTTAAAAATTCATTCTTCTCAAGAATGCTCCAGGACATTTTTGAATCAGGAAATGCATAGCTTATACCATCACCTTAGGGGCTAAGGTTTCTTTGTTGACTTTTTTGAGAAGAGATTGCTCTCTTATACAATACATTCCAACCTCAGTTTTCCTCACACTATACCTCCTATCCTCCCCACCTTCCCTCTACCTCAGATCCAATTTCACTCCATTTCCTCTTCAGAAAAGGAGAGGGTCTCCAAGAGACAACAGCTAAGCAGGACAAAACAAGATAGAGTAAGACGTAAGACAAGGCAGTCAAGGCTGGACAAGGCAACCCAAAAGGAGGGAAAGAGTCTCAGGAGCATCAAAACCTTCAGAAATACACTTGCTCCCACTTTTAAAAGTTCCACAAAAGCACCAAACTAACAGCCATAACATGTAAGCAAAGGTCGTGGTGCAAACCCATGCAGGCCCCCACACTTGTTTCAGTCTCCCTGAGCCCATATGAGGACTGCCGAGTTGATTTGATGGACCACTATCTCCGGGTGTCCTCCGTCTTCTCTGACTCCTACAGTCTTTAATGCCCTTCTTCCTCAGGGTTCCCTGATCACCAAGGGAAGGAACCCAACAGAGACCTCCAATTTAGACTCTCTGCATAATATCTGGCTGTGGCTCAATATACATTCCCATCTGCTGCCGGAGGAAGCCTTTCTGGTGATGTCTGGACAAGACACCAAACTATGCACATAACAGAATATTGTTATTCTATTTCATTATTCCAGTTTGTTTGTTTGGGTGGGTGATTGACTTCTGTTGTTGCAGTTTTGGTTTTGATTTTGGTTTTGCCGGTTATGTCTGGTTCTACCCTAGGTCTCTAGATTATCCAGTCAAATTTGAATGAGAATTTATGAGAGATGCAAACATCTGTTCTACTAATACAGTTTTTTTTTAAATCAAGAATACTTTCATAATCATTGTCTTTAGTAGCTCTGAAATTTTAAATATAAATGTTTCTTAAGTTGTGCTTTTTGGATATTTTATCATGACTAAAGTTATTTACCCTTAATTAATAATACTGGAACAGTAACAAGTCCTTCATCTGCCTTACATGGGGAATACTAATTTACATTGCTTAGTTGAGGGGCTGCCAAATTTCTCCAGTTTAATTATTTCTTGTTTACACCCATGTAACTAAGAAACAGTCTCTGGGAAGACACTTTAAGACTATGGAAATATCTTTCCCATCATCAAAATTTCCCCTAGATCTAGCATCCATTGGTAATTTTTGCCTGGTACAGTGTTCATTGCATTGATTGGCATGATCTCAAACATGACCTCCTCAATCATAGTCCACTTACCAACATTCTATTGTTAATAAACCTTTTTATTTACATACATATGTGTGTATATGTTTGTGTGTGTGTAAAATGCATGAGTACATGTGAATACTGGTGTACATATGGGAGTGTGTGCACATGCATATGTGTGCACACTCATGTGGGTGACAGAGGTCAGCCTTGGGGTTCCATCCTCTGGTGCTATCAGGCTTGTTTTAAGATGTTTTCTCTTTGGTCTGCAGCTCACTGAATAAGCTAGGCTGTCTCACCAACACATCCCGTGGAACACTTGTTTCTGTTCCCCCAGTGCTGAGATTATGAACACAGGCCACCTAACCTGGGACTTTTCTGTATGTGCTCGAGGTGAAACTCAGGTCTTCATTATTGTATAGCAAACAATGTACTGACTGATTTTCTAACTTGTCTCTTGCCGATATGGAATTCTGATCTCTTATATTTAATGGTTCATAACTCATGATTAAATTTAATTATTTTGGTTCTCAGATATCCCAGATTTAAAAAATGGAAACACATCAGCCAACTCTTGAGGTGTGCGTGTGTGTGTGTGTGTGTGTGTGTGTGTGTGTGTGTGTGCGCGCGTGTGCGCGCGCGCGCGCACGCGCATTTCTCCAAAAATAAATATTGTCTTCTTTTATACTTTCTCCATTGTTTTCCACCTTTTAGAATTCCACTGACTTCAGCTATGGTTTTCATTCATTCATTCCCTTCACTTTAGCTTCTGAAAAAACAGTTTCTGTGAATATGAAAACACGTGCATTTACTGGTATGAGCATATGCATTGAGAGGGTATCTTTATTCCTTAATCACACTCTACCTTACTTTTAAGATTTAATTTATTTGTATATATACATGTATGTGTTTGTGCATATATATGTGCAGGTACACAAGCCACGCAGGCCAGAGAAGACTTTGCATCCCTTGGAAGATGAAGTATTCCTTTTACACTTATATCTTCTCCATCTCTAGAAGGGTTGCTTGCTCTACTTCTAGAGGCTGTTCTGATGTTACAGGTCTCTAGAGTGGCTGATAATGCGTGGCTCGTATGCATTTGTCTCATCACAGTTTCCAGGTAGCAGCAGCTATCTCAGCCTCTTCTTAAGCCTAATTGTGTCATTTGTTTGCTTGGTATAAATGAACTGTTCATCTTTCATGCATTCAGCTAGATGAGCTTGGGAACACTATGCATCAGTTAAGCTGTCCAAAAATCAAAGCCATCAGTGCAGGTATTTGCCTCTAAAAGTTTCCTCACACTCCTGCGCTATATTCTTTGTGATAATATTATCCATGTGTTCTACTAATTTGTAAAATGTCTGAGTTCTTTCCATAATGCATTTCTTATAAACCATATCTGGATCTGGATTTTATTACATTTATTTGATTGGTTTATTTTTTTGTTTGTTTATTATGTGCGCAAGCATATATGCCCACATATGCAGTATGGCGCAGATGTCAGAGAACAGATTGCAGGAAGAAGTATGTTCTGTCCTTCCATCCTGTGGGACCCAGGAACCAAACTCAAATCATCAGTCTTGGCAGCAAGTGCCTTTACCTGTCTCTCTGGTCTCTATATTTTGTTGTTGTTGTTGTTGTTAAAAATAGATTTTTCATATATTTCTCTTATGGTCTGCTACTCCTCCAACCCACAGCTCTACCTGATCTTCCCTACATACCCACCCACCAAATCCATGCCCTTTCTTGCTCTCCGTACTTCACTTAAAAAAAAAAAAATAACAGACATCTTCAAAAGAAGAAAATAATTAAATAAGGTAAAACAAACCTTAATAGGAAAAAATAAACAAACAAAAGAGTCAAAGAAAAGGGACAGAAAGTGCATATACGCACAGAGCCACGTGCATTGACATGCCCAGAAATGCCCTAAAACATAAAATTATAAAATTGGAAATCATAATATATGAGCAAAAGACAGGTAGGAAAACAAACAGAAGAAAGGGGAGAAGGAGGGAGGGAGAGGGAAGGAGGAAGGGAGGGAGGGAGGGAAGGAAGGAAGAAAAGAGGAAGGAAGAAAGGAAGGAAGGAAGGAAGGAAGGAAGGAAGGAAGGAAGGAAGGAAGGAAAGATGTTCAGACACGGGATTATAAGACTAAATACTTCAAAAATACCAGTGAGTTTATTTTGGGTTGGCCATCTACTGCTGGGTGTGGGGCCTGCCTTTAAGAGTAGTTTGTATACTTTTGTGTACTCAGTGAGATGTCACTGGAGAAAACTAATTTTATTTTAATTTGTGAGTAGTTGTCAACTGTAGATAGCTTCTAGGTTACAGATGTGGTCTTGGGTCTACCATGAAGGCACTGTGCATGCTCTCACAGTCTCTGAGTTCATGTATGTGACTGTCTTCCTGTATTTAAACAGCCATGTTTCCTTGGAGTCCTCCATCACCTCTGGTTCCTATATTTCTTCTGTCTCTTCTTCTATAGAGTTCCTCGAGGTGTGAGAGGGAGGAACTATTAGAGACATTCCATGTAGGGTCTCTACAGTCTCTGCACATTGTCTAGTTGTGGATTTCTGTATTTGTTGCCATTTCCTGTAGGAGACACTTCTCTGATAATGACTGAACAAGACACTGACCTAAATTGTAGTTTGGTTATCAATGACTTAGAAGCTAAGCTAATATCTACATATTAGTGAATATATACCATGTTTATCCATAAAGACCCAAAAGGGTCTGAATTTCCTCTCTCAGAATTTTTTCAAGCTCCATCCATTTGCCTGAAATTTTTATGATTTCAGCTTTTAACATCAAGTGATATCCCATTGTGTAAAGTATCATATTTCCATCAGTGGGTGTCCAGTCTGTTCCCAATTTCTGGATTCAATTAATAGAGCAGCAAGGAAAATGTTAGCAAATGTTTCTACAGCAAGTCCTTTGGGTAGAGTGGTGTAGCTGGATTCCCAGCCTTCCCTAGGAACCACCCCACTGATTTCCATAATGGCTGAACAAGTTTGCAGTTACACTAGCAATGGATGAGTGTCCCCCTTACGCTACATCCTTACTAGTGTGAACTTTCATTCACTTTTACTGATCTTGCATATTTTTGATTGGTGTCAGATGAAATCTCAAAATAATTTTGATTTGCATTTCCCCAGTAACAAAAGATGTTGAACATTTTTACAACTGCCATTTGAGTTTTCTCTTCTGAGAATTCTCTATTTGATCTGCACTCCATTTTTAAATTGAATTATTTGTTTTCTTAACTTTCTGGATGGTGGTGATTGTTATTGTTCTCCTCCTCCTCCTCCTCCTCTCCTCCTCCTCCTCCTCTTCCTACTCTCTTCCTCTTCTTCTTCCTCCTCCTCCTCCTCATCCTCCTGTTCCTCCTCCTCCTCCATCAAATGTGTAATTGATAAATGTCTTTTCCCATTCTCTAGTGTGTCATTTTTCCCCAGATAATGGTGTTCTTTGCTATACAAAACCTTTTCATTTTCATGAGGTCCCTTTTACTAATTGTTGATCTTAGTTCCTGTGCTAATGTTATTCTGTTCAGAGGTCTTTTCTTACGCCAGTGAGCTCAAGGTTGTTCCCCACTTTCTCTTCTTTCGGGCTTCATGGATCTGGTTTTTTGTTGAGGTATTTAATCCATTCGGAGTTGATGTTTGTGCCTGGTGATAAGCATGCATCTGTTTGGATTCTTCTGCATACAGTCATCCAATTTGACCTTCGCCACTTGTTAAAGATGCTGTCTTTTTGCATTGAGTTTTTCTAGCTTCTCTATCAAGAATGAAGTATCCATAGTTGTGTGGACTTGTGTCTTGGATTTTAATTTAATTTCATTGATCAACATGTCTGTTTTAAAAGCATATGCCAGCATGCCTGGACTTAAGCTTTTCTTTAACTACAACCTGCTCTATCCCAGACTGGACTTGAACTCAGAGAGCTGCTTGCCTTTACCTATTGGGATTAAAGGCTTGCACTACAATACCTGGACCTAAATTTAGCTAGGTAAAATCTTTCCCAAGGTCACTACTCTCTTAATTCAATTTAATATCTGTGAACACAGGATTCAACTCCATTTCACTTCCTGGTGCCCCTTTATTTTTTTTCTTTCTGAACTTGCTAAGCTTGTTCAAAATGCTCTTCATGAGACTCAATCAGAGAACAGAATCTGTGCTGGGTGTTTCTGAGATTTCCTTTGTCAATGTAATTAATGTAAATCTCTTTGTATTAGCCTTTTGTAGGGCAAAAAGCAGCTACATTCTACACCAAAATATCACAAAATAGTCTCTTGGCCACATATTAAAATTCTTCTCCTCTGAAACCTCTAGAGCTAGGCTTCCACAATTCAAATCACCCTCAGCAACAGTCTTCCAAATCCCTGCTAGGATGGCCCACTAAGCCCCATTTAAAGCATTCAACTGCTTTCCAAAGTCCCAAAATGTACATTCTTCCAATCAAAAGCATGGTCAGGACTATCACAGCAATACCCCAGTCCCTGGTACCAACTTCTGTCTTAAGGTTTTACTGCTGCGAACAGACACCATGACCAAGGCAACTCTTATAAAAGCAACATTTAATTGGGGTTGGCTTACAGGTTCAGAGGTTCAGTCCATTATCATTAATGCAGGAACATGGCAGTGTCCAGGCAGGCATGGTGAAGGAAGAGCTGCGAGTTCTACATCTTCATATGAAGGCTGCTAGCAGAATACTCTGACCTAATCTTAAGACAAAATATATTTCATGATTTTAAATACTAATTAAGACAGTAGTTCAAATGTCAGGTATATTTTTTAAATCAAGCTGACTGATAAATGTGTTCTTTTTGTCTTTTATTTAACTCAAAATGGAAGGAATGACAATGAAAGTGAGATTTTTTACTACATCTCCCCAGCCAATGAATTAATAGCTAACTAGTAAGCCATAGTTTAACAAACATTTTGCATATCATTTTTATGTAAATTGCTATAGTGTTTGCAGGGCAATTTAGAAATTTGATTTCTTATTATAAATTCAGTTTTGCATTTATCACATGATTATATTATATGAATAAAACTCAGCTTCTCTTAAATAAAAAACACCTTGTTTTTTTATTGGATATTTTATTTACATTTTAGATGCCATCCCCTTTCCCCATTCCCTCCACCAGAAAACCCCTATCCCATGCCCCCTTTTTCTTTTTTCTTTTACACACTTTTTAAAAATGTTAATCAAAGACTTTATAAGTTTGGTAATGCTCAATCCACCTTTTTTTTAAATGCAGGTTTCTCACTGGGACCTGTTTCTCCATTTAGGATAGGCATGCTGGTTAGAAAGGAATCTAGCCAACTCCATCCTAGGTGCTGGGGTTACAGGCATGCATCATGAGTTTACCCAGGTTCTGAGCATGGACCTCAGCTCATACTCTTGCACAGCAGAAACTTTCTAACTGAACCATCTCCCCAGCCCATTTAATGAAGTCAAATGTCTGAAACCTCTTCTTTATGATTTTGGTTAATTTTTTTTTGTTTTGTCTTACACAGAGATGAATTCTTCCAGTTGTGATATAATCATCTTCTATATTTCTTCCAAATGTTTGAAACTTTTGCTTTCACATTTAGTCCTTTAATCTACTCAGAATATTTTAACTTTATTCTCACATTTTGCTCATCTTTTATGAATCCTGTACTCAGTCCACTCCATCATCTCATCCCTGTACCTAAAACCTGAGTGTTTTTATACTTCACTCTAGTTACTGAACCTTTATGAAGCTTTCCCTGTAAGTAAACACTCCCCAGTGAGAACAACAGAGGAATTCCCCCCACCAAGCCCACCCTTCTTCTAATTCCAGCCTGGATCCATTTCCTCCTACATGTGTGTCTGCCTTATAAAAAAGATGGAGTGCTACTTAATTTCCACATAAACTTATCACATTCACTGCAAGTGTTTGGCAAACTAAAGTAAGATTTATTAGTATAATAAACCAAATGTCTCATAAAAATTAAGTGAATTTTAAAGTATTCTCTTTTAAGAAAAATGCCTAAAAATAGTCCTAAATCAGGACAAACTATCTCACTGTGGAATGAAAATGTAAATATGAAAATGAGAAAGAATCCAAGATGTTTGGACTTTGGGAAGTAGGTCTGTGCTATCCCATAATATGCTGCTATTCAAATTAGAATAGATTGTTCTTCAGTATGGAGCATGCAGCATGGAGCATGCAGCCCTACTTAGTCTCTAGAGCTGAGTGCCTCACTGGTTGACATTTTGAGTATGCACAGGAAGAAATGCCACTTTGGACATTAATATGGCAGTTTCTCAGAAAATTAGGACTCAATCTACCTCAAGACTCAACTATACCTAACTCCTAGATTTATTTCAAAAGATGCTATCCTACCACAAAGACACTTGTTCAACTATGTTTATAGCAGTTTTATTCATAATAGCCAGAAACTGGAAGCAACCTAGTTGTCCCTCAACCAAAGAATGGATAAAGAAAATGTGGTATATTTGTACAATGGACTATTATTCAGCTGTTAAAATCAAAAACATCCTGAAGTTAGCAGGCAAATGAATGGAACTAGGAAAGATCAACCTGAGTGAGGTAACCAAGACCCAGAAAGAAGACATGGTATAGACTCCCTTATAAGTGGATATTAGTCATAAAGAATAATCAACCATTCCACCTGGGTATTCATCCCATGTGCAGTCACCAAAGGTAGACGCTGATGTGATGTCAGGAAGTGCATGCTGACAGGAGCCTGATTTAGCTATCTCCTTAGAGGTCTGCCAGAGTCTGACATATTCAGAGGCAGATGCTCACAGCTAACCATTAATCTGATCAAGGGGTTCTCAATGGAGAAGTTAGAGAGAAGACTAAAGGAGCTGAAAGGGTTTGTGGCCCCATGAGGAGAGCAACAATACCAACCAACCAGAGTTCCCCAGGGTCTAAACCACCAGCCTGGGAGCACATAGAGAGGAACCCATGGCTCCAGCTGTATGTGTAGGGGAGGATGGCCTTGTTGTGCATAGGTGGGAGAGGAGATCCTTGGTCCCATGAAGGCTGAACACTGAGTGGGGGCGGGGGGGAAATCGAGGTTGGGGAGGTGTAAGTGGGGGGTGGGTGGGGGCACATCCTCATAGAAGCAGGAGGAGGGGGGATAAGATAGGGGGTTCCTGGTTGGTGTGGGCAATGGGGGTAAGGGGATAAAATCTGAAATGTAAATATAATATCCAATAAAAACAAACAAACAAACAAAAGAATAATCATGTTACAATCCATGAACCCAGAGAAGCTAAATCAGAAGGAAGGCTCAAGGGGGCATAGATGGATTTCCCTGAGAAGGTAAAGTAGAAGCGGATTTGGGGCAGATAGAGATGGTAACGGGATCAGGTGGTGAGAGGATGGAGGGGGAGAGTACTGGGAGAGACGATTGGAAGGGGGTGCAATTCAGAGGCAAGCTAGAAACCTAGTGCAATGGAAACTCCCAGGAATCTATGAGGGTGTCCCCAGCAAAGACTTCTAGTGATGGGGAATAGGGAACCTGAACTGGCCATCTCCTATAACCAGGCAAAGCTTCCAGTGGAGGGATTGAGACATCAACCCAGCCACAGAACCTTCGACCTGCAATTTGTCCTGCCAGTATGATGTGCTGGGGTAAAGGTGGCACAGAATTTGTGGAAGTAGCTAATTTGTCCAGCTTGAAACCCATGCCACAAGAGAGAGCTCATCCCTAACACTGCCTGGAGGACAAGAATCCAGAGACTAAGTATCCCAGAGACCTTGGATAGAAACAAAATTGGAAAAACAAAAACAAAACCCATAATGCCTTACCCAATTGTCATGAGAGAGGCTTCATCCAGCAACTGATAGGAGCAGACACATAGCCATACATTAGGTGGAGCTCAAGGAATCCCACTGAAGAGGGGGGCAAGGACTGAAGGAGCCGGAGAGGTCGGGGACACCACAAGAAAACCTACAGAATCAAAAAATCTGGACGCACAGAGGCTCACAGATACTGAATCAGGGAGCCTGCATGGGTCTAACCTAGGCATGCATATATATGTTATAATTGTGTGCCTTATTGTTTTTGTGAGAGTCCTAACATAGGAAGCAGGGGCTGTTTCTGATGCTTTTGACTGTTTTTAGAACACTTGTTGATGTGTTTATAAAAAGATAAAGAGAGGAGGGATATGTTCTATGGAGATGTATTCAGGTATGTGTTGCGGCCCGCACTGCCCCACGTTGGGGGCCAAAATGTTGAGGACCGCTCTGTCAGTATTGGAACCCACACTGCCAAAAGCCTTAGGGACTAACTTGTTAGAGCCTGCACTGCCTCAAGCTGCTCAGGTTCACAGGTCGGGGTTCAGCAAGAGAGAGAGTGAGGACGGACTTAAAGAATGGAGACCAGACAGAGTGTGATTCAATCCCATTTATTCTAAAGTATCTCTTCCTAGTCCAAGTCTCAAGTTTTGAGTTCCTAGTCCCTTGTTCTTAGTCCCTAGTGCTCCAAGTTCCAAGTTATTTCTTCCAAGTGCTAAGTGCCTAATGTCTAATGCCTAATAACTAACTCCAAGTTGTACTTGTCTAATTCCAAGTTCTTCCTCCAAGTGCCAAGTGCCTAATACCTAATTCTCTGTTCCAAGTTGTACTGAACTCTTCTGTCTGCCTCTTGCCTTTTCTATGTCTCACTTCTAAGTCACACCCTTAAGTCACACCCTTAGGTCTTCTCTCTAAATCTGATCTCTAAGTCACACCCTTAAGTCTCAGCTCTAAATCACATCTTTAAGTCTCCCAAAGGGAAGATCCTGGGTATCTAAAGCAAGATGTTGTCAGAGTGTGCTCAGCTGTTGTAGGCTATTGTAACCAAGCCTTTTGCCAGAGTATATGGCTCAAGATGGCTGCAAGGATGACAGCCGCCTTCTGTCGGCTCCCCACAGGTATGGGGGAAGAGGGTGCCTCAGGAGGCCCATTATTGGCATAGGAACATGAATTGGGAGGGTTATAAAGTCAAAGAAAGGCAGAAAGAGTAAGAGAGAGTAAAGAAGTAGAAGCTAGCCATGAGTACATGGAGAGAGAGGGGATAGAAAATGGGAAGAGAGTGGGAGCAGGAAGGCAAGAGCAAGAGAGAGGAAGGGGCAAGCAGGCCCTTTTATAGTGAGTCAAGCATACCTGGCTGTTGCCAGGCAACTGTCTGGTGAAGTTTAGGCAGAATGCTAACACTTGTCCTTCTATTGGGAGGCCTAGTCCATCTGAAATATCAGGGGAGTTGCCTAAACTTACTGTAACTTGAAATGTCATGTTGGTTGATATCCCTGGGAGGCCTGACCTTTTCTGAAGGGATATCGAGGAGTGAAGGGGGAAGGAGGAGGTGGGAGACTGGAGGAAAGGGAAAACTGCAATAGGGATGTTATATATGACAGAATAAATTAATAAAAGAATTTGCTTGAGAGTTTAGAGACTGGGTTGGGGGAGCATGGATTGTATTGTTTGTGTTTATGTGTATAATATTTCCACCTGTAGGCTACTCTCCAAAACTTACATTCACAGAATAATCCTGGTATTTATATAATGACCATTGGTTTGCTTTAATCAGTCACACTCGAAAAAAACTGCCTACTTGATCTGGTTACTGGGCAGATTCAGCAGTCTTTTATATGCTCCAGAGTATGTTATCTTAGACACACCACACTCTCACTTCATACCCTGTGACAGACCCTCATGACTGTTCCCCTTGAAAACAGTAAGTTCTCAACCTACTGGTAAGAAATCAGTTATCAGAAACCAGAGTTGGCTCTTAGAACCCTTGAGATGAATGGAGGATAAAAAGGCCATGCTAAAACTTGGCAGGACTCTAAAAGTGCTAATGGATAGTGACCATTAGAAAGAGGTTGTATAGCCTTGATTTCCTAGGGTGAGAAAAAAGAAAACACACAAGAAACAAAGTGAAAACATCAAGGTAATCCATGAAAGAAAGAGGTCTTCGTTTCTTTTGGCAATGTTGTCATTCTTAACCTAGCACTTGCTGTCACCGTGAGCACCCCCATTCCCTTTGTCCCAAGAAGAATAAGCAATTCAAGATTTAAAAACTTCATTTCATGCACATCTCATGAACCCCCCTCAACCCTACAATGTGTGATTGAAGGAACAGACCTAGTAATTTGGGATTTATGCTTGCTAAGACACTCAGCCCCTGGTATACATAGTTTTACAAAATCCTCTTGTGATTTTGTAGATATTTTTAAGTTGCATTTCTCTGAGTATTACAAAGAACAATGTGTTTCTTACTTTATTTGCTAGCTATAATTTCGAATAATTTTTCCATTTGGTAACTAAGAATTCAATGCAACCATGTATATATATTGAAAAAGACCTCCCAAACATTGTTTCTTTTTTTCTTTCAGAGCTGAGGACTAAACCCAGGGCCTTGCACTTGCTATGCAAGTGCTCTACCACTGAGCTAAATTTCCAACCCCCAAAAATTGTCTCAAAGAAAAGATTTAAAGACTGGCTGCCAACAACAACAATAAATCTCATTCAGGAACTAACAAAAAATCATATATACTATAATTGCAATTAGCAAAAACTGGTTTTCAGGACACAGACAATTCATAAACAAAGGTTTGGTTCATTTTTCTGTTTTCTTCTAATATTAGTTATTTCTGAATTAAATGTCTTATTAAAAAATTACATGTACTGGTGTCCTAGAGCTAATTACTGTAGCAAATTGACATAATACACATTGCTTAAAATAATATAAATATTTTTCTTTCATAGTTTTGGAAGACTAGAAGTCTAAAGTTAAGTATGCAATACCATCCTGCTCCTTCTGAAGTTTGTAAGAAAGGATTTATCCTTGCTTCTGGTAGAGTCTTGAAGTCTCTGTCCTGACATTGCATCATCCAATACACTTTAAGTTAATCACATCTATAAGAATTCTATTTACCTCTGCAAAATGGACAGGGATCTTAATTATTACTCAACTATCATTTCAAGAGTTTTTCCTTTGAGTGAGATAAACATAAATATCTAAAATATCTACTATTAAGGACTGCCCTGGTGTGTAGTGTGTGTGTGTGTGTGTGTGTGTGTGTGTGTGTGTGTGTGTACATGTGATTTGTGAATGTGTGTGCATGCATGTATGTGAATACATCCACACATGGAGGACAGAGGTCAACCTTCGTGCTATTCCTCTGGATGGTATCCACTTTGTTTGGCTTTGTTTGGAGATAGGATCTCCTATTGGCCTGAGAATTGCCAATTCAGATAGGCTAGCTGAGCAGTGAGTCCTGCAAAAACTCCTGTCTCTGCCTCTTCCCAGCACTAGGATTGTAAGCCTGAACCCTTCACCCAGATTTTTTACATATATAGGGGGCTGGTCTGGTGCTGCTATGTATTTGAATGCTAAACACTGGCCCCTGAGATCTGATTGCCCACAATGAGGAAATTTTCATATTCACTAGCTTTTGTTATATGAATCTTGCTTCCCAATAATTGGTCAATAAAAGACTAAAGCCTGTGGTTGGGCAATAGATAGGGGTAAGCAGATTTTCAGTTAACTGGCTGAAGGCCGAAGATGGAGATGGAGAAAAGGAAGAAAGGACATGGAGAGAGGAGGAAGCTGCCATGTGAGGAGGTAGACTATGAGCACACAGCCAGGAGAAACAGCAAGAAACAAGGGACATATGGCTGGAGTATAAGTTAGAACAGCTCCAAACCTGACCAATCTAAGCTTAGAGTTTGAAAATAAAATACCTGGATTGTATGTCTTTTATACGAGCAAGCTAGAATTTATAATTCCTTTTATACATGTAAGTTCTGGGGTTCAAACACAAATTTTCATATTTGCAGTGTGAGAACCTACCAATGAGCCATGCCTCCAACTATGTTGCAGATAGACCAACAAGCATAAGGGTTCATGAGACAGAGAAAAAACAAAAAACAAAAACGATCAGGGATACATGAGAAAGTACCCAAGTCAGAGTACATGAGTGAAGCATTGAGAATGTAGATACATTTTAAAAATATAAAAATTTCAACATGTTTGAGAACTTCTTCGGCCTCTTCAAAATCCATTTTAACACCATCCATACCTCTAAAATCATCAGATAAAATCCCATCTGCTGTTCTTATTGGTGTACTGGTAAAGATGACTCCTGCATAGCACCACAATAATTAATAATCCATAAGTGTTAGCTAAAACCCTCTAATTCAATGCAAAAGGAACATTAAGTGGAGCCATAAAATGGAGAAACAACCTCGTTACATTGCATTACTAAACATTATGTTTCTAAAGAGCAAGTTGGTAAACAAGTATGGCAAGAAATCAGGATAGGCAAAATAGTTCGAGGGTTTAGAGTAGTTTGAGACAAAAATAATTGTGGAGATGAATATACAAGTGCGAGACTTAAACAGGAAACAAAAATTACTGGATTCTCTATTTCCCTTAAATTCACAGACCACAGTTTTCTCAGTAAAACAAAATGAGAAGGCACTGTAGGGGTAGGCTGAGGTTTGTGAAGAACACAGGAAGGAGGATGCCAACTGCTGGGCATTAATAGTCCATAAATTGAAAGCATTTAAAATAGTGTGTCCTGACTGCATGGTGCATTCCAACTCTGCTAAGAAGCCCTAATTACTCATCACTGTGCAGAACCTTTGACTCCTCACAGATCTGCTTAGCTTCCAGGAAACACCATATCTAGCTCTAGGAGCTTCCAGCTGGCTCAGTTGGCCAGCTGTTTCTCAGCAGTAAAGAGAGGAAGGGCTGGACTTGATCACCTCAACTAATGAGTTCTTCAAAGGTTCTCATTACTTCCCTTTCTACTAAAATCCTGTTTAAGTTCCTCCCAGGAAGCTCACAGTTTAGCCCAACAGTAATTACCTTTACACAAAGAATAACAGTCCTGATCTATTGTCCGTGTTAACAGCGTATTACTTCTTCTATATTAGATGTAATTCTATCACAGCTATCACTGTGGAAAGAGAGGTACTGGTCATGTTTGTCTCTATCCAGCTTGACCACTGCAAAAAGAGGAAAAGAACATTCCTGCAGAATAAGAACTCCATTTTGCAGTTAATAAACTATTATCTCAGAGCATTCCAAGGTGCATCTTGCTTCTCTTGGCTTACCTATATTCTCCAAAGCAGAAGTTAGAAAGTAAAAGGATGCCATGTATCCTGAATAAATTATGTGTCAACTACAATATATTCAACAACTGTAGGAGGAGCTAAGGTGGGAGGAGTAAGGAGAGGAAGAGGAGGAGTAAGAAGAGAAAGAGGAGAAGGAAAGGAGACAAGAGAGGGGAACATGGAGGTGGATATTCACGTGTCTCTCGCAGTCAAAGGTAGTTGGTATGTCTAGGTTGAATATTGGGTTACACCTCTGATTGAGTGGGCATCTTGTTATTGATTAATACCAAATATATGAGTCTTTGGATAATCTAAGCATTTAGAGTCTCATTTGTACTGAACCCATGTGGTTGGTGGGAAGGTCTGGGCAATGCCCAGCCTTGCAGAGACAGCGTGGAAGATTGGCAGAGCCATCTCCCATGCTTGTGTCTCATGAGTGGCAGGGCTGGTGTTTCTGGCTGGCCATTTCTAGCTGCAGTGCAAACATGGCCTCTGGCCATGGAACATGGTGGCTGAGCTAGGCAGAGCCACTACAGATTAGATAGTCTGCTTTACCAGTGGTAGTTTCAAATAGTTACTTAAAGAAACAACAACAACAACAAAACACTTTATTTTTAATTTTTTTATTTTTGAGATTATACTAAAATTATATTTTTCCCATTCCTTTCTTCTCTCCAAGCTCTCCCCTGTTCCACTACCAAATGCATGTCCTTTTCCTACATTAATTGTTTTGCATGCATATAGAGAGATGTATAAACATGTATATATTTCTAAATACAACATGATCAGTCCATATAATATTGCTTTTATATATGTTAGGTTTTTTTAAAGAAAAAGCTTATCCACGGAGACTTAAACAATAACATATTTGTCATTTATTTAGAATGCAGTTTGGAGATAGGCAGATCAATGTAACAGTCGACTCACTATCACCCTTCAAAATCCTAAGGTCCTGTGCTCTTCAGATCTGCCACCTTCACGGTGTTGACTTTTCATTCTCTGCTTTACGTTTTCACCTTCACAAGAATCCCAGTGAATTAACCACCAGACTTAAGGCAAAAGGAAACATTTTTTCTTAATTAGAAGTGTAAACAGTAGGAATACGTGCAAACCCACAGGGATGCCTCTAGTCTCAAGGGAAGTACAGAATTTCCTCTATCCTATAGAATAGTACAAACCTCTTCTAAAAAATTCTTTTTTTATTGAATATTTTATGTGTTTACATTTCAAATGTTATCTCCTTTCCAAGTTTTCCTTCCTAAATCCTCCTATCCCATACCCCCTGCCCCTGATTCTATGAGGGTGCTCCCCATTCCCATCCCTGGCATTCCCCTACACTTGGGCATTGAGACTTCACAGGACTAACGGCCTCTACTCCTACTGATGCCAGAAAATGCCATCCTCTGCTACATATGCAGCTGGAACCATGGGTCCTTCCATGTCTTTGGTTGATGGTTTAGTCCCTGGGAGCTCTAGGAGGTCTGGTTGGTTGATATTGTTGTTCTTCCTATGGGGTTGCAAACCCCTTCAGCTCCTTCAATCTTTTCTCTAACTATTCCATTGGGGTCCCCATGCTCAGTCCTATGGTTGGCTGTGAACATCTCTCTCTGTATTTTTCAGGCTCTGACAGCTATATCAGGCTCCTGTCAACATACACTTCTTGACATCCACGATAGTGTCTGAGTTTTGTGTCTACATGTGGGATGGATCCCCAGGTTGGGCAGTCTCTGATGACCTTTCCTTCAGTCTCCACTCCACACTTTGTCCCTGTATTTCCTTTAGAAAGAAGCAATTCTGGGTTAAAAATTTAGAGATGAGTGGGTGGCCCTATCCCCCAATCGGGGGAATGTTAGGTTCAACTCCTGACTATTTGACTACAACACCCAACCATTCTTTCAAACATCTCAGCTTTGGTGATTGGATTATTCAGTTGTATTTGCTTCATTCTTGCCCATCTAGGTCAGGAAATTAACCTCAGCAGAGATACTGTGTTATTACATTCCCCTCTTCTCTCTAAGGAGTTCCTTATACAGAGTTACTCTTGACACAAACTACCAAACTTTTGTAGAATATAGAAAGCAAAAGGCAGAAATGTACCTGTTAAAAAAGACATACAAGCATTAGGACTTGAGTTCTGCCATCCCCATCACCCACAGAAAAACCAGGCACAGTGATGAACACTTGTAATCCCAATCTAGCCTAATAGGTGAGCTCCAGGACAATGAGAGAAGACCCTCTCTCAAAAAACAAGCTCGATAGTACCTGAAGAATGACATGCAAGGTTGACCTCTAGCTTCTATGCAGACAGACATATAATAATACACACACTCACACACACACAAGCACATATACACATGCCCATAAACAAACACATATGCATATATACCAGAAACACATCCATTGTAGTAGAGTTATATCTTTCAATCTTGATAACAAATTCAAGAATTTCCTGTCATGTGGGCTTCTCAGTAAGTATTGCTGAATCTGTTTATAGTACATGGTGACAGCAAATTCCACAGGGTATTATGGGAGATCTGCATCTTAGTAACATCTCTTTAGATCACATATGAAAGCAAGTAGTGCAAAAAATCTTCCTAGAAAATCTCAGTTCAGAGACCACATCTTTGACAGAGCAATTTGAACACAGGATTTCCTCTGCCAATGCCCAAGTTTTCATCTCAGGTTTCAATATGGTCGACTATTAGAATTCCTTCAAGAACCAGCACACTTCACTGCTTCTGTGACAGACAATGCCTTGGAGAAAGTGAACATGGACCTGGTCCAGGCCCTTTCACTTCTACACACTTTCTGTAACACTTATTACAACGTAATAGTTTGAGTTAACAAAATGGTCATATTAGACAGAGAACCCCGAGGAACAACTTCTCCAGCTTTCTATTTCCCTCCAACACCTGGCATAAGAGTTTGACAGAGCATTTTTGACATCCTTTTTCTGTTCTACCATGCCAACAAGTTACAAAACAGACTGAGATCTTTGTGAGACTAAGCAACTCTTCCCCAGATCTGCATGCTTGCTGAAAGCACAGGCACTAATGATTCTTACAAACATGATGTAGAACAAGAGGCCAGACACCAGCTTCTGCGAACACACATTTACATAACGTTCAAAACTCTCAAAATTAACTTTATTAGAAACTGTCATGATTCGTTAGATGCATCTATAATTAGACACTGAATGGATCGTAAAGACAAAACAGCCCTTTTAAATGTGTATAAATTTCATTGTAAACTGACTTAATGTGACGTCATCCTAGGAATGTTTCCTGTTGACTATGGAACAAGAGAAAAGCAATGGGTGGGTAGCTTTCCAAGGTGTGGACATTCTTGTTACCTCAGAACACATTTAGCATTTTAGAATGTTCATTAACTGTGGTGTCCAAGATGTGAGTGTGTGTGTGTGTGTGTGTGTGTGTGTGTGTGTGTGTGTACGTGTATGCATATGTGTGTGTTAGGAAGCTATTTTCCTACATCAGTTTACAATGTAATTTAAAAGATACAGAATTTTGTGGGAAAAAAAAAACTTTGGCCTATAAGGACCAAAGATTACTGACTTCCATCTGTCCTGTCCCTCCCTGAAGCCCACTGGCACAGCTCACCAGATTCTGCCATCTCTGTCTCTAATCTAGCAGTTCTGACCTTTTTCCTTGAAGCAGGGACTGCTGACCCTGCATTTCATAACAGAAGAACAAGAAGTAGGAATTAGAGAATAGGCTGTTGTCACTAGTTATCTTCCTAGGGCTCATCACACCACACAACAGCTGGAAAAGCGTCCTTTGTGACCACACTACCCAGAGGCCATGAGACAGTGCTTCAAACTTGCTTCTCACAATGCATTGCAGGAGCACTAACAGCCCAGCCAAGTTTTCCTCCCTTTAAAACAGTGGTTCTCTTACACTGTGAGTTCCAGGACAGCCAGGGTTCCACAGAACCCTGTCTTGAAAAACTGAAAACAAACAAACAAACAAAAAGTGGTTCTTACCTTCCTAATACTGTGACCCTTGAATACAATTCCTCATATTGAGACGATGTGGAACTATAAAATTATTTCGTTGCTCCCTCAAAACTGTAATTTTGCTACTTATAAATGTCAACAGAAGTATCTGCTACACAGGATATCTGATATCTGACTCCTGTGAAAGAGTCCTTGGACCCCCAAGAGTTGCTGACCCCACAGTAAAAAAAACACTGCTTTAGAAAAGGAGCTGGCAAGTGTGGTTCCCCATCTAAATTACCCTGGAAATGACAAACTTTTAGGTCTAACTTGAGTCTTCTCTAGCTCCTAAACACATGGAGAGGAAAGGAGAAGTTTCTGCATGAAATGTCCGTCTCTAAAAATGCGACTCTTTCACCTCATGTTCTCAGCACTCCATTATCCTTGGCCTTTCCCCACACACACCATGTGAACCTGGAACAAGGTCCAGGGTTTGCTCATTCACTTGGAGCTCTGAGGGTCAGAATTTGGAAAGGGAAACAGGGTTGATGGAATGGGAGCGTGTCTGGCTGAAGAAAAGACTCCTTTTGTGATAACAGGAACAAGGCTCGATTTTGTAGCTCTGGCTGATGCAGAAGCCCACCCATGTACAGCCGCCACAAGATCCCCCAGTGAGCTGTAACCTCCTTAGCCTCCACTCTGTCACCTCTCCATCAATCATGTTCTTTGCTATATCCCCAACAGTGGTGCAAGGCTGAGTCTGAGTCTCCTTGGGACAGGAGGCGTAAATGTCCGGGTATTTGCATTCAGCTGCTGCAAGTAATTTTTCAAGCTCAGTTCATACTTTCAGCTTTGAAGTATGGGAGCTCTCATCCTCGCGTTGGAGTTCTCATTTTGAGGAACCCACGGAGAAAAGACAACACGTGGAAGAAAAAGTCAAGAAGTGGCAGAGGCACAGCCTCCTTAGCCCGGGAGTTTCTATGATGCTAACAATCAGAGGCACAGACAAGTGTCCCGGGGCAGAGAGGTAATCTCTGACCTGAGGTGACTGATTGGCCTACCCGCTGGACACAGGGGAAGAGCATCTGGCCCAACTCCATCCAAGTGGAACTTTTCCACAATAGATGCATGCTCGGCACCTGGTAGGTGGTGGCCTGCTGAGAGGATGGAGACCTAGTTTCACACCTGCTGTGCCCTGATGCTCTGAACCACCACTGACTCTCCCGCTGCTTCCATTTGCTTGCTCTTCTATGTTGCTACAATCCCGAAGTGCTAACGGTGGAGGAATGGCTTAACTTACGGATCTAGAGGAATCAGAAGCCAGCAATGTGTTCACTTTGGACAGAAAACGATGTGAATTACTGATTGTGTGTGTGCCCACCCCCGCCCCCTTCTGACTTCCCATCACCTTCCCTTCTCTCTGAAATCTATTGCATTTAAAACAGCATATTCCTACGGACTTCTTTTTAAAGTTTTTGTTGGGATATGTTTTGGGTTTTCCAAAAAGAACCTTCTGGAAGACAGAAAACTAACCAGGATTTTCAGGAGACAAAGCAGTGCTAGATTTTCCTCACTGCTACAATGGTGTTAGAGATGTAACCACGCTGAGCGTAAATCCCGTCATCAACCCCTGGGAAGTATTTATCAATGTTGACCTTACTTACCCTCACTGGAAAATTCAGCCCCGACTGGCGAAGCATGCCTTAAGTGTCTTGGGATAAACCTAGATGAAATCTGCATGCTTCAATCCCAGTACCAGCTCCTGGACATTAATCTGCAGAGGTCTTTACCTTGTCCAAGATACTTGTTTTACTTAGTGTCAAAGAGCAGGAGGTGGCTACATGATAAAGTAGTCTTGAATACCTAACACTCCGAACCGAATGTCCATAATGTTCCATAGTGCCTCTGCTGTGACTTAGGTTAAGATGGAGGTCTATGATGGATGAATTTTAAAATATGTTTTCAGTTACTGAGATTCTTAACAAGCTAAAACTTTACCCCGACGGTAGTCATGCTTGATAATTTGAAAGCACACATTCTAATGCCACATAACATGATGCTTTAATACTCGGATGCATTGTTAAATGATTCAGGTAACATATTTAACACATGCATTACACCACGGACTTATCTTTGTGACAAAAGCATTCAATAGCCTTTACCTTGACAGTTTTAGCACACAATGTATTATTTATTGATTATAGTCACTGTGCTGGAGAATAGACTCCAGAATTTACTCATCCTATCTGACACGTTACCCTT
Source organism: Rhabdomys pumilio (assembly GCA_030674055.1). NCBI lineage: Eukaryota > Metazoa > Chordata > Mammalia > Rodentia > Muridae > Rhabdomys > Rhabdomys pumilio. The sequence goes on from JANHMN010000003.1 coordinate 177,987,260, forward strand.
TGACTAACATCTCCCCTTTCCATCAGCTCCAGAAACCACAGCTCTACTTCTGCTTCTGAGTTAGACGTCTTTTCAATTTCACATGTGAGATGAAACCCTGTCCTTTTATGACAGACTTGTCACTTAACATAATGTCTTCTAGATTTACACATAGTGCCATAATAGTAGGATAGCTTTCTATTTCAAGACTTAATAATATGCCTCTGTGTCTCTACAGCATCTTCTTCATTTGTTGCTTTGTGAGCAGACAAAATGTGGGTTGTGGACTCTAGGTGAGTGAGAGAAAGACATTCTCCCTCCTGCCAGGCTGAGGGAGCTGCATGTGAACTTCCCTCTCCTCTATAACTTTTCACAGTGTTACAGGATGTGATAGCTCTCTCTCTCTCTCTCCCTCCCTCCCTGCCTGCCCTCTCTCTCCAAGCTCTACTAACTTCCTAGATAAGTAGATATAATCCCTCCAGAATAGAAAAGACAAAGTAAAGAGTCACCGGCCAGATGAAATTCACAGCAAACACTATCATCCTGGGATGAGGGGGACTCTCCTCGATCTCCCAAGAGCCCACTACTTCAATGTGGTGCACAGAGCTAGGTTCCTCAGATAAGGAATTAGTCAGGGGTCATTACAGTGTGTTGGGAAGGGATGCTAAGGGAATAGCTCAGTTGCCAGTTTGCTCAATCTTTTGAGCTTACTGGATAGTCAGTCTAGCTGAATTGAAGAGCACCAGATTTAGTGAAAGACCTTGTCTCAAAACTGAGATGAAGGAACTGGACGGGCAGCTCAATGGTTACAAGAACTTGCTGTTATTGCAAACGTTTGGTTCCCAGCACCTGGTCTGACAGCTCATAATTGTCTATAACGTCAAGATGCAATACCCTCTTCCTGCCTCCACAGCCACTCAAACTCACATGTAAATCTTCATCCACATCCACATAAATAAAAATAAAATACATCTTAAAAATAAGATAGATTGGGGCTGGAGAGATTGGAGCTGTTAAGAGCACTGGATTCTCTTCCAGGAGACCTAGGTTCAATCCCCAGCACCCACAAGACAGCTCAAAACTGTCTGTAACTCCTATTCTGTGAGATCTGACATCATCACGCAGACATACACATATTGCAAAACACTAATGCACATGAAGTAAAAGTAAAATCTTGACAATGCTAAAAATAATAAGAGTTCAAAGAAGATACCCAAGGCCAGCATCTAATCTCCACACACATGCTCATACACGTGCATGTGTCTTGGTGAACACACTTGTATACACATGCACATACACACACAACAATGGTTCTAGAAGGATATTCTATACTCATTTAATATTGTTTACTTATCTAAGACTTCCTTGTTCATCCCCTTACAGAGGCCACTTGAAAGGAACTTGCTGAGTGCTGGTCATTATTTTATCAGCAGCTTTCATGTGTTAGAGGGAGGTTGAGATCAACGTGAAGGCCCATATTAAGTTAGTCACAAAGCAGATGTTTATACAATCATATATACAACCTTTTTATAGTTGTTTATACAACTATACTGTATAGATTGTTTATAATGTATGGAACGTATAATGATTAGTTTGTTTATACAATTACGTATGCACTATAGTAATCCAACTCTGCTCTCCACGGTCCTTTGGCAAGAAGAAGAGGCTTCGAAGTGTCCCAAACCATCCCTTGTCACAAAGACACCAAAAAAATAACCCAGCCAGATAGCCAGATAGAGAGGTGAACAAGTCTAATTCAAGTGACTCCTAAGACAATATTCTTAAGATGACCTAGCACGCTACACTTGTGGAATTTGGAAGCCTGGCAACAGATTTCACTAATAAAGTGCTATAACCAAGCAAACTGCCTCTGTGTATTACCTGCACAATTATTTCAGACTTGTAAATAACAACTAGTATAATCAAGCTGGAATGGAGTACAAAATTCTGCAATTTCCGATTTCATCTTCCAGAAACAGGAAAAACATAATTACTGGTAGTAAGTACTACTGCTGCACAGTCAGATCTGGGAATAGTAAACAGGCTACACGAACATCAGATTAGACAGACAGTGGGGAAAGTCGCTGTGATTATAAGGATCAAATTTCAGACAGAGAAGATCCCATGCTAACTTGGGCTGAGAGAATCCATGGATGGGTGGAGCTGGTGTCTGATCCCAAAGTCTCCAAGTTTTTGGCTGCTTATTCAAGGAGCTGAAATGAAAGCACACACAAATTGCAAAGTGACAAGGAAATTTTACACAAAAGTAAAGCAATCACACACAGATCAAAATTATGCTGTTCAGAGGAGGAAAAGTACTCAAGGTAGGGTTTTAAAGCTTCCTTTTATGTGGTTCAAGACAAGTTTGGCTGCTGAGGTGGGGCTCTCTGTTTTGACAGGCAAGCTTTAATCGTAGAACCTTTTTTTTTAACAGTGTTCATGTATTTTCCCATAATGCATTTGATATTAATCAGACACATACTTAACTACACATAGGCATAACAGAATATATAGGAAAAGCTCCCTAAAAATTCTCACAAAGAATAGTTTGCCTTATTGCGGTGCATGCGCTCAAAATAATTCAGATTAGATCATCCTGACTACCTTAATACAGATATAACTGTTAGTGTGCTTAAATAAAAACTATACATGTTTGATGGCTATCAGGAGAGAAGAAACTTATTCCACTATTTATAGTGCAGAATGCATGCAGCTCAATGCAGGTGTGTGTGGGGGGCGGGTGGGGGGTGGTTTCTATGCTGCTGAGTGCTTTGTTAAAAGGATGTGAGCACAGTCTAAACAAAGTGGAGTCCTGAGTTGCTAAGCCCTTCCCTATGCTCGTCCAGACCACCACCAGAGTCATAAACATGGGACAGCCATCCAGAAAATAGCTTGCTTGGTAGGTTTTTCTATAAAGTTAAGCACATAAAGTTGCATGTGTAAAACTAGAGGTACCATGGGACTCAGGAATTTCACTTCTGGGATTTATGATAGAGAAATGAAAACTTACTTCATGCAGAGTGCTGTAAGAAATTTTATAGACACTTTATTCATAAAGTCCACAAATAGAAGAACGTCTCTAATGTCTTTAATTACCAAAGGGATAACAAATCTTGATATAAGCCACCAGTGAGATGCTTCTCAGTGACAGAAAGGGTACTACTATTGTCTACAATAACTTAGATGAACTGCAATAATATTCTGCCGAGGGAAGGAATACAATCCCAAATAATCATGTATTGTGTGTTTCCACAGACATCTCAGAGGCAAAACTATTATGACAGAGAATCCATTATCATTGCCAAAGGTTAGGGATAGGAGATGATATGACTCCAAAAGACTGACAGGGACCCATAAGTAGTACGGGGACTATTATCTTTATTTTGTTTCTAACTACTTACATCAATGCATGCACGCAAATTCACAGGCCTTCTTACCAGGATAAATGTCATCTTTTAATTTAATGTAGTTCATTAAATTAAAAAAAACTAAAAGGTATGAGAGTTTTAAATACTCAAATTCTAATGTGAATCCTTTCGCCACCTCTTCCTCTTGAATATCTTACTAGCAGTCATAACAGTCCTCTAGATTGGATATAGTTAGCTCCATTCTACAAGTAGAAACTGAGACTTATGAAAGATAAATAAGTAACCCCTAACATTTGCACAGTCACAAATGAGTCATGAATAAGTGAATGAAATATGACTCACCTGCAGACACACATGCACTTACTCACGTTTTCTCATCCACCTCTCTCTCTCTCTCTCTCTCTCTCTCTCTCTCTCTCTCTCTCTCTCAAACCTGGGATGTTCATTACTTTAAATGTTTAATATTAAGCACAGCTGGGAATCTATGAACACCCTCCAGGCAAATAGATCCATAAGTGAGTACTGAGTTCAAATACTTATCCAGCTGTGATACATGAGGGCTTCCCATTTCAAATATTTAAAGTATAGAACTGCAGACACTACATGTATTTTGATTTTATAAGTTAGGTCGTCCATCTCAGTAAAGTTTCTAATCAATATAACTTAGTACAAATAAACTTGTTATTAGTTTATGACTCTTGATAGCTGTTCAGCATCTCACCACACCTCCACATTTTCCTGTCTATAATGACCTTCAAATGGCTCCTTCTAGTTACAGCGAGTTTAGTCTTACTTGCTGCTGACTTTGCTTATGCAATTACAGCCTTGTTCTAATACGTCAATTTTAATGGGAGATTTATTGAGGTAATTTAAATATCAATGAGAATGGGAGTGCTCTCACCTTATAGATCCGCATGAAGGTTTAACTTGTTTCAGATTATCAAGGACTACAATCTAATTACAAATTGCATGCTGATTTGTCTTCTTCGCTTGCTCATTTATTTAGAATTCTTTTCCGTGTCATTAGCGCTAAAGTATGTACATTTCATTAATTGTTTTTTCATGTTTTAATAGGTCATGGAACAAAGCTATAATTTTGAAAATTATAACTGTCTGACAGTTACTCACAACAAAGACTGTACTCTGAGGAATAGTGTTAGCATTGCAGTAATTAAAAAACATGGCACGAATGCTTTGTGGCAAGATACATTATGATTTTAATACATTTCTGAGATAAATAGGCCTTTTAACTTTCCCTTCTGCATTCAAATTTTAGAGATCACAAGAACAAAATAAATGATATAACATTGTGAAATGTTTAAATTTTAGCAAATGACAGAGGAAACATGTGCAAAGAGTAAGATTTATGTTTTTATATCACACTTTAATTACTATGGTACTTTCATTCCCATTTCACAGTCAAAACTGTCGAGGCTTTGAGCACTTATGTGAGTTTCCTTTCCAAGGTTGAGAGGTTGGTAGAAGCTTCTGGGGCAGAGGGATCAGCATGTGGTGTGTGGAGTCCAAAGCTAAAGAAATAAAACGAATTGAAGAACTAACCGAAGGCCTCATGGCTGACGGTTACTCTGCTGGGAAGAGTAGTCAAGGGAGAGGCCAGAAGACAGACAGGAGATCTCAGACAAGGTCTCTGGTAGAAGCTAAGGTGTGAGGACTTAATATTGCTTCCCTCAAGTTTTCTATCTGGTTGTAGCAGTGGGAATGAATACAGTGCTAGGTAGCCAAGGATACAGGCTGTAAGCCCAGCTCTGACGCTATTGGTATAAACTATACAACTGACTGGATTATTCACCATCCTCCTCCACAGGATGAGAAAACTGGCCCTACTGCAAAACGTAAGTATGGAAGACAAAATGAGTTCATTAATATCAAGTTCTAGACACAAAGTCTGACATACAGGTAAGCTTCATTACTTTCTGGGGAGTTTATAAAATATTGGTTCATGTTCTCCAAACCAGTGTGGAGGAATTTAGTTCACTTTTAATTTCAGTTCATGTTCTCCTAATCTACATAATGTAGATACATTATTTATCATTACTTTTATCAAGGTGTTCATAGAACCTAATAGTATCTGCTCGTCTTGAAACAAAAAAGAAAGTTACTAAAACCAAGTAACAGTTTTCTATCTCAGTGTTTCTCACCTGAAATTCCACTTTTGAAAATAACCAGTTTTAGAGATTTTCCTGAATTTATTTCTGTTATTGCTTTGCCACAGCCTTGAGTTTTAAGCTCACTTCTGTAGGCACTTTATACGCAACATTTATCTCCTTTATACACATATTGTCTTTGTCCTATGTTTGCAGCTCCACCTTTAATCATTCTGGTTGTTGTTTTATCCTTGGTTTGTTCTCAAAGAAGGAAGAGAACATTGTTCTGAAACCATCTGTCATCTGAGACTAACTCCCAACATCACAGAATCACATATTATATGACAATGCTTAGAGTAATAGTAAGAATTAAGAGGTGAGGAGAGGTCTAAGTCAGTAAAGTAAAGACATGAGACTGAGTTCAGATTCCCAATACCTACAGAACAGAGCCTGGCAGGGATCTCTGCATCTGTATCCTTACTATAGCCAGAAAAAAGATGGGCAAATCCCTGAAGGGGCCAGAAAGCCAGTCTAGCCAATCAGTGAATACCAGGTTCCGTGACCAACTCTGTTTTGCAAAAGATAAGACAGATACAGATCCAGGAACATGCACATGCACACAACAAAAATAAAATAAAATAAAAATTACAGTAAGAAGCTAGTGCAAAGGTCAGGCAAAATGTAAACGCTTTCTTTGATAATAACACATCTTTTCCTCTTTGCAACGTTCTACTTCAAGTCTAGCATCTGCAGGAACACGTCTAAAGGAATAGTTGAAGACGTGAATTACATCGCTTGAATCTGCAATCCTTGGAGTTTGTCCTTTGATCCAATTTTCTGCAAAATGCAACACTTCACTTTCTTTCCTAAAACCAGTGGGTGCGGATTTCCTTTAAACCAATGCCTGAGACTCACTTGGTTTATTAAGCAGGCACCTGAAAATGGCTCAAAGTGTTTGCAGGGAAGGATCTATTTAACCAATAAAAGATTTCAGTGAGATGCATTAATTCACGAATTAATCACAGGAAAAATCATCCAATAATGTATCCCTGCACATGAAACACATATAGATGTAAATGAAATATATGTAATTACACATCTTAATGTAATCACAGAACTTAATCTGTAATAGTCTTGTAGCTAGGATTGGTTACCAGAGAGAGCAAAAAATTGAACAATAGTCTTAATTTGAAACAGAATAAAATTAAGATATAAACTTTGCCTTGCCTTTTAAAATTATTGATTGACTGACTGATTGATTGGTTTATTAATGTTTATTTATTTGCAATTCTAGTGATCAGCCTCAGGCCTTCTCACATGCTAGGCAAGCTTTCTACCACCAAGCTATCACTCAGAATCAATTTTCAACTTCTCTTCCACCAGCTCATACATTGCTACTATAATCTGGTCTTCTTTTCTAACCTTAGAAAGAAAAAATACTGTGCCTATGAAGAAAAATAATAAAGATGTTTTAAAAAATTGGGTAGCCTTTTAATTTTTTATAAACTTTGGTAATTTTTTTTTTTTTTTGCATTTGTCAGGGTTCTTCAGTGAGACAGGCCTGAGAGAAGATACATAGATACCTGAAAACTAATTTACTAGGGACTAGACCTATGCAATTACGGAGGTTAAGCCCCACTAAAGTCCATCTGGATGCTGTCAATCTTTATCACAGAATGTTTGCTTTCCCTGTATCTCCCTTTATAGGACAGCTTCTCCCATAATCTCTGTGACCTTAAACAGGGTGTCATTCAGAATGCACCACTCTACCAGATGAATGGGAAGTTAATGCAACTTCCAGGCAGCAGCCATGTTTAAAGATTCAATTTAAACAGTTCTGTTAAAATGCAGTAGCCCATTTGTTTTTCATATATTAAAACAATCTACAAACTATTTTTAAAAGATATATTTGATACCACATGAGGTCTCCTTATAAAGATCATGAGCCAAGATGACTAAATAAACTACCATCTTGTTCTTTTGTTAAAAGCAATGAATAGATGCCACAAAAGAATGCAAGCATTCAGAGGAGAAACGTAGTGAGAATATAGTAATGTGTATAAACTGAACCCCAGACCTGACCCCTGGTCCTGAACTTTGGAGTTAGAACCGGTAAATTCCATATTTTCTCCTATAGAACAAATTTTAGATTGGGTTTGTGTCACTTGTGAGCAACCCTGCTATAGCTAAATGCCATGGTCAATGATAATTAGTTTCCTCTTAGGCTGCGGTGATTAAGATTTGAATCCCACTACTAGGCAGTGAGGTATTTAGAGGGAAGAAATTAAATCTGACTGTGATTTTAGAGGCAGAGCCATTGGGGAGTGATTAGAATTACTAGTATTAGAATGGAGCCCTTAGGATTGAGTCCCAGTGCCATTACAGGAGAAAGAGAGACATCACAGACACAGGCACCACCTACCCCATGCCCCGAGCTGTGCCAGAACTGGCAGAAAGGAGGCCATCGACTGCCCAGGAGTCTGTGATCCTCCAACAACGTGAGGAAAGAGTAGGGGAGATGACTCCGTGGATTGTTATGCAAGGACTGGATCTCTAATCCTTGTGTTCAACCTTAGATCCCTAGAACTCATGCAGATGCCAGCTGGGTATGATGGCCAGTCTGCAATTCCAGCGCTCCAAAGTCAGAAAGAGGGGACACCCCAAGCAAGCTAGCTAAGCTACATCAGTGAGTACTGATCCAATTGTGAAGCCCTGCCTCAGTGAAGGGAGAGCAATTGTGGAGAGCACACAAAGTCAGCCATGTGCCTCCACTGGTCCATGCACACATGTGCTCCCACATTCACATGTGTCTGCATACATGAATACACACAAACTCATATGCATATTATACGCACTACACATACAAAAGATCATGTGAACTAAATAAGCTTCCTTTTTAAATTCACCCCTGGTGTTGTTTTATCAGACACTAAAACATTATTAGTGTTTCTTGGTTTGATTGGTTTTTTTTTTTCATTTTACTTCTCCTTTAATATTAAGTATAAAACTAATTGTTCCCTGAGTAGTATTTAGTATAAGAATTCACAAATGAAAACAATAGCCAGTCGGGCAGTGGTGGCGCACGCCTTTAATCCCAGCACTTGGGAGGCAGAGGCAGGCGGATTTCTGAGTTCGAGGTCAGCCTGGTCTACATAGTGAGTTCCAGGGCAGCCAGGGCTACACAGAGAAACCTTGTCTCGAAAAACCAAAAACAAACAAACAAACAAAAAAACAATACCCATTTGAATTTATGCCTGTGTGTATTCTAAACACCAAGTAACATTAATCAGAAAGCCACAGTGTGTCCTAATGCAAGTGGTTTAATCGTGCCCAGACATTAATGTTCTGCTTGCCAAACTGATGTTACAGATGTTACAGATTTAGCCACCTACAGGTCTGTAAAGGCAACATACAACCAGATGCTTGCAAAGAACACAGCTCCTCAGGGTTACTTCTGTCAGTGCTAAGACAGAAAGACTTTGCAAAGGCAAATTAAAGAGGGGTTTACTTTGACTCCTAGAAAGTGCAGAGTAAAAGACATGGAAAGCAGGGCTGGAGAGATGGCTCAGTAGTTAAGAGCACTGGCTGCTCTTCCAGAGGTCCTGAGTTCAACCACATGGTGGCTCAACCATCTGTAATGGGATCCGATGCCCTCTTCTGGGCATCCAGAAGAATCCAGCTACCTATGGCAGCTAGAATGTGAAGAAGCACTCAATCACGTATGATTGAACTGTCTACAGACATCTCCAGAGGTGGGTCATTCTCCTACATAATTCTACTTAATTCAAGACAGTTGTCAACCTATCCTGTCTCTGAGGGATTGGTTCCAGGGCCTAAAAAACAAACCAGCAAAATCAACTGATGCTGAAAGCCATCCATAAAATGCCATTGTTTGATTATAACCTGTACGCATCCTCCTATGCTCTTGAAATGGATTCTAAATCACTTCAGGGCAGGAGCTGTCCCTTGTCCCTTGCTGTGATTGCCCAAGATAGACAGCACAATATGAATACACAGAGAACCTTCCTTGAAGACTAACAAGCATAGCAGGCTGGTCTCACCCATCCTGGAAAGGTCAAAGTAAACACAGTTTTGTTTGTTTGTTTTGGGTTTGGTTTGTTTTGGTTTGTTTTGGTTTGTTTTGGTTTGGTTTGGTTTGGTTTGGTTTGGTTTGGTTTGGTTTGGTTTGGTTTGGTTTGGTTTGGTTTGGTTTGGTTTGGTTTGGTTTGGTTTTTTGAGACAGGGTTTCTCTGTGTAGCCCTGGCTGTCCTGGAACTCACTCTGTAGACCAGGCTGGCCTCAAACTCAGAAATCTGCCTGCCTCTGCCTCCCAAGTGCTGGGATTAAAGGCGTGTACCACCACTGCCTGGCCAAAGTAAACACAGTTATCAAATAGAAACAAATCAATACCTAACAGAATTTCAATTGTTTTTCAAATATTTTCAATCTAAGATGAGTTGAATTCTCGGATGCCTAACTTAGTGTATGGAGACCTGACTTTAAACGAATATGCAACTTTTCAGAAGGAACATGGAAATGTTATTAAATAATTTGTAAACATAAACACTTTCATTTTTAGCCTCCTGGACACTTCATAATATATGTTACTCTGATCCATAATTGTGATCGGAAATATGACACAGAACTGATGAATTATGTAGCCGTTTCTCTTCTCTCTACGGAGCTGTAGCAGCATGGACACGCTCACTGATGGGGTTCTCTGCTGATGAGGAAGATGGAGAGATGGGAGAAACTGCTATATTCCCAAGTAGATGAAAACAGATCTTCAGAAGGAGCCTCAGAAGAACTAGGTATAATAGACTTAGGGATGGGACCTCCCATACCAGCGATTCTACAGAACCCTCTTCTCCCAGGAGGAACCTACAAAGACAATTCTTCAGCAAACAAACACAGGCAATGAAGATGCCTGCAGCAAGCACATAGGTAGAGGGCTATCTGCCTTACTCTTCCTGGGTGTTACAGATAGTGCAGTGTGCTGGCATAGCGCCACACTTAAGCACAGCCCACCCATTTGTGACTGAAGTGAAAATGTTATCTAATATAAATAGATGCCGCCGTTTGCAGCTAAAGTTTGTTCACTTAAAGGAACAGGATAGTGCTTCCCTACCCGAGACAGTGGGCTGCGTTGGCAACCGAAGGAATGTGGTTTCTTTCTTTGGTCTCAGGCTTCAGTAATTCACACCACATGATATTCGGCATCACAAACACACATCTCACCTAAGCCTGACACTAGGAAAGTATGAGATTCTAAAGTCAGAAATTTAGTGTACGGACTAAATTTCAAAGTGTTCAAAGGCATATTTGATGAGAAACTGATTGCAAAAATTAGATTATGCTTAGGCATCTGTAAAGAAACTCCATTTGTTGTCATTACCAATTCTTTCCAGCTTTAGACTTTTATTTACAAACAGAATATCTATCTTGGTTGGTCAAGAGTTATCAATTCTGCAAAGGCTGGGTATAGACATGGGGGCAAAGGTCAGGAGAGGGGGGGGAAAGGAGAAACACCTAGACAGAGAAGTTGGCAGGCTTATGCTGTCCTCTAGGCTCTGATCCCTGAGAGGAGAGAAGGACAAAAGCCAAGCAGATGTTCACTGAATGCAGCTAAGGCTAGAGTATTGATTTGCTCCTGTTTGGTAACCGTGTTTGCTCTCACTGTTCCTGGATTATAATGCCAGCTTCCTATGTTTGTCAGTCTTTAAGGAAGGTTAAGGGTATGTCCCTATTGTGGTGCACATCCTGGGGAAAAAAAAACAGAAAAGGTAACAAAGTTCTCCTGCCTACAGAGGTTATGGTTCAATAAAGACAGTGCTTGTATTGGATTTCAGAGAAGATGGATATGCTGTCTGCCCATGTAACGTCTTTTTGTTTGTTTGTTTGCTTAACAGCATATCAGAAAATTTGAGATTAAAAATATCAAGTGTATAGCTTGTATTTACAATACAAATGTCTATCGTTAATTTCTGCTTGCTACAATGAGCTGAGCTGAATACCTGTCCTATAACTAGAAGTACCTGTCTCTGCCTTTCTTTGTACCATCCACTGAGTTTACACCTCAGCACCCATCCTTACTGCAAGGTCAAAATATCATCAATAATACATTGTGAATAAGATCATGAACTGATTGACTTTCAAAACAGCCATGGTATGCCAACAGCCATCTTGAAATTCTCCTTTTCTTTTTCAGTTGCCAGTGCCCGCTGCCCTTGTGAGCACTTTCTACTCTCTCTGAAATGCACATAGATCTTCCAGAAAAGCAGGTAGGCCTTTTTTCAGCGTTACGACAGAGTTATTATCTGTCTCAAGGGCCAAGATCCTCCTTTGAGGTATAAAAATCAAGGAAAAATGGAACTTGAGTATTGTTCTCTTTTGTTTCCTTGGTCTTGTTGTGTCGGGCTTTTGTTTGCTTTAGTGAGAAAGAAATTAAAGTTGAAGGAAGAGAGGACTGGGAAGGACTTGGCAGAGGCAAGAATATGATCAAAATAAATTTAAATTTAAAATTGTTTAAAATGATAAAATATAATAATAAAATATTCATCCTCTGAAATAAATAGATAAATAATAAGTATCAAAGAGAACAACAATCCTACCTCCCATTCCTGTTAGAGAGATCCTAAGGGAGATGAATTCTCTTCCCCAAATTACAAGACTACTTCTTGTTGTAAATATATTCTTTAAAGATGTTACTTTTCTATATGCATATTATTATCCAACACCGATATGCACCCTACTTGCCAGATACATCTAGGTTGAACAGTGAGTGGCGAAGGATGCTGTAAAGCCCACCTACTGGATGGCTAGCTACTGGCTACTGTGTATGTTAAGAACTTAGGTCAATTCAGTAACTACTTAATAATATAAAAAAGTACAATTTCTGTATTTGCAGCCTCTCTGCAAGTGATTGTGGAATGCATCGTATTCTAGTTTACTAAAAAACAAAATGACTCTCTACCACTTTTGTAGACATTCGTTATTTTGTTGTGTTGTGGTGTTGTGTTGTGTTTCTCTGTGCTGGGGATCAGACTCAGAGCCAGGAATATGCTAGACAAATTACCAGCTGCTGAGCTATATCCCAACTCACAGTTCTCTGTCTCTGCCCTAGGCCCTAGTTTAAATTGAGAGAGACGAGTGGGGCGTGGGATGGGTTTCCAAGCACTCTGGTCTCCTTCAGTTCATTCAGGAAATGAGAATTGTCCTGTCTGCTTCCCAAGGCCCAGTGATCGTGCTGTCTTGTATTCAGTCCCACCCTATTTTACTTGTAGACTAGTTGTTACTTGTAAACATTGCCAGCTGTGTTTCCCTAAGTTCCTCTTAGATTTAAAGACAACTCTGTTAACTTCAGGATGAAAGTCCCCTTTCCTTATATATATACATATATGTAAGTGACATGTAAATTATACTAATCATCTTTTACAAAGTATCAGTACACATTCTTTTTTTTTTTTTTTTTTTTGTAAGAATTAAAGGTATATATAGGTAATGTTTACCTTCTCAGTTTTTGGTTGATGACACCTTTTTAGATATAGGCAACATTAATATTTTAATAAGTGATGGATCTTTGTATGTATATGTGTCTGATGAGTGTGTGTGATACATGTATATGTTTGGGAATCTCTGTGAAGGTGGGGACAGGAGGAGAGCAGAGGAGGACTTTGGGTGTCAGTCCTCACCTTTCACCTTGTTTGAAACAGTCTCTGTTGTTCACTGCTATATATTCCAGGGTAACTGAAGCTTCCAGGCATTCTGCTAAGTCCACCTCCCATCACCACCTGATGACTCATTGGGGTCACACACACGCATCCTCTCCCTCTCTCCTCTCTCTTTCTCCCTCTCTCTCTCTCTTTCTCTCTCTCTGTGACACACACACACACACACACACACACACACACACACACAGACTCACACTACTGTGTCTGGCTTTTATGTGGGTTCTGATCATTCAAACTCAGGTCGCTGGGTTTATGTGGCCAAACATTACTGCTGAGCCAACGTCCCTGCACAGATGATGCATGTTTGCTGTTAAGGAACGTTCCCTTTCTGTCTTTATTTTTCAGTTACTAGTTCTCAAGTTTTCTGGGCCTTCATAACTTTCATTGTCCTTAACGTTTTTCTATAAAGATAAAATAACCTGCCACGGAGCTCAAGGATGGCTGTACCAGCTCCTGTCAGCCACTTGCGTGGAACGAGCTGGTTCTCCCTGTCACTGAGCACCTTGGTGTGTAGCAATTCTTCAAAGGGGACTCAGAACACTGGGCTCCACTTTATTTTAGAAAATCGTTTTACTCTGGGAATTAAAAACACAGATCCCAGCTCACTGGCAGGCATCTGCTGCTCGTTGATAACACCATCTGGCATTTCAACTCCTTTCTCTGTTGTAGAAGCTTCATGTCACTGCTTCTCTCAAATTAATTACCCTGTAACAACTTGAATTCTGAAAGTACGGGCCATGTGCACTTTGGCATAGTTTTGCCAGAGGCTACAAACTCAATGCTTTGCCTGGATTTCAATGGCCACTCATGTGCTGTCATCTGGTCATAGTCTGAAGGCATATTTGGGTCATTGTATTTGGGGCACTGAAGAAAAGGGACACACACTAATGCCTCAAGCAAGTTGTGGGGCGCTGTTTATCTGCATTTTATAAGCTCCTGGGCATGCATGGCCTAATTTGAATAATTTATTTAGAGGGAAGATTATGATAATATAGGATTAGCTGCATCTGTTTTAGGAGCTTAAGAAGTGCTTTAAAGAGTAGTGATTGTTTCTAATATAGCCATATCCTTCACCTCATGCAATTAGTGGCTTCTTCTCCAATTGCTAATCTCATCGTTCACTTTGCAGTGGTGCCACAAAATTCCAGCACTGTGGGAGCAGCTCAGCCCAAGCACTGCAAAACGACAGGGTCACTAACTAGCCTACAGAGCCAGACACTTCATCACTTGGATCTTAGTGGTAAGTTACACCCCTGAGTACTGGGATGCTCACAAGTGATACGGAGGGCAAGACTGTGCCATAGGCCAACAAGCAGCACTCTGTGCCTGTCACACATTTCATCCACAGCCTTGATTTCCACACACCGAACTCCATCATCACATGTGCCTTCAGCATTCCTGTGCATAATAGCGATATTATTTAACACCAGGCTTGTTCACTTGAAGACTCACTGGGTTCCACATCCGAACCTCATGTGAGCAGAACCTCTGGTAGCATGACCCAGGGATCTGTGTTATTTTAAAGTAAGTCTTTTTTTTTAAATTGGTTATTTTATTTATTTACATTTCTAATGTTATCCCCATTCCCAGTTTCTCCTCTACAACCCCCTATCCCCATTCCCCCTGCTTCTATGAAGGTGTTCCCCGACCCACCCACCCATCCACTCCTGACTCACCACCCTAAGCATTTCCTTACTCTGGGACATCAAGCTGCCACAGGATAAAGGAGCTCCCTTCCCATTGATGCCAGATAAGGCCATCCTCTGCTGCGTATGCAGCTGGAGCCATGGGTCAATCCACATGTACTCTTTGGTTGATGGTTTAGTCCCTGGGAGCTCTGGGGTGTCTGGTTGGTTGATATTGTTGTTCTTACTATGGGGTTTCACACCCCTTCAGCTCCTTCAGTCCTTCCCCTAACTCCTCCATTGAGGTCCCAGCGTTCAGTCCAAAGGTTGGCTTCGAGCATCTGCATCTGTATTTGTCAGGCTCTGGCAGAGCCACTCAGGAGACAGCTATACCAGGCTCTTGTCAGCAAGCAAGTTCTTAGCATCAGCAATAGTGTCTGGGTTTGGTGTCTGCAGATGGAATGGATCCCTAGATGGGGCAGTGTCTGATAGCCTTTCCTTCAGTAACTAAAACTGTGAGGATCTGAAGCCCCTTTGGAGCCAGACACCCTTGACTCTACCATTCCACTTAACACTCGTTCTCGGCTCAGAGTCTGTGAACCTCAGTTTACAGCATGTAAAACCAGAGGGAATGATTGACAGTTTTAAGACGTGTGGAGCCATGAGGTCACTTGTGCAAATAGACCTGATAGCTTAGTCACTCTGTCTATGGCGAATGTTCTTTACTCTTGTTTCTTGACTGGAGTTAAGGCTCTGCTTGTACATTTGTGTGTCAACATCTAAGTTATAAAGTCACTAAAGATAAAGACTGGGGGCTATATTTACTCTAAATACCAATGACTCTTCAGCATAGCACTGAGCATATAATAGGTAAATACCTAACACCTATGACCACTATTATTGATGTATTGACAGATTAAAATAAAATCATCTTCAGCTCGGCTGAATATATATGGAAACATTAAAATGATATCCAGGAGATTTACCACAGATCTTAATAAGATATTAAGATTGGCTCATGTAATCGTTGAAAATATCTTCTATAATAAATAGGAGCCCATCAGCTTATGCACTTAGTGTTCCAGAAAAATCTATGTTTGTTCCAGTGCATTTCAATTGATCCAAAACACCAAGGGAGACTGTTGTGCATAAACTCTGTATGTGCAGCCTGCTGTTTGCCTTTGAGAGTTAAATGTGACTGTCACATTCTAGTAATGAGGTGAAGGCAAGGAATCAGGGTTACTTTAGATGCTTAGATGACTGAATGACTTTTGAAAGAATGAACAGCAACACTAGTGAGCCTAGGAACTGGATGCCTCCTGAGAGAGGGACAAAGCCTGTGCGGAACTGATCCTGGGAGGTGTTATGCTGATCTTTATAGAATTGGTGCTTCATCACCCCTGTTGCCATCAGATTGCCCTATGTGGTTTCAAGTTTACAAACTGTGACTGTTGATAGTCACAGAGACCAGTCTTGTCTCCGCCAGTCACTGGAGCTGCTTTTCCTTTTAACTGAATATTTCAAGCATCTGTCCAGTGTTCTCTTAGACTCCTTCCTCTGCACACAGAGTGGTGATTCAAACAGTTCAAGGAGCAAATATTTGATTAGTATTACAAGTCACCATTAGTAATTGACATGTGTTTCGTGTGGTGCTCATGAGATTGTGGCTCCAGGTATTCTAGACAGCAAAGCCTTATAGGAACTTGAACAGAATTAATCTATAATCCAAGCAAGTGAGGCTAAGTATTAGAACAATCTAAACCAGACATCAAGAAAGACAGAAGCCCCAAAGTCTCAGCTTACAGTAAGTCATCTGACCATAAGGATGTGTGCCACGACTGGAAGCAAGGTCTACCTCTACAGGAAGCCTCTCCTGTGCTGTTGACTCTACCAGAGCAGGCAGGGCATGGCTGGCAAATGTGATGTATGCTTTTCCAGGAAGAGAAGGGCCACAGTCAGATGAAACTACAAATACATTTTCAGGTCTTTGACAATCCTTCCGTGTCCAGGTATGAGTTCTGTGCAGTAGCTGCTAAATTAACTGAGCCAGATCTGGGAAACAATATGTATGGAGAGCAATTTGGAAAGAAATAATTCTGGGCCGATGTCTTTCTTTTTATTGGATTTCCATTAATATCATATTACCCTGTAACTATTTTCATAATGCACTTTTAAAATTTGATTTTTATTCATGACTTTTATAATATAAAATCTATGACTAACACCAGCTTTAATCCTTTTTGCATTTCTTTTCCATGCTTCTAAGTACATCATATTCCACATTATTATATTTGTAATATAAAGCAGTTCAATGACTTTTGCCATTTAATGTCATGAAATTTTTCTCCTAGAGAAATACAATTTCTTCATTCATAGAGATAATAATTTCCTATTGCAAAGTTAATATTATATTAACATTAACATAACATTAGCATACCATCCATGTAGACCAGCATAAGACTCATTTACACGAATACAACATTCAATTGCATTTACGAAAGATATAAGTTACCTAAAACAAAACCTAGTAATTTCTGTTTTCCTAATTGTCTGGCGCTTTGAAAAAAACTTCTTTCTTTGCTGCAATTGTTTCTTTTCTGTAAATCAAGGACACTGGATTACTGTCAGTAAATTCTCAAAACTGAACAGTTTACAGAAACCTTTCACATAAGGTTTTAACCTTCGGATCAGATTTTCCAGCAGGTAAGCAAAGCACACATTGTTTTCTTCATTTTATGTTGCAGGATATTCAATCACACTGTGAACCCCAAGATTGTAAACTGGAAAACCCTGTCTTTAGTTGTGATGTGGCTAGGCCCTAGCACAGACCTTTAATCTGAGGGCTTTCTGTTTATTGTAAATAAGACTGAATAAAGTCAACCATAGGTCAAGAGGCAGAGCAAGCAACCAGTTGAAAGGGAGTGAACACAGGAAAAAACCATAGAGAAGGAGCGGAAGTCAGGAAGACAGATGGAGAGACTTAGGAAGTAGAAAGAAGGAGCATTCAGTTTGGAAGGGTTTTTAAGACAGTGGAGAACTGGCTTTTTCCTTCTGGAAAAAAATAGTTGATGACAAAGGTCAGCTGGATGCTTTCTCTGCTTCTCTGAGCTTGCAGGCTTCCACTTCAGGATCTGGCTCCTGAGTCTTCGTTTGGTAA
This sequence comes from Rhabdomys pumilio, assembly GCA_030674055.1. Taxonomy (NCBI): domain Eukaryota; kingdom Metazoa; phylum Chordata; class Mammalia; order Rodentia; family Muridae; genus Rhabdomys; species Rhabdomys pumilio. The sequence goes on from JANHMN010000003.1 coordinate 178,005,224, forward strand.
AATCAAAGAACTGCAATTTTATTTTAAAGACAACAGCTTCACAAAGCAGAACAACTAAGCTTCTGAGACTGGTTGGCCTCAGCTCCGTGAACTATCACAACTTAGAATAGACGTCCTCTAGTTATTGGCTTCTCCTCCTAAATAAGGGACACAAAAACAGGACTTTGGTTTTTGGCTGTTTTATGTTTTAATTGCCACTGTAATCTCTAAGCTCTTAAATTTATATTTTTTTCAAAATTTTAGAAGCGTGAGTGTTGAGAGAGACGACAGACTCCATTGTATATTTGAATAATAAGTCATTTTGAGATATTAAATTTACTGAGAATAGCTAATAACAATATTTGAGTCCCTCAGTTTTCCCAGTAATGCTATTAGTGATGTGCATAGGTGGTGTGCTGTGGTCAGACACTTGATCCTATGAACATCTTCCCAGCTTAAAATAGCTCAGGTGGAAACATTACAGCTTGGGACTCCAGAATACCAACATGAGACAGCTATGACATGCAAGATTTGACTCTAAACAAGGCATTGGGTTCCAAAATTAATACTTACTCATATGATTGTCTCCTGTTGATCTAAAAAACAATACAAGTATCTATAGAATGAATGGGCATTTTCTATTTTAATTAATTAATGTGTTTGTTTACTCTACATACTAAATGGTGTTTTCCCTCTCTCCTCTCAGGATTTCCCACCCCATAACATCCCATGACTTCATCCATTTTTCCTTTCTTTCACTTCAGAAAGGAGGAGGCCTCCCATGGATATTAATCACCTTTGACATATCAAGTTGCTATAAGAATAGGTACATCATCTTCTATTGAAAACACACTAGGCAGCCCAGTTAGGAAGAAAAGGTCTCAAAGGCAGGCAACAGAGTCAATGACAGCCGTGTTCCCACAACTGGGAGTCCCACACGAAGACCAAGCTATGAAACTGCTGCATATGTGCAGAGAGCTTGGGTCATCTCATGCAAGCTCTCTAGTTGGTTGCTTGGTCTCAGTGAATCCCTGTGGGCCTATGTTAGTTGGTTCTGTGGGTTTTCTTGTAGTGTTGTTGACAATTCTTCCTCTTCCCCTTCTGCAGGATCCCCCAAGCTTCCAAATACTTAGTAGTGGGACTTTGTACCAGTTTCCATCAGTTGCTGGGTAAAGCCTCTCTAGTGACCGTTATGCTAGGCTCCTGGCTACAAGTATATCAGAATACCATTAACAGTGTTAGGAGTGGACTCCCTCTCATGGCATGGGTCTCAAGCTAGAACAGTTATTGGGCCACTCCCTCAATTTCTGCTCCTCTTCACCCCAGCAAATCTTGTAGGCAGGACAAGTTGTAGGTTGAAAGATTTGTGGCTGGGTTAGTGTCTATTCCCTCTGTTGGAAGTGTTGCTTGGGGTTATAGGAAGTAGCCGATTCAGTCTTCACAACACCTATTGTGGTTTGAATATGCTTGGCCAAGGAGTGGCACTATTTGAAGGAGTGGCCCTGTTAGACTAGGTGTGGCCTTGTTGGAGGAAGTGTGTACTGTGGGGGTGGGCTTTGAGCCCCTCCTCCTAACTGCCTGCAAGACAGTCTTCTCCTAGGAGCCTTCAGATCAAGATATAGAACTCTCAGCTCCTCCTGTGACATACCTGTCTGGATGCCGCCATGCTCCCATCTTGATGATCATGGACTAAACCTTTGAAACTGTAAGCCAGCCCCAATTATATTTTGTTCTTTTAAAAGACTTGCCTTGGTCATGGTATCTGTTAACAGCAGTAAAACCCTAACTAAGACATTTTCCTTAGCTAGGGTCACCCTCAGATTTTTGGGAGTTTCTACCATCCTAGTGTTTTTTAGTTTTTTTCCGGAGATGCCCCACCTCCAATTCCAGTTGTCTCTCTCAGTACTCTCTCCCCTAGCCTCCCCCAACCTGACACTTCCACACCCCCTTTCTACTCTATCCCCATTTAGTTTCCTTCTCCAATACACCCATGATGTCTATTCTATTTTCTTCTCAGTACAAGTCAAGCTTCCCACCCTGACCCTATTTGCTAATCAAACTTCTTTGGATCTGTTTTGCAGCATGGCTATCCTGTATTTATGGCTAACATCCACTTATAAGTGAGTGCATACCAAATTTGTCTTGCTAGGTCTAGGTTACACAAGACGATCTTTTCTAGTTCTGTCCATTTGTCTGAAATTTTTATGATATCACTGTTTTTAATCACTGATTAATACTCCATTGTGGAATATACCATAGTTTATTTGTCCTTTATTTAATTGAGGAACAAATAGATTGTTTCCAGTTTCTGACTATAATGAATAAAGCTTCTATGAATATAGTTGAGAAAGTGTTTATCTGGTATGGTGGAGCATCCTTTGGGTATATATTCTCAGGACTTGTATAGCTTGTTTTGGGAGAGATTTCGAACTTTCTGAGAAATCACCAAATTGATTTCCAAAGTGGTTGTACAAGTTTGTACTCCCACCAGCAATGGAGGAAGGAGTGTTCCTCTTGCTCCACATTCTCATCAGCATGAACTGTCTGTCTTGAGTTTTTTATCTTACCCATTTTGGCAGGTATAAGATGGAATCTCATATCATTTTTGGTCTAAATAACCTCACTCAGGATGATATTTTCTAGTTCTATCCATTTGCCTGAAAAATTCATGATGTTCTTGTTTTTAATAGCTGAGTAGTATACCACTGCGTAAATGAGCCATTCAAGATGCCTCTATTATGCTCTGTTTAGCTCTGTACCTCATTTTTATTTGGGTTATTTGGTTCTCTGGAGCCTAACTTCTTAAGTTCTTTATACAATTTGGATATTAGCCCTCTTTTGGATGTAGCATTGGTGAAAATTTTTTCCAATCTGTAGACTGTCATTTTGTCCTAGTGATAGTGTTCGTTGCCTTACAGAAGCTTTTCAGTTTCATAAGGTCCCTTTTATCAATTATTGATCTTAGAGCCTGATCCATTGGTGTTCCATTCAGAAAATTATCTCCTGTACCAATGCATTTAAGGCTATTTCCTACTTTCTCTTCTATGGGTGTTGGGAGCCGACTTTTAACAGAAAGCGGCTAGAAAGCAGCTATCCATGCCTGTAAGGTGCACATGCTAGCCATGCCTCCAAGGCTTACGTCATATCCACGTGCCTACAAGGGGCGTGGCAAAAGTGTATAAATACCCCAGATTTCCCTTCAATAAAAGACTAGACTTGAGACTGGATCAGAACCTCTATCTTGTCTCCATTCCTAGCGTTTCTTCCCTTTATCCCCATTTCTCTTTCCCTCTAGACCCTGACACGAAGACCGGAGCAAGCCACAACATTTTTTGTTAAGACTTTTGTCTCAAGCCAGGTAGAGCGGAGCCAGTTGCAACATACGAGATGTAGTGTATCAGTTTTATGTTGAGGTCCTGTGAAGTATGCACATGGATCTATTTGCATTCCTCTGCATGCAGATATCTAGTTAGACCAGCACCATTTGTTGAAGTTGCTTTTATTATCCTATTGTATGGTTTGGCTCCTTTGTCAAAAGTCAAATGTCCATGGATGTGTGGGTTTATTTCTGGGTCTTTGATTCAATTTAGTTAATCACCCTGTCTGTTTCTGTATCAATATCATTAGGGTTCCTTGTTTTTGTTTTTGTTTTTGTTTTTTTATCACTACTGCTCTGCAGTACAGCTTGAGAACAGGAATGGTGATTTCTCCAGAAGTTCTTTTATTGTTCAGGATTGTTTTAGCTATCCTGAGTTTTTTAAAAGGACATGTGTGGTATATACTCACTGATAAAGTGAATATTAGCCAAAAAGTACAGGATACCCATGATACACTCTACAGACCCAAAGAAGTTAAACAAGAAGGAAGGTCCAAGGGAGAATACTTGAATCTCACATAGCCGGGGGAATAAAATAGTTATAGAAGGCAGATGGAGAGAGGGAAGTGGGTGGGAAAGGGGAGAGCAAGGGAAATGGAGAACAGGAGCAGGTAAGGGGAAAGACAGGGGAGAAGAGGAAAGGGCCAGGAGAATGAATGGAAATACGCAGCTGCCAGAGGTGGGGGTAGGAGGAATCTCAAGAAAGTCCCTGAGACCTGGGATGGGGAGGCTCCCAAGAGTCAGTGTGTTGACCTTAGCCAAAATGCCCAACAGTGGGGACGTGAAGCCTGCAGAGGCCACCTCCTGTAGCCAGTCAGGACCCCCAGTAGAGTGATAAGAACACCAAACCATCAACAAAATTTTAGACCCAAAGTATGTCCTGTCTAAAAGATATGCAGGGACGATGATGGAACAGAAACTGAGGGAGTGGCCAGCCAATAACCTGTCCAACTTGAGACCCATCTCATAGGCAAGTACCAATCTCTGACACTATTGTTACTCACACATTCTACACACAAACAGATAAGAATAATTTTTTAAAGGGAAAGAAAGACAGGCAGGCATTTCTCTGAACTATTTTAAATTGGCAGTAGCAAGGAGAGTTGGAGAGTATGTGTGACTCTCACCTAGTACTTCTTCAATTAGCTTTGAAATGCTTGCAACAGTTCCTTAAGAATTCTTCCTAAAGATGAATTGATTTGTTATATCTTAGGGAAATTTGAGTCTAAGAAATTTTTCTTTTTTTTTTTTCTAAGAAACTTTTCTTAATGTGAGTTAAAATCTTATCACCTTCTACTCTGACTTGAGACTGAAGTCTTCAGTTACACAAAAAGGTTGCTCGCATGACAGCAGAAGAACTATGAATGAGGTGATTGGAACATTCACTCAAGCATATCTGAAAATCCCAGGTTCCAAAACTGGTTCTGAAAGTCCTTCATCTATGCCTAGCTGCAGTTTCCGACTGCCTCAGCTTTTTATTTAGCTGAGTTTACAGATGTGTACAGGATACCCAGTTTAACTTATCTGCTTTTTGTGGGTAAAAAGGTTTTGTGGGTAAAGTCTAAGTTTCTTTAGACTTGTTTGATATATTCTTTTGTGAGATACTTCATGAAAGTAATGTGTTCTACCTTGTTTACTGGCCATGAAGATTTTTTTAATGGTGAAGGAATGCAAAGTTAGTCAAACATTTTAAATAAATGTTCCAAGAACATTCTTCAGGAAAAGGGTAATTTAGCAATCAATTCAGGAAACAATCACTATAATTACAAAACTACTGGATTCTAAAATTAGTAAAAAACAAATGAAACTGATGAATTAAATAAATATAGTAACTCACACATCAGGAAGAAATTGTAAACAAAGCAGTAAGTGAGAAGTCCTAAAGAATTCTTGAATCCAGGGCACCAAAACCCTGTTACAACCAAAGATAACTCAGGTTCTGGTTCACTGTCAGCTGGTCTGCTTCTCTCTTGGTGATACCAAACGACTTCTAGCTCTAAAAGTTATAATACAGAGGGAAAGTTGTGTGTTCATAACAAAGTAGTTGCAGACAAAGTCCCTATCAAGATAGGGCAAAATCTCAGTTTGTCAGCTCAGCAATGTGCGTAAGGAGAGTTGTAAAGTATTCTTGGAGTAGACGGGGGATCCTACGAATACACAGAGCATGTGTATGTGCATCTAGTATGTGGTAAGGGATGTGTACCGTGCTTTGTGTCAGGGAACACCGGTGATAGCACAGATCCATGGAATCTCTCATAGATTGTACTCAAGATCACTACAACTAATAAATGAACCATCTTGTGATCTCATCCCTTTCTATGTAGTCTGAGAGGACTGAGTACTCATCCCAGATGAATCCACATTTTAAGTCTGAAGACCTATGGGGAAATTAAATAAGGAAGATAAGTTCTTTTAGCACTACTCCAGGTTGAGCATGCCTGTGCTTAAATGAGCTTGCAATGGCTGAATTAGAAGTGCCTGAATATTTAGTACAATCAAAGTAAGTGAAGATAACTCAGTGGAGACGTTTAAATACAGAAAAGAAAAAGGAAAATAAAAATTAATTCCTTGTACCAAAAACAAACACTAATTAGCAGTTTTGTTAGCCTTCTGACTCCTTTGGTAACTTCATATATATTCATTTATGTTCACATTTTACAAATTTTGAGCATATTCTGTATTGTTTTATAACAAACTTGTTTGTAGAAAGCATTCTTTGCTTAACATCTATATTTATTTAACATTGTTAGAAGGAATTTATGGAATATATAAAAACTTTAACTTTTATACCACATAGTCCATACTTATTTTCAGACTTTAAAACTCAGACCCAGAAGTACTCCATGCATATCTGAAAAAAAATCAGGAAATGTATTTAAATCCATTGAATCTCATATCAAAGCATCTGAGATGCAACCTCCATGCTCCTGGTTAGGTATGATGCTAACTCTCAAAATAGTCTCTTATCTGCATTTCCCATAACCAGGGCAAGCAGTACTTGTATCTCTTCTTTCAAACTTGACAACTTAACCTGGTCCCCATACCATTCCATGATCTTTGCTTCTTGTTAACACTATACTACAAGATGTTGGAGCAACCGATCTTCAGCCTTCTGGCCCAGGATCATTTGACAGACCTAGTGATGCACAATTATTAAGGACTGATTACTCTGTCTTGGCAGATATAACCAATCGACTATTCTGCAAGTGTATCCTTTTCTGGACAGTAATTTATCTGTAGATGAAAAGAGGCAATTCTTGCCTAGTGGTTGTCTCACCACAACTGGAGTAACCCCAAAGATGCTCAATTTCTTCTTAGAATCCAAGACAGGAAGCTGTCAGGAGCAGACAGGTCTCTAATCAAAATGAACATTAATACAGAAATGTTTGTAACGTCAATTCTGTGG
>JANHMN010000003.1:178012084-178042712 GCA_030674055.1 Rhabdomys pumilio
GCAGGAGCAGACAGGTCTCTAATCAAAATGAACATTAATACAGAAATGTTTGTAACGTCAATTCTGTGGACTTCTGACATTTTTGAAAACCAACTATCCACGTAAGGCAATCTGGACTGCTGTCTGTTAACTCCTCTCAGCTATTTCTAAATAAAATATAGAAAACATCCTAACAATAAACTCAGAGCCATGAATTAGCTATAGGGCCTTAACTCACAGGCTAACCATCTCAAATCAGTTAAAAAAGTTAAAGAAGGACTGGCTCTAAGCCTTGTATTCCTAAATGAGTTATATAGGCACAATGCCTATGAGAGTAACAATATTAATCTCACTTTTATATCAATAAGAAACTCGTACCAATGAAAATCTTAAATTTGAAATCAAAGTAAATTTTGTACCATTTAAGAAATTATAACTTCATCTTAATAACAATTATACTGGTTTCTACCAATAGGTTATGGCTATGCAATAAATCCTAGCTAATCCTCCCTGTTCCAACAAAACCACTACTTTTCCCTAGAAAGACAGCCCAATATTAACCACCTCAGTCCTCAAGCCCAGGGAATAGGGGTGCTGACTCTTTATTAACTTCTCCAAGCTGATTATGGGCATTGAGGTATTAGAAGAGGGGCAGGGGGTAGAGTAAATTGGTAAGCCTCTGAAACTGTGTCTTCACTGCATCCAGCTGGAATTCCAGGACATCAGAGGTTTGAGCAGATATGCTCAGTTTGCTTAATGAGTAGATACACCAAGGCTGTGTATTCTGCAATATACAATTCTCAAAACAAATTTTAGTATCAAGACAAATTTTGTTTGAATTCTGGAATCTAGTCTCCTGGCAGCCTACCTCTGTCATGTCTAATCCATATAATTCTGGGAGTTCCTATGAGGGTATGCTCCCACTATCTTCCCATTCCCACCTCCCTGCTCTTGACTTCCACAACACTAGGGAATCCAAACTTTCAGGCACCAAGGACTTCCACTTCCACTGATGCCTGGCAAGGCCACCTCAACTACCTACAAAAGTGGAGCCATGAGTCCCTTTGTGTTCTCGGGCTGGAGTTTTTAGAATGGCTACTCCAGCTTGTTTCTTAGGACCATTTGCTTGAAAAATTGTTTTCCAGCCTTTTACTCTAAGGTAGTGTCTGTCTTTGTGATTGAAGTGAGTTTCCTGTATGCAGCAAAATGCTGGGTTCTGTTTACTTATCCAATTTCTTAGCCTATGTCTTTTTATTGGGGAATTGAGTCCACTGATGTTCAGGTATATTAAGGAACAGTGATTGTTGCTTCCTGTTATTTTTGTTATTAGAGGTGAAATTATCTTTGAGTGGCTATCTTCTTTTGGATTTGTTGGAAGAGGATTACTTTCTTGCTATTTCCAGGGTATAATTTCCATCCTTGTATTGGAGTTTTCCCACTATTATCCTTTGTAATGCTGGGTTTGTGGAAAGATATTGTATAAATTTGGTTTTGTCATGGAATATCTTGGTTTCTCCATCTATGGTAATTGAGAGTTTTGTTGGGTATAGTAGTCTGGGCTGGCATTTGTGTTCTCTTAGGGTCTGTATGAGATCTGTCCAGGATCTTCTCACTTTTATAGTCTCTGGTGAATAGTCTGGTGTAATTCTAATAGGTATGCCTTTATATGTTACCTGGCCTTTATCCTTTACTGCATTTAATATTCTTTCTTTGTTTTGTGCATTTGGTGTTTTGATTATTATGTGACAGGAGGTATTTCTTTTCTGGTCTAGTCTATTTGGCATTCTGTAGGTTTCTTGTATGTTTATGGGCATCTCGTTCTTTAGGTTAGGGAAGTTTTCTTCTATAATTTTGTTGAAGATATTTATTGACTCTTTAAGTTGGGAATCTTCACTCTCATCTATACCTATTATCTTTAGGTTTGGTCTTCTCATTGTGTCCTGGATTTCCTGAATGTTTTGTATTAAGAACATTTTGCATTTTGTGTTTTCTTGGACAATTGTGTTAATATTTTCAATGGTCTCTTCTGTACCTGTGATTCTCTCTTCTATCTCTTGTATTCTGTTGGTGATGCTTGCATCTATGACTCCTGATCTCTTTCCTAGGTTTTCTATCTCCAGAGTAGTCTCCCTTTGAGATTTCTTTATTGTTTTTACTTCCATTTTTATGTCCTGGATGGTTTTGTTCAATTCCTTCACCTGTTTGGTTGTGTTCTCTTGTAATTCTTTAAGGGATTTTTGCAAGTTTTCTCTTTAAGAGCTTCTATCTGTTTACCTGTGTTCTCCTCAAATTCTTTGAGAGTGTTATTTATGTCCTTAAAGTCCTCTATAATCATCATTAGAAGTGATTTTAAATCTGAATCTTGCTTTCCTGGTGATATGGGGAATTCAGGACTTTCTAGTGTGGGAGAACTAGGTTCTAATGATGCCAAGTACCCTGGGTTGCTGATGCTTATGTTCTTATGCTTGTCTTTTGCCATCTGGATCTCCTTAGTGCTACCTGCACTCACTGTCTCTGACTGGAGCCTGTCTTTCCTATTATCTTTGTTTGTTCAGAACTGTGTGGGGTGGGTGTTACTACTGGGTTTAGAGCTGGGGCCCAAGATCTGCTCAGTGCTTGGGCACAGACCAGAAGGAAGGAGTGCTCCAGGCCAGGAGTGAATTCCTGAATCCCAGTGGGTCCCAGTTACTCCCTGTTGGGGGCAGTTGTTGCTGTCTTTTTACCTAAGATTCTGCCTGGGTTTGAGCTCCTGGGAGTCCAGCTTCCTCTAGGTTTTGTGAGATTGGGTACAGAGCTGCCACCTGGGATCTGCTCAGTGCTCAGGCCCAGGCTATTGCATGTTCTCTTAAATGGTTACTTTCCATGTCTGCCTTGCTTTTCCAACTTGTTCACTCAATCAATGTCTTATTAGATTTCACAAGCTTTTTGATATTATTTTTGCTTGTATATTTTTGTGTGTTTCAATAATTATCTCTCAGGATGCATTCCTTAGTTTAAAATTGCTGTACATTCACGAATAATCTTTTTTTTTTTTTTTTTAGCTTTGGGTAGTTACTGCTGTCAAGAAAACACTATAACTCTCCCCCTCAAAGGGGATAAGAGAAAGTTTACACTGAAACCAAATATAAGCCACCATGACCCAGGAACATTGACCTAACTCTCAATTCTATATTCTAACATAGCAAAATGATAACATAACAAAACAAAGAAAGTCGTCAAATAAAGCACTTTTAAAATATATTAGTGGGAACATGGGTGGGGTAGTAAAAGCAAGGTCTGGGAATCTCCACTGGCCGCAAATGCTGTCTTAGCCTTTGAGTTGGTAGAGTCTAGTGGTCTGTTTATACTTCCTAAAAGGTTTTGCCTGTTAATCACAGGAATGTTAGTTCAGACACAAAGGTGGGAAAGGAATGGCTATAAAGGGGGCTAGAAATAGCATAAGATAAATTGCAATTAGTTTCTGGACCTGTTATGTTCCTACCTAATCAGAATCATTGGAGTTCTAATTAGTTAATGAGCTCTACAGAGCGTTCTGTGGAAGATGGTGTTTTATTCAGAAACATTGATCCACACTAACAAATAACTCTTCATGATCTCTGACAAGCTGGATAGTCTTATTGTGTTGTTGTTGTTTGGTCTGGGTTTTAGATATGATTAGCATGTATTTCTATTTTTGAGATGATAATATAATTACAACATATTCCCTTTCCCTTTCTTCATTCCAAACCTTCTCCTATAACCCTGCCTATTCTTGTTCAAATTGATGCCTTCTTCTTGACAAATTATTATTGCATGCATATATGTATATGTATATACATATATATTCCTAAATAAAACCTGTTCAGTCCATATAGTGTTACTTGTATATACATTTTTAGGGCCATTCTGTATTTGACAATCAATTGGTATATTCTCCCTGGGGAGAACCACTCTCCCTCTCCATCTTTTCTCAGTTGCCTATACTATAATTTTGCAGCCTCGTGGCCTCCTTCCTATCTACTTTAGCATGTCCATTGATATCTGTAGGTAATTGTGGCTGGAGAAAACAGGGTTCCTCAAGCCAGGCTGTGGGTAGTTGGCTGGGAATGCTCTGGGTTCCTCCAGCTGGAAGTTAGGCAGTTAGGCACGGAGGCTCACTAAAGGCCTCCTCCACAGTTCTTCACAGTCATGGTCTCTATGGGTTTTACAGGCTTTATTGTCATTGCGGATGGTGGATGGATCTGGATGCAACCCCCACCCCCAAAACCCAGGGCAGACCTAAGTTAAATAGGGAAGGAGAGAGGGGGGAGGGGCTGGGGAAGAATGCTTAACTGACTCCACCCTCTGACCTTCAGGTACCTCATTAGTATGTAAATCTCTCTAGAGTCTGAGGCCTGTTCCTCTGTGACTGATGGTCATAAACTTCTCTGTGGGAGGGGTTAGAGGGCCGAAGCTAAATGAAAAGAACCAGGGCCTGGGAGCAGAGTTGAACTCCTGCCGTCCAATTAAAGGTTCTGGGGTTCCAAGTTCATTCTCAACCAAGCACCCAGCTACTTCTCACAGCCGACCACCCTACAGATATCATTCTTGTTCAGCTCATGCTTGGGCAGTCCTGTTGATGAAACTTTCAGGGTGTAGCTTCTGACATTACTAAGGAGACAAAATCTCACAGCAAACTCCCTGATTCTCTGTCTCTTCCAACCGTTCTGTCCCCTCTGCCACAGTGTGTACTATGGAGTTTTGCCTTGTCTACCATATCCACCTCATCAACTGAATACCTTTTCTTCAAGCACATCAACAAGGTCTTTCCAAAGAAAACACTTCCACAACCCACAGGATGAAGAAAATCTTTTCCAAGAGTGGCAAATAGAGAAGCGTGAATGTTTACAAGAGGGCACACATACTTATTTCTTATTTCCAAAAATAAAATATATTGATTGGAATGGCTTCTATCTTGATTAATAAACATATATTTGAAACTAGTTATAATGACTTAAAATTCGTGGTCTGAACCACAATTCCTTTTATATGTTAACTTAACAGAGCTGGGCTGCATTTCTTGGTTACCTAATGCCAGCTTGCTCTGAGAGACCAATGCCTCATTTAAATCAGTGCTTGATTACTTCTCAGCAAGTAGGTAATGCTAGGATAAGTTCTCTCTGGAACTCGGGATATACTTGGGAGATCTGTTTCTGCTATCAAAATTAAAGCATACAATTGGAATGAAATATTGGACTCAAACAGAAATTCCCTGAAACACACATTCTAAAAGCATGTGGCATACTTGCTGTTCACTATTCTCATTGAGCACTGGACATTATGGGTGCCTAACAGTGATTTTCAGCCACCTGAGAGGTCAGCAAAAAAGTTAATAGAATCCAAATCTGAATGAGAATCTAAGTCTTTTGATCCCTTGTCTAGTGTTTCTACAAAAACATTTTAGAGCCAGCTTGTGATAGATGATGAATATCCTTGGAATCAAGAGATAAATATAGAATGAGAAGACACAATGCGAAAGACACTTCTATCTGAAGAATAAAATTGGAGGAAAGAAACTAACTTTCAATCAATAGGACATTTGATAAGCCAGAGTGGTACATAAAAGCCTGAATCCTAGCTGAACATATTTAAAATGACACACAACTTGGTTTATCTTCTTAAATATATGAGTGTGATATGTTGATGTTTAGGAGAAAAGTATGTGACAAACACCAAGCACAATTCGGCATCTTGTATATGAATCTATGCATATACATCTGTAGGTAATCTAGGATGTTGATAAACAGCATGATTTACATTCTCCTCTCTCTATAACCTTGATTCAATATATTTAAATGGTCTGTTGTAAAATGATGCCTTGTAAAAAAGCAATATGTTTTAAACAAGCCAGTTCTGAAGGATTCTGATGCCTTTTAAAGCTAGATACATCGGTGTTTTGTAAGCTTCCATCACCTGGACAAACACTCTTCTTAAAATGCAGATTCTGATCCAGTAGGTGGAGCCATGAATTTGCATTTTTAACATACTCCAGATGATGTCCACGCTGCTGAATTGGAGCACTTAGTGTTGCAAGGGTCTGACTGCTGTTACTAATTATACTAGCAGGTCTTTTCATCGCTCAACCATATGCAGTTTCTGGCAATCCTGGTCTTGGAACAGTTTTCCCCTGGTTGTCAGTGCTGTGGTGATTTCTAAGTAGATGGAACTCTGGGGTGCTCTTATTTTTCTTGTAGTCAATAAACAGAAACACCAGGGAACACTATTTTAAATTGCTGAATACACATTATATAACTGGAAATATTCTTCAGTAGTTGTTTTTCCCATCAGGTAATTTTTATCTTGATATTTGTGATGAAGGCTGTAATAATGACATTGATTGTTTAAATGTACGAGCAATTGGAGGGTAATTATGAATTAGAGAAAAAATAGCAATGACATACTGTTTCAGCAAGCGAATGAAGCTGTAATATGAATGCTAATTTTCAACACATTTCTTAATGTATTTTTCTGAGGAAAATTAAATAAACCATTTAAATAATGACTAGATGTAGCATTGGCCTAACATTTATGAAAGCAGAAAGGTCAAAAACTTGAACTTAGGAAGAAAGTTAGGTGAAATAAGATGCTTTCAAAATTATAATGTAATCAATGACCATCAAGTAAAATCTAATTCTATCATAATACCCACAGTTACTGTTTACAGTATGTACCAGGATGTTCAAATTGATGTGTGCATTATTTCAACAAAAACCTTCTTTAAATGGCACAAAAGCTTAATAATACATACAAAGTGAAATATTTGGTACATGGTGATGAGTACTTCAATTATACATCAAGTTTTAACCACTATATTTTGACACTTAATCAACTGAGGGCTTTGCTAACATGTCCCAGGCCTTCCCCAGATAATTGGGAAAAGTAGTGCATACAAATACATGAAGACACAAACTCTTGCTTTGTGGAGTCTACTCACAGTAGAGATAAGGAGACCTTATATTTCTGTTAGACCTTGATCTCTTAGCTCTGCAGTACTGACTGAGAAAGGGAGTGGTTACCTCCTTCTTTGGAAGAGTTTCTCCTGTTATAGAATGAAGATTTCACGTCAAGTTTTTAAGTTTACAAAGCTCTGTGTCAACAAAAGTTCAAGCCTTTTTATTGACCTTTGCAATTTCTTATATTGGTTCAAATACCAACAAAATATGTTGTTCACTCAGACCTCCTGATTTGAATCCCATCAGCTGGGATTCCTATTCCAATAACTATTACTATAGATATTACTCCTCTTCATCGTTCTCTTTCTCCCCCTCCTTTTCTTTCTCCTCCTCTTCCTCCTTCTCCTACTATCGCTGTTACCAATGACAACAAATTCAAGATGAGGCTTCTGTAGAGTGAGTTGATAACTCTTCGCTACAGTGTTTACGTAACTGTGGGTCTCCCCAAGACCCTTCTTTTCTTTTTGATTCGGTCTGCTAATGGCCCTCCATCTTGTTTGCAGGCTGTGTGCCGTTGTCACAGATAAAACCAATTCACTGGAGTTGGGACTTCGTGCATAAGAATAACTGCAGTCGCTATAAATTTTTTTTGAGAGTACATCAACAATTTTCCATGAACTAAAACTATTAACCCCCTCATTCCCAGAAGACCTTTATTCAGCAGGTTCTCCTTTAGGAGTTCCACATCTAAATTTTATCTGGTCCCTCATAAACAAAATGGACAGCACTATAACTGGCTTCAGAATGAGCCTGAGAATGGACTGTCTATAACACTTCTGTAGAAACTGGGTGTCAGTAGGAAATTGAGGCAGACTTGCCAGGGTTCTCTTCAGTCATAAATTTATTATAAATTTATTCATCCCAGTAATGCATCTGAATGCCCAACGTGTCAGGACTGACACTGAGCCCTGTCCCCTGAACACTGAATCTCCTGAATCCCTGAGTAGATTTTCTCTTAAGAAACAGAATTTTGTAGACAGAATTACAGAACATTGCTGGTTGTTATTGGCTAGTCTGCAAAGCTTACATAGTACAGCCTTAACCTTCATTTGAAGTTAAGTGATAACTAAAGTTGAATTAGGATGCTAATCTCTTGGAATTTATGGGGTGGGGTGAATTGGGGGAGAGTCCAGGGAGCACTGTGAGGCTATGGTATTGGATTTCCAGCCTCAGACATTAGAAAACACAACTGTCTAACACCCAGGCTGTACTGTAAACCTTAGATGACTAACTTAGTTGAGCAGTTTCAATAATCTTTGATATAAGAAAGCAATACCAAGAAAATTGGTGTTCATCTGTAGAAAGAAATGGGCATGCAGTTGTGAAGCATTTGTGTTTGGTTTGACACTTTGAAACACGTAAGTGGCTAGCTTTGTCTTGAAAGGTCATGAAGATTAGCTCCATAGGTGAGCCGCTGAGGGTAAGAGGGTGCCACACTGCCTTTGGTTTGTGGGATCTTGTCTGACTCTGAAATTTCAGAACAGCCAAACGAAGACAGCGTTTCCTGTGTTATTGTTAATATAAAAGAACAAGACAAGCTAACTACTTTTAAATTGTTTTCCTATTCAAACAAGGGAAGCGTTTAGCAGTATTTAGCAGGCTCTAATTTTGTACTGTCATTGTTTCTGATTAATCCTCTCTGTGTTAACCATGTAACTAATGTAAAGAGTAACCATTTGAGTGAGCTTCAGAGCTTTCAGTCACCACAGCCTCCAGAGAATCCAAGGCAGATGGAGATAGTGTTCAATCACACAGCCCAAGTTCAGTCTACCATGTGCAGGCGATGCCAAATGCCTAGTAAAACGGCAGATAGTGAGTCATAGCAGAGGAAACATCGTGTTTTAGTGAGGATGCACTGAGAAAGGACAAGAAGCTTGTAATGGCTATTCCTGGTTGTCAACTTGACTGCACCTGGAATGAACTACAATCCAGAATTGAAAGGCTCACTGTGATCCAGATCTTGAGGCTGAAAGAGACAAGTTTCTCACCTGGATCTTGGCATGGAGATCTTGAGGTATAGTGGCTATGAAAAGCTTAGGCCCAGGTAAAGTAGTACACGTCTTCAATCTCAGAAGACTAAGGCAAGGAGATCTCTAAGTTCAAGATCACCCTGGGAAAAAAATAGTCCCATATCCAGGTGTGGTGGTACATACCTTTAATCTGGGCCACACCTTCTGCTGGAGACCTGCTTAAGGACATTGAAAGAAGGAAGTTTCACTCTTTTTCGCCTGCTTGCATTTACTTGCCAGCACATCTGTTGGAATTTACTAGTCTTGTGGGATGGAGCAACTATTAAATTCTTGGACCACTGTTGAGGAGTTGGATTACAGACTGTAAGTCATCATAACAAATTCCCGTACTATATAGAGACCGTCCATAATTTCTGTGACTCTAAAGAACCCTGACTAACACAAAGATCCACATGTAGGACTTTCCTCGACCCAGACTTACATAGTTCTTTATTTTGGTAGTCTTGGCTTGTAAATTTTATAATATAATTGTGATGTATGTGTAAAGGTCTTTTGAGTGTGTGTGGATGTGTACTTTCTAGTAAAAAGAAGTATTCCCCAGTGCAGCATCGCTAGACTCTCTAGCCTATAAAATAGGGATCGTTTTGTACATAGTTACCTTGGAGATTAAAATGAGATCATGTCTGTAAAATGCAAAAAAGAGAAAGAGAGAGAATTAATTTTTTATTGAATGACCTAAACTAATAGTTTTTGTACCTATTTCACAAATGGGACACCATTTCTCTAGATTTACTTAACCTTAGAACGTTTTTTAATTTCTTCCCAGATTTTAGACCTTTTCAAGAACTGAACGTTACTGAGTGGAATATGTCTTTACCCTCGTAGTACATTCCTTTTGTCTTGTTCCCACTCTCACGGTTCCCCTTTCTACCGTCTTTAATGTCTAAAAGAGTAAAATGAGTGAAGTGTTCTCTTTTCTATTTGTAGAGATCATATTTGGTGCCCAAATACCAGCATTTACCGCTCTTTGCATATAAGAAGTAATTAAAACACCAGTCAGATTTTGTCCTTATCCTCACCATATGTAAATGTCAAGAATTTCTCCAATGAAACTGTTTTCTATGTACTATTGTTACGTCCATGTGGGTGGTCACTATTGTATATTACTTTTCCTGCAGTCAATCTATTTTCTTAGAAGTCTATGTAGCATAACTTCTAACGTGATAGATATCTAGAACACGATGATGTTACTTCACTGTTGAAAATATTTCTGTGTACTTATTTGATACAAATTCTTTATCAGATTTAAGTTTTATGCCAGAGGTTATATTATTTCCCCCATAACAGAGCTTGCTCTCTTAATGGCATAAAAGTTTTATTTTGTAAATCTAATTTATTATGTTTTCTTCCACTATTCTTTTGTTGGTGGTGGTGGGGGTGTTCTAAAAAAAATATCATTTGCTATTCTGAAGTTTGAAGATGTCTAATAGTTACAAATAATCAATAAATGCATTAAAATTTAACATCTGTAGCCAATCAGAACCACATTGAGATTCCATCTTCACTTATTTTCAGTGGTTTTATATTGGTGAGAATAAAAGAGAATGAGTGAAGTTGGATCTTTTTTTCCCTTGTTTTTTAGTTTGTTCCTTGAGAATTACTTACAATGTGTTTTAGCTACATTCACCCCTCTCCTTGACTCCTCCCACTTTCACGACACTTCCTAACCACTCAACTTTACATCCTTTTAATTTTAACTCATCAAGTCTAATTTGTGCTGTTGTTATACTCTTAGACTCTGACCTTCCACTGCGGCATGAACGACCCACCGGAAACTACACCCTTAAAGAAAACTGACTCTACCTCTCCCAGCAACTATCAATTGCCCATAGGATTGAAACTTTTTACACTGTTGATAAGAATGTAAATTAATCTAGAGACTGAGGAATTCAGTACGGATGTTCCTCAAAACAATTAAAGTTGGAACTGCCAAATGATGGAGTTGGAAGCTTTCTGGGGATATTATACCCAAAAGAATAAAATCCAGCTTAGCTCACAAAGATAAATATTGCATATTTCCTCTAATTGGCATGAGAGAGCATGGTAGCATAGAAAGACAAAGAAAAGGAAAGAGAAAGGAAGTAACGCACAGCAATAGAGCAGAATATCATCAAAGTACATCATATGCATGTATAGAAGTATCATAACAATGCTCAATGCTTTGTATAGTTGTGTGCTCTGTAACATAGGATAAAAGACTATTCTACTTCTTTCCTGAAAGTCTCTGGGTCCTGGCATCAATGTTTAAGTAAATAATCCATTGCTAATTAAATTTTGTATATTGGAAAATTAAGAGCCAAATTTTTCTTTTTCTGTACAAATACTTAGATAATTCGAAGGCAGCTCTCCTTCAAGTATGGCAGTCCTTAATACTCTTTTACTTTCCATCTTAATGTGCAGTGAATGGTTCAGCAGACTAGTCACTATTGAGATTATGAAGTGGACATTAAAATGGGTATGTGATTTAGATTATTTCAGACTGGTCTGCACAATGTCCTACAGACAGTATTCTAAGTAATAGCTCTACATTGTTTCCAGAGTGACGTCAGATGACCAGTCTGAAAAGCCTATTACCTTTCTTCATTCACTTCTCAGATCTTATTATGATAGAAAAACTTTGTTCAAATCAGGTTCAATTACACTGTGACTTAAGTAATAATTACATAGCTGCCTTTAGTGTCGTTATTTAAAAGGATAGTTTCCAGATAAGTTCCTCTTTCTTATTAAGAACTGGTTATTAATAAGAAATAGATGATTACATCCACACTTTCCTTATCACTTGATATGAAAACTTGTACCTTCTAAGTGAGAAAAACATGGAGCGAATGTTTCCATAGTTACAAATATATTCCTGTCTCTTTTGTTTCTGATGAGAAAAATCTTTCTGGAAAGCTTTTATTGATGCCTTATAATATAATCAAATGTGCAAATGGCATGCTTAACACATTTAAATAGTTCTGGTGGAGCGACAATGAGTTTTTCTTTCAGTATATGAAATAAGAAACTGCAGTGACTTCTTCTTTTCATGCTCTTACCATAAAGTAGGTCCCATTCTAAATTTATTCTAAAATCCAGTCTGTAAATTTTAGTCTGAACAAGTCATTAGAAATTTGAAAGTAACCAAGCTTCTGTGGCAAAAACCTTGGGCACTAGAGCAAGAGAGGAATCCCAGAAACTGCCTCAGTTACATCGTTTGTCTTGATAACAGCACAGACTTTATCACCTGTAAAACAATAGAATATGACTGGTTCCTATAAACTCATGGTGGAGATAAAGATTTTCAGATACATACATTTCATGAGGAACACAGAGATCTCCTCTGTCCACCCCAACTTCAGCTCACTGTCTTTCCTCTGTCCACCCTCGGAGCACCTGCAGAGACTCACAGACTTCTGTATAGATGGCTTTCTTTTGTTCCTTTTCCAGAGTGGCAAACTTCTTGGATGCTGGAACTGGGTTTTGCATTTTGACAACTCAACTGCCAATCAATCAATATTGCGTGGTGTTTGACATGTAGATGACCAAAAACTAGTCACAAGTTTATTGTAAAAACTGTTACTTTAACATTTATTTAGCATTGTTTATGTTGGGTTTAACAGCCTTGTGACAACTGAATTGGGTTACTTTCCTATTTTACAGATGAGCACACTATAGTTTGATGAGGAAATCTTATGAAAAGTCACATTGACAGTGATCATAGTGAAGAGATTTAGTATATTTTAAGGCAATTGCCAGAGGCTATTGTCTCTGGCCCCACAGCCTGTGTACTATTGGAGCACCATGAGTCAGAGTAGTCTTGGCAAATATTCTCAGAAATGTCACTGTTACTACTAGACTAGACCAGTCTTTTGTGTCCTTGTGTCAGACAACAGTGCAATCCAGACACATTAGCACTCACTGTTCTCTCACATTACCACAAAGAAGCAAGTATTCCCACTTCAATGATCAGCTAATGAGAATCAGCCATAAAATTACAGAGAAGCTTATTCTCTTCTCACTTCTAAACCCTAACTTCTAATTTATAAATTCTTGCCCTAATTTATTAAGTTCCTAATTTATAGTTTTGCCCTAACTTCTAATTTATAAAGATATAAACCAATCCTGTGCCTTCTCAGAGGAATTCACATCACTCTGTCAAAACAAGATGTCATTTTCCTGAGCCATCCTCATTCAGTCTAGAGGGACTTGTCCAACTCTAAAAGAAGTGGGAACCTTAAAATACCACTAGCTGCTCCGTTTGTATGGACCATGCTATATAAATGTGCCATCTGTGGAGCTATCAAGAGGCAGTATGTATTCTTCCTTTAGAGAAAGCTACCCCCAACAGAAGGTTGGGGCATGGGATTATATTGTAAGCAGCACTAGAAGCAAGAATTAAAAAAAAATGGAGCTGGTGATTTAAATGCATTAATGGAAGCTAAATGTTATTTCTAAGTATATATTTATACGTAAGAAGTCCAAGACATTTTCATGTCAAATAGAAAAAGAATCCAATAATAAAAGATTTTGCATGTTAATTAAAGACCAAAGGAGCCTGGGTTCTCTCAGCAGATGGTATTTCTCTCTTCGGTCATCAAGAAAAAAGTATGATTTCAGACATGATAATGGACATAATTATGCAATGGGGACATTTGCTGGGATATTTAAGTGTCAGTATAAGGGGTAGGAACTAGGTGGTAGAATGGGGACACGCTTGTTGTTGGGATAGATGGAGACATTTGCTGGAATACTTAAGTATTAGTACAAGGGGTAGGAACTAGGCAATAGAATGAGGACACACTTGTTGTTGGGGTAGATTCTGGACAGTGGAACTTTAAAAATTTGGTTAAAAAGAAATCGCTCAGTAAATGATGATCACGGTGTCAAACAGGATTCCTTAGGCATTAGTCATGGAATTTAGTGACCCTCAGGGAAAAAGGAGGCTTAGCAAGAAGACTAATATGCTGGTATAATGTGTACGAAGGCATGTCCATTATGGAGGTTGAGAGCGTTAAGGGGTTTTAAAGCCTAAAATAACCTCCATTTAAAATAAAAGTAAATTTATATAATTCTTAAATTTTAATTTTAACATAGCACACCCAATTTAAAAAAAAAGATTCCACTTGAAACTTCACTTAAACAGAATATAATAAAAGAGAGAGGTAAGGTATTTTTAAAAAAAAAATGGAACAAAAAAAGTAAAATCTGACTTTTATAGAAAACAAAAAGCAAAAAACGGTAGGTACAAGTCTAACCACATCAGTGACAGCATTAAAAGTGAATGGGTGAGGCAGCCCAGTCAAAAGGCAGAGATTACCAGCTTTATTTTGAAAAATGAGATTATGTAGAGTCCGTGACTCCCACACTTTATACAGGAAACTGAAAGGACATTAATGACAAGTGTGTGCACCATAATATGATAATAAAAATTCAGAATGCCTCCTGTCAAAAGGAAATACAGGGACAAAGTGTGTAGCAGAGACTGAAGAAAAGGCCATTCAGAGACTGGCCCACCTAGGGATCCATTCCACATGCAGATACCAAACTCAGACACTATTGCTGATGCCAAGAAGTGCTTGCTGGCAGGAGCCTGGTATGGCTGTCCCCTGAGAGGCTTTGCCAGAGACTGACCAGTACAGATGTGGATGCTCACTGCCATCCATCAGACTGAGTACTGCGTCCCCAATAAAGGAGTTAGGGAAAGGACTGAAGGAGCTGAAGGGGTTTGCAACCCCATAGGAAGAACAACAATATCAACCAACAGAACCTGCCTAAAGCTCCCAGAGACTAAACCACCAACCATGGGGGATTGGGGGTGGGGTGTGGCGAGGGAAACCATGGCCCCAGCTGGATATGTAGCAGCTTATCTGGCATCAGTTGGAGGAGAGGCTCTTGGTCCTGTGGAGGCTCAATGACCCAGGGGTAGGGAAATGCTAGGGTACTGAGGAAGGAATGGGTGGACAGGTGGGGGAGTATCCTCATAGAGACAGAGGGAGGGAGAGGGATAGGGGGTTTGTGGAGGGGAAATTGGAAAGGGGATAATCTTTAAAATGTAAATAAATAAAATGACCAATAAAAAAGATAAAACATTTTTAAAAATAAAATAAATAAAATTAGGTTATTTTCTTTTAGTCAAATAAATAAATAAAAAGTAAACAAAACATGAAAATATGCCAATTTCAGAACAAGTTTTCAAGGGAGAAAAAGTGACAGCTACTGTGGCAAAGTAAATGCAGGCAGTCTGTGAAGTGAATTCAGGCATCCTTTGGATACTTCAAGACTCCTGTGGTTGTGGAGGGTTCAGTGCTACCTTATTGCTATTAGTAAATTATACACACACACACACACACACACACACACACACACACCACAAGCATACACACACACAGGCACAAATGCTCTTTTTTGGTCTCTTCAACTTTTTAAATTTTTTAAAGCATTATCAAAGTGTGTACACCGCAGCATTTAAAGTATAAAAATGTAACTGCCAATGAGAACAATAACTTTAAAAGACATAATAGTTATATACCTAGATGTTGTCTAATTGAGGAAACAGAATGCTCCACAGTGGTTTAAAATTCATAAACAAAGAAAAGCATGCCACTAAAGATATCTCCCCTTGCATCGTTAAAAGGCTAGTAGGGAGAGCGGCATATTCTCCCAACCTCATGCTAACATCCCTCATCCCATTTCCTCAGTACAAGGAAGATTTTCTGTAATGAAAATCATTCCCAGGATAATACTAACGTAGATGAGCTTACCCACCAGGATGCTAATCATATCTCTAGAGTTTAACTTTCCACTTCTGTGGGATTTGCAAAGAAAAGGCTTAAACTTTTCTCCAATATAAATGTATTAATGTTTAATAAAAAACAAAGCCAGACTATATTATTAGCAGAAAAATAAGGAATTTACATTGAGCCCTTATATTTTTGAACAGACACACTATACTAAGTCATAATAAATTCACAGACATGAAACCAGTGTAAGTAATATGAAAATTTTGAGGTTGACAAAGTATTTGTTTAGTGGACTAAAAATGTCCAGGAAGTCTGTGCTGGCAAATGTAACCAAATTTCTGTTTTCAGATTAGTTATCTCTGAAATTCTTGGTAGACTTTTGAGCAAGTGTTGAACAGATGACTGGGGATATTGACCAATATATATCATAATGCATCTCTCAAAAGCCAAGAAATGTCCCTAGGGTATGTGTTTTCACATTTCCAATCACCTGAGAATGGCTTTCCTCACAAGTGACCGCCATTGCTAGAAGTATCCTACAGCTGAATATAAGAACAATCTTGACATGCTAAGTTAATTATTGGGAAACCGGAAAAGTAATTTTTATACCAAGTGTTATAGGCTAGACCAGATGGGAGGTGCAAATAATAAAGCTCATACTTCCATACTTTAATATGAACAAGCCTTATTTCTTGTTCACAACATGGTCACTTCAGTTTGCTCAAACCTTTCCCGTGTTGTCACTTCTCCAACTGAACCATGGGGCCTGTAACGGCACAGGGAAGAGAGACCGGGAGCTAAGGAACAAAGCATTGTTTTTAACAGAGCCAAGCAGTGATGCCCTTCTCATCCGTCCTAGTCATCCACTTGGCCTCAGCTCAGCTATAAGGAAAACCTGGAAATACAGCCCTCCTGGGTATCCAGAAGGATAACTTGATATGGGAATGGAATTAACATTCCTACCAAGGTCCTCCCCAGTCGAGGAGGACAGGATAAGCCCTGTGAGTATTTGATGTCAGAATGGGGTTCATATCTTATCTTAATGAGAGAAGAATATGACTTGGAATGAGTCCATGACAAAAGAAAACAAAGCAAAGACAGAGAGCTTGGTCTCACGGCCTAAGCGACATCTTGACTGGGCTAATAATATCCACCTGGCTTTTGTTAATTCAATTTCCCTCCTATTGTGGAAATTTTTTCAGGTGAGCTTAAGGCCTCTAGAGCCTGAGTCTCACATCCACTGTGCCTGAATTCTGCTTTAAGAATTCTATCCCAAGCAGTACAATGGATCAGCATAACTAACAGGGGATAGGTGAGACTGAAGGATGGATGTTTGGGAGGAATGGACCACAGTGGACACTTCCGGAAGACATCAGGTATTATGATTTTGAGATTCATAAACTGTGATATCTTTTATCATATTTTTCTATGTCCATTTCCAGAATTGTATATTCTTGAGAATGAGAAAGTCTTAAGAGAGTATCAGTGTGAGACAGTATTCCATTTTAATTAACACGACAAACCAAGAAACTGGTGTGAACACGCGTTTTCCAGGTGTATGTATGGACACACTAAGCATACTGAGCTGCGTCCTCAGCTTAGGATCTGTTCACAGACCTGCAACCAAAGTGTGCAACATGGCCGGATTCCATCAGAGACTTGACTAAGAAAAGGTCTACTTTCAAAAGCTTTCAATGTGTTGCTAGAATTAATTACTTAGGGTCTTAGGAATCCAAGCAAGCTTGCTTCTTCAAAGCTAGAAACAGATGTAGCAGGAAAGGAGCAAGAAGAGAGAGAGAACAAGAGACTAAACAGAGTAATATAGTAGTATAACCATGGAAGGAACATTCCTCCCCTTTGACTACAGGTGCTTGAATGTGAGCATCAAAACCTATAGGGTTCCATCAGTTAGATGTAGCCATAAGTTACACCCATAATCAGACACTCCCAGTATTTCCCTATGATAAATAACAATAGTGTGGACCCCTGAGCATTGACCCTCACCACTTGCAGTCTTTGGAGTGTAGAACTGTCTTTGATATCTGCTACTTTCTCAAAGATTCCACCATTTCTCCTATTCTTTCCTCTAATTTCATGTTATGAAAGAAAACATGATTGGAACTAGGCAGTGAAATTAAAGGAATTCTATTTTTTCTTTTTCAAACAAAGATGAACAGAGGCAAAATTGAATATATTAATGGCCCAAAATAATATAAAAGATATAAAAAATATTTATTCTATAAAAAATAATTTTCTAAAGTCAGAGACATTAGAATGCCACGTTTTTCACAAATATGTTTTGTCAGTTTGATTCATATTTAAAATGATATTAAGTTATTTCATTAGACAAACTATAATTCTATGCCTAGGATCAGTATTTGACTTTAGGTTTGTGTTCTGATATACAGGCAACCCCTGAGTCTATACTCTAGTCTGTCGTGATTACATGTTCAAAGCATTGGATACATCAATCCTTTACTGAAATAAAATACAAAGGAATGGCTTGCTGTGCCTGGTGTACACCTTTAGGTGAAATATCATGATATCATAATTTAATATGAGATACTATTGAATACATTTTATATTTTTTGGCTTACTGGTAGAAAATTAGAGGTTTCCCACTTATAGGAAATTTCTTCTTTGAGGTGTATGCTTAGTCCAATAATCCTTTCAGATTCCGGTGCTATGTTTTCAAACACCTTTTCAATGAGACTAATTGTAGCACAGAAAAGGACTAAGGTTTAGCCTCTTTCTTTATATTCATTATTCTTGTGAAAACAATTTCAAACTATTTTATAAATGAAATAAACTCCAGAACATTGTAACCAGTGTCTGAGAACATATACAGTGTTTCAGAGGAGAAAAGAAAGGTCTACTTATTCTCTTCCTAGAAGTCTGAAATGTCCCAACTATGTTTTTCCTTAATATCCATTAAATTATCTATCAACATTCATTCTATAAATACTGAACCATGACCACATATGTTCCAGGCACTTTGCTTGGTGTCAGTCATAAATGGTGAACAAAAAGGACCTGGTCAGTAGGAGTAAACTGTTAATCCTCTCAGAGCTCCTGGCAGGTGATTGCACTTCCTGCCACTCGCCAGATTTCTCTGGATTTGCAAGTGAAAGATGCAAACACACACACACACACACACACACACACACACACACACACACACATGCACGAATGCACACGCACACATGACACACGCACGCAGTGTTATTTTTAATATGTCTTACTAGCTCAATGAATGGGCACTTTCAAACCTCCTCACAGCTAGCACACACTCCTGACTTTCTAAATCTATATTTTAGATCTGCTACCCCAGACCCAATTGGGGCAGTTGCCCCTGGAGCTACTTCCCTGAGTCTTACTTGCTGGCAGTCTCTTAATTATCATTTCTCTGCTTCCTCATCATGGTGTGGTCCATCCTACTCCCACTTATGGCAGAACCTCTTCTTCTCCCCTGTGTTTCTTGCCCAGGAAATCTAAAAGTCCCACCCCTGTCCCTCTGCCAACCCATTGGCTGCTGGCTCTTTACTGACCAATCAAAACCCAATTGGGAACAGGGACTCTCAGCGTCAGGACACATAGATTCCCATGTGATTTTGGGAGCCAAGTTAAGACAAAGCATTAGAACCAATCCCCCAACACTAGTCTTTATAAATTAGAGTTTGGGATTTTTATTTTTGTTTATTTATTTATTTTACTGTTATGAAGTAATATAATATAATAGCATTATATTATATTACTATTCTGAGTTGAAAAGAGTGGAACATACAGTTGATCACTAAGTACCTTGACTAATGCTCTCACTGTAAGATAAATCTCTTTTCAGATAGGCCATCTTTAACAAAATCTATAGGTCTTACCAAAACATCTTGAGAAGCATCTGTGTGAGCTAGTTGTATGTCACTTGACACAAACTAGAGTTAACTGAGGTGAGGGAACTTCATCTGAGAAAACGCCTCTGTAAGATCCAGATGTAAGGCATCTTCTTAATTAGCTATTGATAGGGGAGCGTCCAGCCTATTGTGCGGAACCCTGGCCTAGTGGTTCTGGGTTCGATAAAAAAAAAAAAAAAAAAAAAAAAAAAAAGACTGAGCAACCCATGGGGAACAAGCCAGGAAGCAGCATCCCTCCATGGCTTCTGCATCATTTCCTACCTTCAGGTTCCTGCCTTATTTGATTCCTGTCCCGACTTTGAAGATGAACAGAGATACTGAAGTGTAAGCCAAAGAAATCCTTTCCTCCCCAGGTTGCCTTTGACCATGGTGTTTTACCACAGCAAAAGTAACCAGAACTAAGACTGCCTCTTCATAAGGTTTATTGATTGGAATCAACACCATGTGGCACCAAATCATCTAAGATTGGCAGTTTACATACTTAGATAAATGCTAAGAAATTCGATAGCCTCAAAACTTCCTCGTGACTGTTTCTTGTATATTGTAAATATTGTCATCTGGAGTGTTCATTGACATTCGTTTAGAATATCTGTCAGCATGCTTCTATCTAATGAGTTATTTCTGCTATCTGTATTATGCTTTCTATCAAACTATATCATGATGTTTCAGACACAGAAATTTGTCTACAGTCAAGCCTGTAGACCACCCACAACACCTTGAGAAAAATCATTTCATCTTTCTGACTCCACCATTCAGACTTCTTTTAAGGCTTAAGTGAACAAATACAGCTAAAATACTTAGAACAGTGTGTGACATTCAGTAAATTACACCATAAGTGGAAATAACGGATCCCATTTGTTGCAGTATTTGGCTTCCCAGTAGACATGATAGCCTTAGCAGAGCATCTTAAAATCACGGGATGTATATAACTTCCTCCACCAAAAAGGCCTCAGGGCAACACTCCCAGAGTAGCAAACCAATGCTTGAAGCCAGTCTAGATTTCCCTCCGGCCATCAGGATGTCAAATAACTTACTACTCTCAACATATTTCTACAGTTACAGACCAGAGATTAAATTTGGACACATTTCTCATTCTTGCTTTGTTATTTTTAAGGGTATACTGGCTTCTAAGCATAAAAATTCATATGCTACTTTTAATGCATTTCCCTCCAGACAACACATTTGTATTATGGGAGTTAATGGGCATATGAAGAGATGCTTTGGGTAAAAAAAATTGAATCCTCCGGAACAGTACAGCTTTTCTTATGGGAAATCACAAATAATTATAGTGTAATACAATTAGCGTAATAATGAAAATCTGCCCACAGTGGACAACCACACAGAGGGAGGAAAAGTTCATTCTTCCTGGGAGAATTAGAAAAAGGTTTAGAGAATAGGCTGAGTCTTCAGAAGAAGAAAGAATACTCAACAAAGGTATAATCAGGTAGCACACAGATGGAAAACATTGTTTTTCATTGGAACTGTGTGTCTTTTTAAAGATTAGATTGTGCTATATATACAGAGTATGGAGAATTTAGTGATTTTAGGGAACAGAAAAGAATAATCGTATGGATAATGAAAGCCAATCATATTATCAATAGACTAACACATCTCCATCAAAGTCAGAGGGCCACCTCGGGTATCCTGTCTCCCCCATTTGTCACCACCTACCTGAGCTTCTACTGTGCATCCTTGAGACTTTCTATGAGACTGAGGGAAATTCTTTCCTCTGAACTCAAAGTAGGCAGACCATGGAGTAGGTGGTTCATGAGCATTATGTCCTCATCCCACAGAGGTCTGTGGTCACTTTCATCAATTACCTTAAAATAGCATTATCTGGATGATGTCCAGTGACTAGCCCGGTACCAGGCCTGATGCTGTTTCCTCCTCACACAACTCAGCAACAACTCCTGTGAATCTTTTTTCACACATCAGGAAACTGAGACTAGAGTGTATGTTTTCCTGAACCACCCAGTTTTTTTGTGAGTGACAAAAAAAAAAACGAGGCAGAAACTCAGTTCACCCAGCTTTACAGCTCACAGACTCAATCTCAGTGTGATAATAAATGAATCCATCTATCATCTGTCATCTCTGGAAACTTGGCATAGAAGATTGACGTGAGAACACCTTGGTCACTCACCAGGTATAAAATTTAAAGCAGGCATTATTGGAAGATTAAACATAAATTATAGGACCTGGTTCTGTAGCTTGCAGAGTGTGGCAGGAGTAGCAGATGCAGCCATTGCAGCATTTCTGGTTTCCTAAGGTATACAGCATGCAAAAGAATTAGCCAGAGGCTTGGGGTGTAATTCAGTGGTGGTGACCAGTGAGTTCTCAGGTTCAGTAGCATATCTCCCCTTGGGTTCTGGCAGCCTGTTTGACTTCTGAGATTTTGGGTGATAATGTTGTCTCTGGGATTTTGGATACTGGCATGGCCTCTGTGGTTTCAGGTACTGGTTTGGACTTTGGTAGAGCAGGGGTCTTCAGCTGGTTTGTGAGCAGGGATATGGAGCCAAGGGAAAGAGATGTTGGGGACAGCATGGAGGGCTCTAGGGAGTGTTAGTAGATGGTGTGAGTATCTTACCAGGGATTTCAGGGTACTGGCAGCGTGGCCTCTAGTAGATCAGGAGTTCTCTGCTCTTCCTAGTACTGGTATGGCCTCTGGTAGAGCAGAGATTTTCTGCCAGAATTGTGGGCTGGGATGTGTAGCCTCAGGGACGGGGCCCTCACTATACAGTTTCAAAGATTTTCAAGATTTCAGGCTCAAGCCTAAATTCTCTATTTGGTCTATAAGGTCCCATCAGTATTTTTATCTACATGATGGAACTTCCAATTTTATCCTCCCAACCATAAATCAGTTTCTGAATCAGATTGTCATATCTTCAACTGTTTCTTTTCACATATTTCAAATGAATTTCAAATCCAATAAATGAAAAATGAGTTCCTTCTGATTAAGCTACTGTAACAAATACGATAAACTGAGAAGTTTAGAAACAACAGAAATAAATGTGCGTCTCACAGTTCTGGGTGGAAATCCATGATCGAAATGGAGCCAACAGGCTGCGTGAGCCCGAATCCAGGCTCATGATAAATGTCCTCTCACTGTATCCTTATTCATGGTGCGAGGGGAAGAGCTTGCTCTTCCTGGCCCCCTTTATAAGAGCTCTAATCCGAACCCTGATCTTTCTGCCCTCGGAGGTCCACCTCCTATTTGTTATATCACCTTTGTGATTTGTGTGTACTGATATTCAGTCCATAGCACAGGCTCTCTTCTACATCTTAGGTTAGAAACATTTTAGATTAAGCATTTTTTGACTGATGTATCATTTACTTCTACCATACCTTCTACACCTGAGATTCTTTCATCTGTTTTTATTCTGCTGGTGATACTTGTGTCTGTAGTTCCTGTTCTAATTCCTAGGTTTTCCATCTCCAGGGTTCCCTTAGTTTGTGTGTGTGTTTTTTTTAATTGCCTCTAATTCCATTTTCAGGTCTTGAACAGTTTTATTCATTTTCTTTACCTGTTTGATTGCATTTTCCTGTATTTCTTTATATTTATTGATTTCCTCTTTAAAGGCCTTTACCTGTTGTATTTTCCTGTATTTCTTTTTTTGTTTGTTTGTTTGTTTGAGACAGGGTTTCTCTGTATAACTCTGGCTGTCCTGGAACTCACTCTGTAGACCAGACTGGCCTCGAACTCAGAAATCCGCCTGCCTCTGCCTCCCAAGTACTGGGATTAAAGGTGTGTGCCACCACCGCCCGGCTTCCTGTATTTCTTTAAGGAAGTTATTTATTTCCTCTTTAAAGGCTTCTATCATCTTCATATGATTAGATTTATGGTCAGTTTCTTGCTCTTCAGTTGTGTTAGGATATGCAGGGCTTTCTGTAGTAGAATAGCTGAGTTCTGGCAGTGCCACATTGCCTTGGCTCTTGTTGATTGTTGATTGTGTTTGTATGCTGACCTTTAGCCATCTGTTCATCCCTGATGTTGGCAAACCTGGTAGTCCCTAGTGGCAGCAGGCTTCCAGGGATGCAGGCAGAGCTGGTGGTACCTGATGGCAGCTAGTCCTCAGGATTGCAGATAGAAATGTGGCATGGAAGATGGAGTACAGAGAGGATGAGACAGATTCCATGTCTGCTGGCCTTGCTGGGAGACCCAGCACTCAGAGTACTGGGTCATGGGGATCTCACCTGGTTGTCCTGGGTAGCAGTCATCCTCCAGGGATGAAAGCAGAGCTGTGGCCCAAAGAATGGAGTGCAGAGTGGACAGGGAGGACCTCTTCCACATCTTGAGCTGCACCAAAGTTTGGAAACACAGTTGTCACCGCTGACTCCTATCCATTCTTATCACCTGTATCTAGTCCACTGGGGCTTGCACTTACCACTTAAACATAACTTGATGTGGTTTCCCGATGCATTACTCAATGTAGTTCTCCCACAGAACATTTCCTACTTTCCAAGCCCCGTCAGAATTATATAAGCATAGAAATCTTCTTAAACTCTAAGCTTCCTCATCCCTCAAAGAAGGGAGTAAGTTGTGACAAGTCATTTTGTTATTTGCAGCTTAATACACCCAGTCGATTCTAATTCTTTTTAGGTTTTCACTGACCAGAGATGTTTTCCTCAATTGTGGGTTCAAGTATAAATTGTGTTTTTATTCCCTCTGTGTTTCCTAGTACAGTTTTTTTTTAAACCTTACACTGTCAAAGCACCTTCCCTTTTGTTAACCTCCCTGAAAGTAAAATACACTTTTTTCCATGATCCACTTAGGCCACAGTGGAACCTTAAAAACAGTGAATCAGGATTAGAACCACATTGCTGAAGAGACATTCTATACTGAGCTGGTAGATCTTACAGGGAGAAGTTATCTGTTAATCAAATGCATTTGCTTGAAAAAAATTCACATTAGGTATACACATGCTAGATTAGTTATCCAGTTAATTTATCAAGTACGACTTATTTCCACTAGAGAAATTAAGACCTTCATTATATTATTCTCTATTATTATGCTTAATTCCAAAGTCAAGTTCTTGTAAACATATTTTAAAATAAATTCAAATAATAGTATGGTGGATCTAAAAGTACATGTCTACTGATTTCAGCCTGCTTGGCATTCTCTGCCTCTGCCACCTTGATGCTGCCATCATATGGAGAGCAAACAGTGGTATGAAATACTCCCATGTAATGTGATTTAATTCTCTTAAGGTCCTAACAAAACTCTAATACCTATGGCATCACCATCCGGTCCACTGCTCCAGAACTATCTATAAA
Organism: Rhabdomys pumilio; assembly: GCA_030674055.1. NCBI lineage: Eukaryota > Metazoa > Chordata > Mammalia > Rodentia > Muridae > Rhabdomys > Rhabdomys pumilio. Next base: position 178,036,963 of record JANHMN010000003.1, read on the forward strand.
ACCCTGGTGATTCCATAAAACTCAAGAACAATAGCATGTCTTGTTATTGAGAGTTTATTCAAGTGAATCAGTTACCTGCATGTAGGAGCTAACAGTATAAAACCTTGGGAGAACAGATATGGCTAAATCTTCATTATCTCGGATTTAGTAAAAAGAACCTTAAGTATAACATAAAAATATTAAACAGATAAAAGGAAAATAGATAAATGAGACATGATCAAAGTTTTGTATTATAAAAGAAAACACCAAATTAACCAAAGGCAACCCACCAAATGATAGAAAACATTTGCAAACCACACATGTGACAGGATCTATATCTGGAAAAATAAGTACTTCCATATAAAGGAAAGAAACTCAATAATTAGGCAAAAATAATCATTTTTCAAACTGACCAATAAGAACACAAAAATATGTGTAACATAACTGATAATCAGAAAAAATACAAATGAAATGCACAAAATGGTATACCCAATTCACATCCTCCAGTGGAGTTAGGTGGTACCTCAGTGTTTGCTCATTGGTACCTTCATATTTGCTCACTGAATCATTTTAACACCCACCTCCCATGAATGGTTGAAGGTTCTAATTTCTCTCCAAAGTTACTAATTGTTATTATCTGTCTTCTTGACTCTAACTATCCTATAGACTCTGTCTCCTTTTGTCACCATAATGCAGATTACAGGAAGGTCCACCACTCGCAATGGTCTGAGAATATACAAATAATAGCCACCAGGCCTTACTATCACTCCTTTAAGATGTTAGAAAACCATTTCTGTCTCCTACCACTGTCCTCTCACTTACTGGGAACTCTAATCAGGTCTGCTCCATATTGCTATGGCAGGCAGAATCCCTCAGGAGAGTAGGCGGGCAGCCATATGGAGACTGGGCACTCTGGGGCAAACTGGTTTTTTTCAAGCTTAAGATGAAAGCCGTAGATCAGTTATTTCTGGTAACTGCCTCAGGGTAGACTCATGGAAGGATTTGCCTGTGTTTCTTAATGAAGATATTTTTGAGGAGAAGGGCTGGAGATTTGAGAGTTTCGCTGCACTGAACAGAAAGTTTATTTATTAAGTGATGAATTTATTGCTCAGTGCACTGGCAATAATTTAACAAAATATTCTTAAGTATGTCCCAGAGCACAATGCTTGGAATATATTGACTGTTTAATAAATGTTAGCTATCACTATTTTCATTATGTATTTTGCTATTTATTTTGAATTTTGATATATCACTACCATACCCCTACCTGAAATTGTGTGTAGAAACACACACTGTTACTACACTATGGTCTCTCGGGAGTTTTCTGTGAAATGACAATGATAACATGGAACAAAATGGCTACCTCTACTTTAAAAGGTTTAGGCTAGGAATAGAATCTCACCTCTTAAATGACTCAAACTTAGCAATGAACTCAGGGAAGAGGTCCAAGGCCCACTGGCTACCTAGCCTAGCTAGCTAATCAGTGACCTCTAGGCTAAGTGAGAGGCCCTGTCTTAAACATGTGGCAGAGAGCTGGCTAGATGGCACAGCAAATAGGGCATTTGTCACAAGTGTGATAAGCTAAGCTGATCCCAGGAATCTACACGGTATAAAGAGGAAACTAACTCCCAAAAATTGTTCCTTGACTTCCATAAAGAAGCTGTGGCCTGCATGTAAATGCACACACACACACACACACACATGTACACACTAAATAAATAAACAATCAAATGAAAGTGTTCTATTTTATTTAAGTAGAGAATGATAGAACTTATCATTCTCTGAAGCTTTGATCTCTGGCTCCACATGCATTTTACATATGTGTATACAACACAACATGCCTAAATGCATGCACATAGACATGCACATTAAGTACACTCCACACAGATACCAAAAAATAAAGAAGAAGAAGAAAAATTCTGAAGCCATATTTCATCATTCCTCCACATGGTATCATCTCCATACTAACTGCTTCATAACTCAAGGCTTCAATTTAGTGAGAAATCATGTCCTCTTGGTAAATAGTAGTTAATGAGTGTGAAAACATCTCCCTCAAAGAGAGCATACAGGGATGATTCTCTAACACCTTTTAGGTAGCTCTGAAGACTGTTAATTTACTAACACAATTAAGACTGATGACATTTTTTCCATAATTTTTAGACCTTGCCATGAAATGTTCATCATTTTTCTTTCCACAGTTCTGTTTCTGTTTACTTGATATTAACAAAGGTCAAGGCTCTAATTGTACTAAAAAGCAATCTCTTTTTAAAATCAAAACAACTTGTGACAACTTGTCCATGGGGACCTGGTAACCACTGACACACTTCCTGATTAGTTCCCTCTATGGCTCCCAATATGTAATTAAACTTATTCAGGAAAATCCAAAAGAAGAATTTGCTTCTTTCTTTTTTAAAGGACATCCTTAAAATTGCATGTTAAATGTCTTCAATGTAGATATTCCTTCTTAGGCGTGTGTTTGGGGATTTTCAAAAGAGAAGGGCAGGAGGTAATGGCTGATGTAAATTTTTTTCCTATTTATCTTTTCTCAAGCTTCTACAGGTCTATGGAGACCAGATAATGTATACATCTACATGTAAGGCTACATAAGTCCTCCGTGCTGGTGATTTTTGTGTCTCTGTGGCAAGATACTCAATAAGAACAATGTGAGGGCAGGAAGGTTTATTTTGGCTCAGGGTTTCACAAGACTTTAATCCATCCCAGTAAGCAAGACTTAGCAGAGTAGCTTGGGTCACAGGTGGGACCATGTGGTGGAGACCACATGAAAGTGGATCAGGAAAGAAAGAACAGGTCAAGGACCAGGATGCTGGGTGTAGCTCTCAAAGGCCAATCTCTAGTGACTACTTTCAACCAATTGCACTGCTTCTCCTAAAGGTTCCACCGCTCCCAATAACAATGCAACAAGCAGTCCAAGACACAAGCCCGTGGGCCATGTGTCAGGTTCAAACCACAAAAGCCTGAATCTTAGGAATTTCTGTCTTGACTCATGACCCAACAGAAAACAGCTCTTCTGATAAGTATGTCAAATGCTGACCATGTCTAGCCAAGCAAAAGCACTATTGCAAGCGCGTAGAGACTCCAGGACAGTAATTAAATGTGAGGCTCCCTAAGGCTTCCTGAGGTCCTCCTTCTGATGTCTTCCAACATTCAAACTGCAGCTCAAACTTCTCTTGAAATGAACTCTACAGGTTCCTGAAGGAAAGCCCTACTTTTCCCTCCTTGCCTGGCTGGAAATATCAGTGGCATCCTTTTATTCTGACATTTCAAGTGGTTCATCTAAAGTATGCTTGTCCAAGGATACGTCAAGGAGCATTGTTTCAAAACAGTGGGAAACAATAAATTTTTAGTCATAATGATAATACTAAAAAAAGATATTTTAATTTTATATTCAAATATTTTAAAGGTACTGTGTACATAAAGCCTGATATACTTAATCTCAGTACCTGAGTCACTGGCTCTACTTCTCAAAGACAAACAGTTCTGACATTTTCTCTTGGGTTTTTTTTTTTAAACAAAAATACTTTATGTAAATCAGACAAAATTGAATATTCATATATTTCCGAGCCGACTTCAGACACATAAGTCTGCTTTATTCCTGCTTTATTTGGTTACTGATACATCTTAAAGATCATTTTCTGTATTTTAGAAACTTTCCATATCAGGGTATGTAGAGCTTTATATTTCATTTTTGGAGTTGTATGTATTGTATTGAAGAATTTATTATAACTTCGTGATTGCCCTCCTGGCCAAGACGTGGCTTGTTTCTGTTGTATGATTTGCTGTCACCAATGGTTTGATGACATAAAGTATACGCTCCTGTCATCTTGCAATGTGGAGAAACATCTGTGAACTGAAGTTCTGGAAGTGACATCACTGGGCACAAGCTGTATGTGCTTAAATGTGTGATAGACATTAGAGACTCTCCCATCAGTTCCAAATTCAGTCAAGGTAACAACGAAGACAGTCACACTCAGATTCCTATCCACATTATCTTTCTTCTTGATCCTACAAAAAAGTCTAGTCTCTCTAATGCTTTCACAGAAGATAATTTAGAGCTTACTTTCACAAAAAGATATTATTATAAATATCCTAATCTCCATCTTAATCAGATTTTCTGGAACACATAGTCAGGTAATGATAGCAGGGAGACAGTGAGTGGAAGGCTGAGCTATAAGAGACATTAGCACACTACTTGATGCCGCATGCCTCCTCTCCCTCCCTCCTGCAAACTCAGATTATAAATGTGACTCAGTAAATAGTTACTAAGAACAAAAACTGTAGTCCTTCAGGTGCTCTGACTTTCAAAGACCAAACATGGCACTTGATTTGGTCATAGATATGCTCAAAGCCCTTTGTTTTCCCTTGTAGCTGAGATGACCTTCCTTATCAGACATGATAAAGCCATGTGGATCTGTTTCAGTACAAAGTGCATCCAAGATGCTCTTAGAACAAGACCAACATGGAACCTAAGCAATACAGGGGAAAACCACGTTTCTCATCATGTTGCCTACAGCACGTAAGCCTAGAGATGGTATGCAAATGAAGATTCACAAATGAAGACATGTAAAAGAAGTGAAGCCTATGACTGAAAGAAAGAGAAGCTCATGGGGTAACATAGGAGACTAAAACAGCTGGCTTGGACTCAGTAAGTGGGGAAGTACTCAATACATTTAAGAGAGAGGCATGAAGAGGTCTGTGCTTATCTTTCTGAATTCTCAGTCTATACATTCTACATATTCTGATGCTGTCATTTCTTAAACAAGAAGAATCCCTCCCCCACCTTCAGTCTGGTGTATCTGTAGATCCGGAACCTCTTGTTTTGCTTCTACAATGACAAGAGGAGGAAACAAGTGTAACAGAAACACAGAATCCACACAACTGGGTCCACCATTTACAGAGCATTATTGTGTGCCAGGCCCACTATAAGGTCTTATGTAAGCTTTATGTTATTTTATCCTTGACACTACTCTATTGTATCAGTACCGATACATGGTACATTTTAGATGTTGAAACTAAAACTTGAAGTGCCTCAGATTTCAGAGCTATGGAATACTTGCACTGTAGTTAGAAATTTCTTCATTTTGTGTTGTGTGTATGATATTGATTACTCAATACAGTTAGAGCAAAAGAAGTATTCTTAGTATATCTGGGGTGGAGGATTTTTGTAGAGAACTGGAAAGGGCGTTCCAATGCTCTTCTTTATCCATTTCTTGAAAAAAAAAAAAACCTTGCTTGCTGCCAGTTGTGTGCATTCATACCATGAACTCAATATCGCCCACGTGGACCCAGTCTTTGAAACTTAAGGCTGTACGTTGTAAATGAATTTGGGGAAAGTGAGAAATAATCTTTAAAAATCAACAGTTTTGAAGCAGAAAAGAAAAGGCAAGTCCAGAACTCAAAATCAACTTCCCCTTGCTTCAGGTAAAAAAAAAAAAAGAAAAGAAAAGAAAAGAAAAGAAAAGAAAAGAAAAGAAAAGAAAAGAGACAAAACAAACAAACAAACAAATAAAAAAAAAACCTTAGTATCCTTGTCTTATGTTTCTTTCTACTGCTGTGACAGAATACAAGTGCCAAGGCAACTTATAAAAGAAAGCATTGAATTGTGCCTACGACGTCAGACAGAGTTTATCATGGTGGCACAAAGGCATGGCTGCAGGGACATCTGAGGGTTCACATCTTGACCCAAAAGTAGAAGGTAGAGAGAGAGAGAGAGAGAGAGAGAGAGAGAGAGAGAGAGAGAGAGAGAGAGAGAG
>JANHMN010000003.1:178042722-178074510 GCA_030674055.1 Rhabdomys pumilio
GAGAGAGAGAGAGAGAGAGAGAGAGAGAGAGAGAGAGAGAGAGAGAGCACAGTGGCAATACTACAAATCTTTTATAATTTCAAAACCTGTCCCAAGTCATACTCCTCTTCTAACACTGACATAGCTCCTACTCTTTCCTAAACAATCTCACCAACTTGGGACCAAGAATTCAAACACAAAGGTGTTATCCTCATTCAAACTCCCACAGTCCTGAATACTATTCCTTATTAAACAAATGCAAGTGCTCAAGACAAAAGTCAGATTTTTTTTTATCATTTCTGCACGGGATAATTATAGTTGGTCATTGTTCTCTTAATAGGTTGAAAGACAAAATAAGCAAAGACATAAGGAAGCCAATTTGGCAAAGTTGACACATCTTTATGGTTGAAGACAAATAAATCTAGTGAAAAACTAAATGTAATCCAATTAATCTACCTTAGAGAAAGCAAGTCATGAAGGAGCAGAGGGTAGCATCAAGAGAAAGCAAGTCATGGAGGAGGGAAGAGTAGCCTCAAGAAGTCTTTCTCCAGAAGGAACATGCTTATCTTTTTCATACCAGCATTCTATTCTCAGAAGATTACACTTCAGAGAGGCATAGCTTCTGTCGTTTTCATAATACATTAAAGTCAGAAATGAATGTCTGTTAGTCATTTACAGAATGCACATGGTAGATCTTTGAAGGCTGGACTTTGATTATGATCAAAGACAGAACCTACAGGGCTTAAGTGGGGGGGTCCCTGATCAAGAGAGGTATGCAGATTAGTAAGACTGATTTTCAGTCATCGAGAAGTCAGAACACACTGAGCTAGTGTTTAATAATCATTTTTAAAATGTAAAAAAAAAATTGTGTAAAATTTGTATTTCTCTATTGTCGAAGTTTAGGCTTGTGGCCTACCGTTCTGATCTACAGTTAATTATTCCATCTGAAATACAATTTAATACTTCAAATGAACTAATTTTATGCTAGAAATCCAACCTTTTATCATATATGGACTGACAACGTAATTATTCTAAAGGAATTTAAGGGATCATTCGCTTTAGCACCCATATTTCACAATTAAAAAAAAAAAAGATGGAAACTCAGGAACTATGATGACTTTCTAGTGTCAAAACACCAACCAACAGCAGATCTGGAGCAAGAATTCAGGCTTTCTTATATCTTCCTCAATACACAATCTAATTTTCTGTTACTACAAACTCAGAGATAAGACTCAACAGCATTCTAGTTGATTATTGTATCTTTTAACTGTTTAAAAATATTTAATTGACAACTAACTATATACACTTATGGGAAATAATATTTGTATCTGTGGCAGACTCATATCTTTGAATGCATAGCCCATAGAGATTGCCACTATCAAGAGGTGTGTCCTTTTTAGAATAGGTGTGACCTTGTTAGAGGAAATGTGTCACTGTAGAAATGGGCTTTGAGGTCTCACATGCTCAAGCTACTCACACTGTGGCACAGTCTCCTTCTGCTGCCTGTAGGTCAAGATCTAGAACCTTCACAACTCCTTTTCCAACACCATGTCTTCCTGCATACCACAATGTCCAATTATGATGACAATAGACTAAACCTCTGAAACTATAAGCCAGCCACCCCAACTAAATGTTTTCCTTATGAGAGTTGCTGTGGTCATGGTATCTCTTCACAGCAATAGAAACCCTAACTAAGGCAGTTTCTCGGCACACACTGTATAAAAGCAAAGTTTAAATATTGAGCATAATGATTTTATACTGTTCAAATTGTTCCTTGTTTAAAACTGTCCTAAAGAAAGAAATTATGAAAAAAAGAGAAAAATGCTCAAGATGGCATTGTAAGACATTTCAACAATGAATATTAAACAGGTTTCTCACTTGTAATTCAAGATAGATAGATAGATAGATAGATAGATAGATAGATAGATAGATAGATGATAAATAGATAGATGATATGTAGATGTAGATAAAGATATAGATTATAGATGAGAGAGAGAGAGAGAGAGAGAGAGAGAGAGAGAACAGATTCAATGTAAATTATTGAATGATTTCCACTGAATAAGACAACCATTGGCCTTGTCTTCATGGGTCTTATAATCTATGAAAGGTAATTACAAATGAAACATTTCCTCTAAAGGGGACTTCTTCAAGAGAAGTACATTACTCTTTTCTAGGTTTAAAAACACAAAACAATAATAAATGCCCCAACATCTTTATACAGTTATGAAAATCATAAACCTGAGCCTGAGTCCAAATTCACAACTCTTGTCATACACAATGGCCTCTACCCACAGCCTTACATTGATTGCCTGTTGTGTTTGTTGTAGATGTATATGTTAATGTATATGTAAATGTTGTAGATGTATGCATCGTGGTATAATATGTTGTTCTGCCTGCACAGTATCTTTTTTTTCTGGTGATACTCATAAGCACTTCATTTTCCAGGAAATTTTTTTCTCTGCAAATTAGCATGTTAGTTATTTATATGCATGTGCATCTGGATAAGTACAAGAGTATACATATGCATGTATGTGAATATGTGTACTCGTGTGTGATTGCAGCCTCACAGTATGTGTCAATGCATGTGTTTATATGTATTTGGGGACAGCATACACTCTGTTTGTCAATACTGAGCATTTAACCCCAGTTAACCCAATTATGGCTGCTATACAAGGGGAAGCCAAATCCCTCATCTACTGGATTTGAAGTGAGGAGGTTCAAACATGATTGCCATGGGACTGATGGTGGAGGGAATCTATCTGAGCCTGAACCAGCATTTTAGAAACTGAATCCAATTGGAGCCTCTAGCTGCACTGCTGCCTGGATCTTAAAATGTTCCTTCATGGAAGTAAGTAGATTTTTTAAAAAATCATACACAAATATTTTTTCTGGAGCTATATTTTCTGACACTTTCAACAGAAAGAAGTCTGACTGATACAAATAAAACAGCCTAGAGTTCAACTAGAATACAGTGAGCCTGCAGCCTCAAGAGTAAGCACATGGTTTGCATCAGATTTGCATGGCTTGGTTTTACAAGCACAAATAATGGATATAACTCCTACAAGAAAAATCCAATATAACTACCTAGGAATTCGGGCACAAATTCTTGTCTGTAATCTTTTACTGGTGTTCCCATCAATTACTTATAATAATCTAATGAAGATTTGACAGATTTGAACTGCATCAAAACCTCTCTAGTGTCCCTAATTATCAGATCACACTCTGAGAATGCTGATGTGATAGCAAAGATATTTGATGACCTCTTTCCTGCATGACTGAGGAGCCACTAGTAGAATTCAGAGGATATGCCCAACAAAGTAAACTTCAGGCTCAAAAGTCTAGGTTGTAACACTTGATTTCCAGGTTCCTCTGTGCAGATAAAGACTTAAGAAGGTAAATCTAGCACTGTTGTTAAATCTCTCCTCTGGGTTTGGAAACTGGAACATCTAAGGAGTTCTTCACTGGCTTGAGGGGGGAAAGAAAGTCCACTGTTGGCATTAGAAGGGAAGATGTTTTTTTGTTTTCCTTGAGACTAAAGAAAGGAGAGTTAAGAGCAGAGACAGTTAGAGGCTGAGGTCCACCGTATCGTTTTCATTTTCTTTACTCTTTCTCTTTTTTCAGATAAGGTCTTATCATGGAGCCATTCTGGCTTGTATTTGCACATGAGACCATCCTGACTCTTCCTTCCAAGTACTAGGAAGTTGGCATTATGAATATGTACAACTACATCCTTTGAGCATTGACTCTTGGCACAGTTGATACTAGTTGTCAAGAGTGGTCATAGTTTCCTGAAAAAGACAAACTTCTATACAGGAAGATCCTATAGTCTAAAACGTAAGATGGTAGATACCCTTGTTAGAGTATTGCACGGGGAAATGAGCCAGAGCACAGTGCAGTGATACTCACGTATCAGAACAGCATAATGAAACCCATTTAGTATGCTTATCAAAAGCCTAAGCTACAAAGAGTGAGCACCATAGTAGAAGAGTAAATAACCTGGCATGGAGAGCTGAGCAGGAGGGTCTTCTGCAGGAGAGCTGAGGTCTCTCTATGGCAGGTAGGGAATACAGAGCCACACAGACAAAACCTCAGGACACTGATCTTGAATGTCTTTGATTTCCATACCTTGGAACTCTTGGGGACCTCTAAAAGGGAGAGTGTGATAGGCCAAGCCAAATTCTAATGGGGTTAATCTTTCTCATAAGATTTATTAACTTCTAAGAAATCACATGACTACACAGAAGGCTTGGAGAGGATCATCACACAGCTAACCCTCCCCTAAAGATTAAGGCTACTCCAGACCACCTCTCAAGGATGAGATGTCTATTCTGATTTTCAGTGCTTATACTTTTCTAGATAAAAATTTTACGTGCTGGACTCAAAACAAGTCTTTAAATATTTTACCTAAGGAATTTTATTCTAAAATGTGTGCGAGCAGGTATTAATGGTGGTCTCTCAGTTGTCATAGTCTGAAAGGAAAGAAATCAGACAAAAGATACATATAATTTAAATAGAAATTTGTCAAAGCTATATAAAGTAAGCATTCCAAAAGATAAATTAAAGTAAGCTGTCCCAAAGTGACTTTTTGAGTTGTAGATTTTAAAGGAATGTTTATGAGTTTTTATGAGGTATAAGACATATCCATGAATGGCCCTCTCAAATTATGATGAATTAGACCTCCCCTTTAGGATACTTCTTCCCATGAAAAGTCTACAGAAAGAGAGGTTGCCTACTTCATAAGGTAAGTGATATTTTAATGATTATAATGACATTGGATCTTTTGTGGTATGTATTCCTTTATTAGTGCATGTGTTTGGGGAAATTCCATGGTGCCTTGATTTCTTTTTTTTTTTTTTAAATCACTTCAGAATTTAATTCACTAGCTTTAGCAGTATAAACCTAGCCAGATCCAAGTCTTTGGGAAACATTGACCTACTACTCCCTATTCTTATGCTTTTGTCTTATTTACAAAATAATGTAAGTAAGATCACTTAGGAAGTGAGTCCCTATCCTTTACAAAAACCGCTAAGTATGACCCCGATGTTAATTCACATGGTGCTTGGTGGGAGGAAACAGTAGCTTGTTACTTTCTGTTTCTGAGTCATGTGCTATCTTTGAATTGTATCACTCAGGATCTATCCATTCATGGACTGGTATTACTGAAGACCTGAAGACTGTCACTGTGGCAAACTTATGAATGAAATTCCATATTCCCATAATGCTTACAGAGTAGTTTAAATGTCATTTTCTTTTTTTAATTATCAAATCATAATTTTTACTTTTTAACACAGGGGTTATAAACACAAAAATGCAGGATGTGGGGAAGGGAGTGACACAGGAGCATAGGTGTTCAGGGGGAGTACAGATATCTTTCAGAACAGGGTATCAGCTGGGTGAAGGTTCAGGGGACAGGTCACTATGACTCTGCCTAAGATTCACTTGTCCTTATCTAAGTTGGTACTATCCACCAAGGTTGCCTATTTGCAAGGTTTATGACTACTCGGGCTGGTAAATTTCCACAAAAGCTGCCTGTATACAATAGCTTTTAGCCATCTGTTTCAGTGTTTTTCCACAGAGACCCAAGACTTTGTGTACAGGTGCCTTGATTTCTAATGTAACAGAAAGAACATAAAACACCAGCTTAAGTATGTTTAACTACAAAAGGCATTCTGACTGTCAGAAGGCATGGCTACCAAGATGCGACTTCAGTGATCCTCAGTCGCTTCATACCTAGCTCCTGTGAAATAAAACAATAAAAACAACACACTTTGGGTAAGAAATTAATGAAATCTATTGTTTTATGTCCATGAATTCAAATATTATGCACTTATAAAGTGAGTGAAAAGTCTTTCCATGTGCTTTAAAAAATACTTGATTCTAACTGGAAAGAAAAATAGTCAATGTGTTGTGTCCTCTGTAGAAACAAATGCATGAATGCTTAAGTTCAATATTTTTTAAACCATAAGAAAAACATAAAAGTACTAAGTAGCAACTACATAGGGGAGATAGTGCAGTGAGTGGGAGACCTTTCTGCATAAACATGAGAATGGTATCAAATCCTCAGCATTCATGTAAAGACCTGAGTGTTGATCTATGCACAAATAACTCCAATGCTGTTGGGGTTAGAAACAGAAGGCTCACTTACAGAGTGCAAGCCTAGCTCCAGGCTTGGTGAGAGACCCTATCTCAAAGGAATAACAGGGAGACTGATATAGCAGAAAGTTGATGTCCTACTCTGGACTCTGTACACGTTCCTACATACATAAACACAGACACACACACACACACACACACACACACACACACTCACACTCAGTTATCTAAAAAAAGGAAGTAAACACAAAAGAAAAGAGGTAAATGTGAGCATGAACCTCCATTTAAATCATTAATCATATTTTAAATTTGTAGGTATTAAAAATATATTGAGTATTTTGTAGAATGCATATTGAGCAGGGTCTTCTGTTGATCATAAGAATGAACTCTGATTCTCAGAACAACAAAGAGTATTGGAGGGAAGACGATAAGTTCTGCACAGCCTACATGGCTTCAGGGCGCCTGTGCACTTGAGTCCCTGTGGGAGAAAGTAGTCCCTCCTCTTTGCTATTGGGCAAAGCTGTTGCTCTGCTGAAGCAGAACTCATACTACTTGTACTAAAGGGAAGTTTGGGGAGGAAACACTGGGAAGTACTTAGTAACAGAGCAGCACATTGGGTGCCTTGACCTGGGAAGACTGTTTTTATTACCTACTCCTGCCCCAGATAGAGAGTCAATGACATACTACAAAATGAGTCCACCCAAACTCTCATTGGTGGGCCAATGAATCTCTTACGGTTTCTCACGGTTAACCAAAGAAGCGCTGCAGCGCTGAAAAGTCCCACTCGAACACTTAAAAGTGCCATCATTGAATCTCCCTATACACCATACAGGCACCTCCTCCACTCGTCTCCTCTCCTCCAGCATTTTACTGTTTACATAACCTTAGAAATAAGCCTCATGAGGTTTGTAAATGTCTTGTGAGTTTTGTCTCCAGGGGATGTTTCAATGGTGAGAAAACTCTTACCAGCTATACCACACAATCATTACCATGGTGGTCTGTCTGTCTGTTCCCTGTGCCAAGAATCTCTAGGGAAAGAGCGAAGACAGCTGAGTATGTGCCAGTTCCCAGGATCCCTGAAAACCTTCCATCAGCACAGAGGACTTCTACTTCCCATCCTATCTCTGTTCCTAGATCACAACATATCCGATTAGGTGTGTATCTTAGTCAGGGTTTGTATTGCTGCACAAACATCATAACAAAGAAGCAAGTTAGGAAGGAAAGGGTTTATTCAGCTTACACTTCCACATTGCTGTTCATCACCAAAGGAAGTCAGGACTGGAACTCAAGCAGGTCAAGAAGCAGGAACTGGTGCACAAGATGACGCAGAGGCCATAGGGGTATATTACTTACTGGCTTGCTCAGCTTGCTTTCTTATAGAACCCGGGACTACCAGCCCAGGGATGGCACCATCCACAATGGGCCCTCCTATCTTTGATCACTAATTGAGAAAAATGCCTTACAGCTGCATCTCATGGAAGCATTTCCTCAAAGAAGGCTCCTTTCTCTGTGATAACTCCAGCTTGTGTCAAATTGACACACAAAACCAGCTAGCACAGTAGTGGTCACTATTATCAGTGTCATGATTAACAGTTCACAGGTTACTGTCTTATTTGGCTTTGTAGACACCCAAGCCTCTGTCCTCTTTCTTGTAATAAGGCGTGTGCATGCACTTGCTTGCCAAAGAAAATAGACCATGATGGCATCAAAGTATAAGATTCTAAGGGGGATAAATATAAATTGAAATCCTATTTTGGCACTTACCCACAGCATGGCTTTGAAAAGCTTAGATGATGTATCTAGATCTTCCCATCTAAAATAAATTTGTTTTGTGAAATAAAAGAGAAAATATTTTAGTAGATTATCTCTATACTTGAGACATAGGAAGAATTCAATAAAGTGTATAGGAGGTGACAATCAGTTCCATCTGTGAAGCCCCCTATATAGAACAATCTGTGTCGAAGAGAATGCATATCAAATGGCAGTCTAAGCATCTTTATATCAGTTTCAATAAAAAAGTGTGATCAGTTCCCTAAATTCTGTGGGAACTTCTTTCATTGCTTTAAAATAAGCTAAGGGGTGATAGAGCTCCTTCATGTATTTATAAACACGAACTCTTTTTGAACTATATATGTAGCCAGAGTGGCTTACAGTCATTTAAGATCCATTAGAATCCTCTGCTGTAATTAGACTACATCTAATTAGGCCTGTAATTGCAGATTGAGGACAAATTGGTTCAGCCAAGTTGCCTTCAGCTGGGAATATGACCACACAACCAGCTCCCCAGCTCCCTTTCTTTGCAGCCTTTAAACAAAACATAAGAGCAGATGACTGTTCAAATGGGACTGACTCTGGCTCTAAGAAAGAGGGCATTCTCCAAACATACTCATAAAAAGAACAAACTCTGGTAATGAGGTAGTGGATTCTTCAGGACATCCTCTCTCTTTTCTTGTCTTCCAACCTTTTCTTTTCTAATAATAATTCAGAACATTTCTAATAAAACCCACCGTGGTTACTATTGACACATCTGTTTTTGCATATTTATTTTTCTCTTAGAGAGAAGGCAGATTGGTCTGTAGCTCAACCAATGGCAATTCACATACTAGTGTAAGCTGATGTGCACAGCAGGTCCCAGGTCTCAGAGCCCATCTGTTAAGCCACCCTGCTCTATTTCCTCACGTTCTTAAAGGTAATCACAGGCGACTTGTCTTGCAGAGTTTGGGAGGGACTCATGTCAGACATTCTCCATCTCTTTCCCTTTCCAGTGGCATAATGAAATGTGAATACCATCTAGAACATTCATGCAAAGACTGGGGTTAATTTGAGGTTCCAAGTAATGCCGTAAGTTGACCAACACAAAACCATCACGGCCTAGAGTGATCAATTCTTTCCAAAGCATTATTCAGAATTCAGAGACGAAATCGGGGCAAAGTGTGTTAGATAGAAAACCAGCGGAAGGGGGATAAACGATTTCTTCTGAACCGCATTCTAATACATCTTCTCAGGGAACATAATTTGGGCTTCACCATTAACTGTGTCAATGGGACTAATGGCTCGATTCCAGCATTCAATGTAATATACTTAAGGGACTGTTTCATCCAGATGACACATTATTATTAGCAATAAGGGGTGGAATTATTTAGTATTCAGATGGTCTTTTATTTTCCGGGAGTATTTGATGGCTTTCGTACACACGTATTAAAATTCTAATGGTCACACACTCCCATTCATTATGTTTTTGTGGATTTTCATTGTTCAAACATTTGTGATAGTAAGGAAACAGAAGTGCTGCTGAGGGCCTACAGCTTCTACCTTGTGTGGTCTGCTGCTCCATTCACCCACAGAACACTTGCCTTCCCTGCCGAGGACCCTGAACCCAAGCACTCCTGAGCACCACACTGTGCTGGGGAAGTGCCTTGGTTTCTATCTGCAGACTGTTTTCCTCTGCTTCTATAATCAGTCACATGACCTTCACAGAGGCTTAGTCTCTAGGTGCCTGAACTTCAGTTCACCGCAGGTTTATCTAGAATAATATAACATGAAAATGCAGTTTGCTGCATTTTTCACCACCCCGAATTGTAATTTCATTTCGGATGCTGCTATTTTGGGGGGTTTTAGATTTGATGATGGTGATGATGATGACAATGATGATAGTGATGATGATGATGACCACGACGATGATGACGAAGACAATGGTGTTGATGGCCATGATGATGATGGTGATGCTAATGATGATAATGAAAAAGTAATTTAATGAGCACATAAATTTGAAGCTTATAGCTGAGTACTTCAGCTGTATAGTGACATTATTTCTTACGAGATCCCATGAGACAGACATTATTCTCATCTTATGCAAGCCTTGCTAGTCCAGAGATCCAGGGCTCCACCTGACAGTCACATCCAGGCCATCTGGTTATGCCACTTCGTTGTGACCAGTGTACACCCTTTAACTGCTTTAGATGTCTGTGTCTTGCAGCCTGAGAGAATTTTGTATTGTCTTTTGAAAAAATGGTTGTACAAAGCTTCATTTTAGCTATAGTATGCTCAGTTTAGGAAAACGTGGGGACCACAAATTACCTTGATACAAAATTTAAAAATCAGATAAATAACCTAAGTGCTCCTGCACTTCTCTGTTTTTCCTTCTCCTTCACTTTATTCACTTTTTTCTTCCCTAATGGTGGCCTGACTGCTTTTTCAGTTATTTCTTTTAGAATTAAACTTAGTTTTATTCATTTTATACTCTAGTTATATTTGTGGTATATATTAATAACAATGCAGTGGGCCTTGGGGATTCGTATTAGACTACAGAAAGATGACAAATAACATTTAACAAGGCACTCCCACTTATTCTTCTTAAGAAATTCTAACCCATTTAAAACCTGGTACTACAAAATATACTGAAGCCATTTTCACTTCCTCTGTACTGTGCCCCCACCCAACATCTCAGAATCGCTCTGCATAGACAAGAAATGGCCTAGATGGGCACCGAGTCATGGTGAGTGGTAACATACTGTGATATCTCTGCCAGGTGGCACTGTGGCAGTTGATCATGGCTGAAAGATTCAAAATGGAGGACTGTTTGTCAGGTGGTAGGTTTTTAAATTAAAGTAATTATGGTTTGTGGGTTTTTATGTTCTAAGTTGCAGGCCCACACACCAAGTTCTTCTCTTATTATCCAACTGAGACTTCATCTTGAGATTACACAAGAACATGGGTCAGTTTCACAATAAAGATGTGATAAGTGATTTATTCATATGACATGGCTGTCAAATGAGAGAAGTAGGTTCCTAATCTGGTCCATTTCATTCTAAAATTCTCTTAGATGGAAGTGCCTTCCCAGAGAACCGCTCACTATGCCTGCACATAGACGGATTCTAGTGAAGACTAACTGGGAACCACCCCTCAATGCCAGAATGAATGCCTATAGTGGAAATTTCTCTTGTGGGCGAGAGTAATGATACGGGTAATTGCTGAACCCGGCTATGACTGTGGAATTGACCCACATAAACCTCAGACCCAGCTCTCCTTTGGACTAAAGTAACCTCCTTTCTTCTCCATGTTAGAAATGAAAAAGTATCTTACATAATGAAACAGAAGGACCCACTTACTGGCCACCTACCAGATGCACACTCCATGCTAGGGAGTTTTATGCTTCTCTCACAGAGAGTTCATTTCCTTGACACGGAATCTGTGGGATAAACACTAATTGCGGGAAGAGATGAGTGGAAAATAAGCTACAGATGAGCCATTCAGCTTGGCTTTTGATCCAATAGAGGATTAGAGCAAAATGTGTGGTGGTTAGCATCTTAGCAGTTCTCTAGTGCCTAGCTATGTGACCAAACACTAGTAGGCATTGCTCTGAGAGTATTTTCTCAATAAAATGCACCTTGTCAAATCTACAGGCCTTAACTGCAGCCAGGTTTTCCATGGTTGTAACATCAACTCAGGACTAAGCTATTGACTTGTACACTGTATTATTATTACACTGTAGGTTTCATATCTACCAAACCACATGACAGAAATATTTACTTATATAATTCTACTATATCTCTATTTGCTGCTAAATCTGTGATAGTTCATGTGTTTAATGTTAAAACTTTTACAATCTTAGAAGCACAGCTCAGGGTAAAACACATTGCTTCTATCCTGCCCTAGCTAAGAGTCTAATCCTCAGTGTCTCCATGAGGCACTCTTTAGACCTTACTGCCATAACCTGCTGAGGCAGGTCTGGGCTCTTGGATATCTATCCCCACTGAAAGACTTAAAGGAAGATCACTGTATATGTAAGCAGTTGTCACAGTGACCTGAATCATATAACCAGAATGCTGGCATGCCCCTCTGCAAATTGACTGTCTACAAGACCTGCACCCAATTCTACAGAATATATACTCTTCAGCCTTGGGACCTTGTTATGTCCCGTGCAAACACTAGTTGGAAAGATCACTGGGGTTTTCCAGAGCTTTATTTACACTGCTACCATTTATAGTATCAAGTAAAATCCAGATAGTTTCTCTCTAACAGATTTGAAGTCTAACAAATTATGGCAAAAGATTATCTGCAAGGCTTGAAAATGAACTCATCTGCCTCTGTCCAAAAATAAATATGTGAAAACATTCAGCAAACTTGTGTTTAGCAAGAGGGTGCTTCTAAACCTGTCAGCATCCTTTACTGTCCAAGAACACAAAAGTAGGCAAGCCTACCTTATCTCCAGTGTCCTCTTGAATTGTGGTCTCTGTGTTATAAATACATCCATTTCTTCCTGGTTGGATGCCAAGACTCTGAAAAAGTAGTGATGGTTTGTAGTTTTATTTCATCCTGTTTCTAACTCAGAGCTTAGAACTACATAGTGAGGCACTGGGTTAAAAGAAATAATTGTAATAGACCACTCGAATCATTTTCAATTATATCCAATGAGAAATAATTGTTGTTATTGGAAACTCTCTGAATTGCACTGATTTTCCTGTCCAAGCTGAAAACCTTGGTGACACTTTTTATTAAACTACCCTATTTAGCTATGAAAAAGTCTCTCAAGAAAAATTATACCAGTCACAGGGTTGGTTGGTTTGTTTGGTCAGTCGGTCGGTCGGTCGGTTGGTTGGTTGGGTTTTTTTTTTTTTTGTAGTGTTTCTTTGCCATATTCCTGCAACACCTAACCTTGGGCATTAATAATTTCCCACTTGCTGAGTACCGAGTCTTATGGCCTTCTACATGTCTTATTCTGGTGGTGCAACAAGGAAGCCCAACCAATGGACGAGTAGAGATGGAGCACACACAGTCCCTATCTGTCTGGAAGATGGGGCATAGTTTTCTTATCCACATGTGGCCCCTAAGTGGTAGGTCTACCAGTATGCTCAAGCCATGGGCCCGGAGGCTAATACAAACCACTCTGTTTTCGTAAAGCTTTAAGATCAGAGCTTTGAATGTGAAGAAGAGGGCAAGGAGTCTCCCTTTATTGTGGGACTAGAATTGATTGTGTTGGTATAGACTCTATATATGAGCGAAAGAGACAAATAAGGAGATAAATAAATGCACAGAGGATGCATACGTGCCTGCATGTGCAGAGTGTGCTTATAAGACAAACTTGGACTTGACTTAGCTCGATGTCTACATTACTTTAGTCAAATCATCTATTGGCAATTCTGATCCCCTGCTTCCTCATCCTAGACGAAGAGAGGAGTGAAGGGAGGGGGCGGAGAAAGGAGGAGGAAATGGAAGGAAGAAAAAGTGGGAATGCTAATGATATGAGCTATGGTAAAGCACAACTGAGAAACAGCACATTTATCACAACCCCGCTCAAACTACAGCTAATAGAACAGCGCCATTATCTATTGACCTACGGTGGTTAAAAATCTATGTCCGGGACACCTGATAGATCTGATTTTTTAAGCTGATTCTTGATCTTCTTATTTTCTCCCAGGATACGGAATTTAATTTAATTAGAGCTACCAAAATCCAGCCAAGATCTCTCCAGGGCCTTCACAGGGTCCAGTTCTGCCTGTAGAGAGATGCCCTCTTTGATTAGCAGGACTGAGCATGGGATAACTCAGAAAGCCTGTCTCTACAGAGCTTGAGGTCTGAATGAAAAAGATCAAACCTAATCACAGAGTGGCTTAGAAAACCTGTCCCTGCAAAGACACCACCTGGCTAGGCTTATCCAAGTAAGAAATATTTCATTTATATTATAATAGCCAATAATACCCCTATCATACACTGCTTGAACTTTAAGAAATATGTCAAAGAACTTTTTGAAAAGCCTTTCATTGTGGAGGGTCTGATTTAATCTGATCGGTGGGGAATATACTGAAATATTATGTCAAACTTCTCTCTTACCTGGTTCAGCCAAAGCATGACTCCGCTGCAGAATGGCATTATAAGTCCACAAAAGAAAAGAAAAATTTTCAGAGAAAATTCCTGCAAAGTGAAAAATAACCATTTATTTGTGATTCTTTAATAAAAATCTACATCCTTCCACAGACTGAGTACAACTAAGAATAACTACATTTGGAAAGGAAACCATGTTTTTATATGCTGCAGGATAGCTGACTTTAAAAAGTCTGAGATCTTACAAGCCCGTGAGTGTTTTGTGGTCTTAACCATAAGGAAAGAGATCCTGGTTGAAGGGTAGGGGTCTTAGGGGATCTTGACAATTGTAACTTGAAAGATGATTTAAAGAAATAAAGTTCTTATTACTAATTAATTAATTACTTTGAGAAAAGGAATTACCATTTGTCAAACAATAATTATATGTTTCACATATTGGTATACATTTTTATTAGATCCTTTTAAGACTTCCACATAACATGTGATTAAAATGTGTTCATCCCTTTCAAAGACAGGGAGTCAAACAAGAAAGAGACCTTGTGTTAAACAGAGGGACAGGGGAAGAGGGAGTGGGATTCAAGTGCGGCTAACTGTTCTCACCGTTCCCTAAGGAAATTTGGAGTGAGGCCAAAGGACCAAAAGAAGATAAGCTGCCTCAAATAGAACTTAGCTCAAACTCTGATCCCTCAGCAATCAGCAGTATGCCCTTTTAGAGTGCATCAATGTCTCCTTGGACCTCCACTCCTTTATCTATGAATTATAGATATAGAATGTTCTTTGAACTTTTCCATCAAGTGTCGTCTAACACCAGTGTGACCATTATTATCTGACACTTCTTACCTGGCCCTGAGTCATCTGAATAATTAGCTTATCTGGACCTTTTTAAACAGCAACTTAAAGCAGACCGTCTCATTTGGTGACCAACCGTTCCTTGAGAATTTCATATATGTACATGTTGATTTTATCAATCCCCCATTCTCCTCCTCTAAGTCCTCCTAAAACCCTGCCACCACTTCCCTTTCTCAACTCCGTTCTCTCTTTTTCTAAACCCACTGAGTCCAGTAAGCACAGCCCACATCCATAAGTGTAGGGTCATCCACTGGAGCATGAGGCACCCTCCCAGGGACTACCACGTCTTCATGGATGTGGCAGATTCTCCATCCCCATGCGATACCCTCCCAGGGACTACCACATCTTCGTGGGTGTGGTAGATTCTCCATCCCCAGTCTGTGAAGAAATTGTGATGGCTTCCTGTGTAGGTAGTCACCAATGCTAAGAGACCATGAGTGTGAAGGACACTGTTTTCAGCAATCTTCCCAACTGTCTGGCTCTTCCATCTTTCTGTCCTTTCTCTGATACTCCCTGACTCTTGATGAGATGGCATGTGATGTGCGTATCTTACTGAGGGTGAGTACTCCAAAGTTATTACTCTTTGTACTTTGACCAATTGTAAGTTTCTGTATTAACTCCCATCTACTGGGGAAAAAAAAAAAACATATTCTCAGATGAGAGTCGAGAGCTGCTCTTGTGGGTACCTTCGTCAGAGTATCAGACTGCCTTCTACATACTTTTATGAGCAAATCTTTATGCCCATAGATTCCCCAAGGTTCTGGGGTTTGTTAAAAATTCTCCTTGCCATGTGATCCAGCACAAATTACCATGAGAATGAATCAATTTTGTTTTTTTAGAAGTAATTTTATTTCATTTCATGCATAGACTTCATTTTTACTTATATCCAGAAGAAGAAGAAAACTGGTTAGATAACAATGGCTTGTATTCATGAGCCTGTTATAAAATATTCCACAGATACTGAAACCGAAGGATTACTGAACGCTACACTTAAACTCCTTTAGCTCTACACATATACATCCATGATGAAATGTAATTTACAAATTCGACACAGTAAAAATTTAACAAGCATATGAAGCAGAACAATTGTAACAATCTATTATTGTTTGTAAAGTTATTTAAAATGCAGGCTACTGATTTCTGACATTTTCCATTTAATATTTCTGGAAGTGAATCAAACATAGACACCAAAATTACAGACTTTATAAAATATTGCATATCTAGTGCAATCAAACTTGAGCTTCTTCTATACAAATTATCTGCTTAGAAATATTACCATGCTAACACTTGTATTTAGAATGAATTGACTTATTGGCCTATGTACAGTTTCAAAGTCTATTATATGCTTGTTACTATGATTCATGCTTTGTAGAGCACACTGTACTTGTTGTATCGTTGGATCTCAGGACACCAGGGTTATTTCAACTTTACGAATTAGGAAATGTAAGTTTAGAAAAGTTGAGGCCGATCTGTTATAGGAATGCTATCAAACCGTAGGACTGCTAAATGCTGTGTTGTTTCCCCCTCATCCTACTGTGTCCCCTTGGTGGTGCTCTACTCCATATGTAGTAATAACATCGGCTTATGTAACAAGACACCTTTGAAATATGTAGTGCCTTTCCTAGTTTGATAAACACCATGACCAGAAGCAACTAGGGGCAGAAATGGTTTATTTCAGCTTATAAGTTATTATAAGTCCATCACTGAGGGAAGCCAGAGCAGAACCCGGAGGCAGGATCTGACAGACCAAGGAGGAATGCTGCTTACTGACTTTCTTAGCTAGTTTTCTTAACACAGTCCAGGTCCACCTGACTGGGGATGTCAATATCCATAATAAACTGGGCCCTCCTACACCAATTATCCACCAAAAAATAAAGAAGATGAAAGAACAGAAAAATGACCCTCGGACATGCCCACAGTATGATGGCACATCAGGCCAGTCTGATGGAGGTGGAGGTTCCTTCTTCCCAAGTATATCAAGTTGACAGTCAAGATGAGCCTTCATTTACATTTCTTCTTGCATTCCCACTGCAGACTTAAACCTCTGTGAAATATATTTTAGTGTCATATTTTGTTCAATTTTCAATTGGCTTATAAGGGGAATTATTCAACCAAAAGTAACCCTAATAGCAATGGCTGAAAATATAAAATGAATAACCTCTTTTGAGTCACACTGTTAGAATTGTTCATTGAGCCTGAATACTCAGAAACTGAACACAGTGGTTTAAACACACACTGTGAACCTCTGTGTGTAGGAGTTAGTTTAGTACTTTCATGTGACTCCTGAATGTATAACCCAGCGGATCTTAAGTTTAAGAGCCCCTTTTCTAGGGGCTCTTTTCCAAATGACTGTTTTTGATTTATCTGATTGTATTTTATTTTGTAAAAAATAATAATAATAATAATAATAAAAGAAAACAAAACACATAGTGAATCTAATCCCCCCCCCCAAAAGAAAAACATTATTTTACTAGAGCAGTGCACAAGGTGAAGAAACTTGGAGGACTCTGGGTGAAGGGTCAATTAGTTTGGTTCCAATTATCTAGTGTTTTCAGATAAACAAAAGAGAAACTAACTGATTTAATTTTATCTAGGTGCATACATCTTTCCTTTGAAATAACAAACAAGTAAAGAAGTCACTGATTTTATGGTGGTGTCAGGCAATAGCATCAACATACACACCTTTGGTTTCCTGCCAGCAGTCCTTCTCCGACATTATGTTGAGGAGCCTAAGCACTTTATGTGAGTGGAGAGGGGGTCTCTCTTGAGCTTTTTGCCCTGTGGTGACATGTATATCCTTTTTTAAAGACTTAATAGTGAGTCAGAACTTGTCCAACTCAGATCAATGGGAAGGAGTTGTCTGGCACAACTGAAACCAAGAATACTGATTTCCAGTCCCGTGATCCCTCAGTAGGCTCCTGGTTGGTCCAGAATTGAAAGCTGGCCTTCTCATAAGGTTCCATGAGGATGGAAGTCTGACCGACAAAGTACTGCCAGCATCCTAAAGCTTGTATGGTATTTTAATTCCACAATAACTCAAAGGCTAAAAGCCACATAGAAGAAGGCCATTTCTTTTATCAGAAAATGAACTGTTACAGTCACCATGGAAGTTTTGCTTCCAGAAGGTGCCCAAGAATCAATGGGGATGACCTTACCTGTGACTTAAAGCACTGGGGATATGGAGCCTGAAGAAGCTTCCTCCTGTAGCCAGACAGAAACCCCAGAAGACAGGTAGAGACACCAACCCACCCACAAAACTTTGGACCCCAAATTTATCCTGTCTACATGAAATACAGGGAAGAGAAATGGAGCAGAAACTGAGGGAATGGCCAACCAATAACCAGCCCCAACTCAAGACCCATTCCACAAGCAAGCAATAATTCCTGACACTATTAATGATACTGTGTTATGCTTGCAGATAGGAGTCTAGCACAGCTACCCTCTGAGAGGCTCCACCCAGCTGCTCACTCAGACAGAGGCATAGACCCATAGTCAAACAATACATGGAGTTTGAGGATTCTTATGGAAGAATAGGAGGAAGGATTGCAGGCCCTGGAGGGGTTAGGAACGCCACAGGAAGACAGAGTCAACTAACCTGGACCTTTGAGGCTCTCAGAGACTGAACCACCATCCAAACAGCATACGGGGGTTGGACCTATGTCTCCCTGCTCATTTATAGTAGATGTGCAGCTTGGTCTTCATGTGGGTCCCAAACAACTGGAGTGGAGGCTAGCCCAAAAGCTATTGCCTGTACATGGAATATGTTCTTCTAGTTGGACTGCCTTGCCTGGACTCAGTGGAAGAGTATGTGCCTAGTCCTGCAGAAACTTGGCATGCCAATATAGGGGAGATACCTAGGTGGCCCCACCTGCTCAGAGGAGAAGAAGGGGAAACGTAAAGAATTGTGGGAGGGGTTGACCAGGAGGTGGGCAGTGAGTGGGACGTAAAGTGAATTTTAAAAATAGCATGCTCTAGTCACTGAAGAGGTTCTCTTGGTGAGAGCACCATGTTCTTCAGCATCGTGTCCTTTAATTATAACACATGAGTCACTTTATTCACACCCCAGTTGTCTTACTTTTTACAAATTTTAATTGATAGCCTTTCAGTTAGTGTAAATTAATGAGCCTTGCTTGGCAGCTTCAGACTTGGAAATCTGTTAAGCAGAGACATCACCACCTTCGAGGAAAAGTTGCCTTTCTTTTTCCTTTGAGACTTTCCAAAGCAGGATAATTATGCCCGTTCCTAACCCATTGCTTTGCGCAGCAAAAACCATTGTCACGTATTTTGCAAATATGTTGTGTTTGAGTTTTCATCTTGGGAAGCCTAAAACTCCATTTACAAATCAGAGCAGTATCAGCCACGCCCACGCCCACACCGCTAGTCACTTGCTTTGCTTCCTGCACAGCATCCAATACACCTGGCTTAAGTGGCATCATCTCTCTCAAGTTGCCTTCCAAACACGTAATTATTCAGAGTTGAGAGGACTGCACTAGAACATTGCAAGGGATCAAAGAACAAAGGATGACAATCGTTAATCCTAGAAATACGAATTATTAGACGTTCGAGAGCTTGCGGTCTGTAACGGGAGATGAGCACCACATGTACAACTCTAAATGAATGAAAGGCAATCTGATCCCAACATACAAGGAACCAAGGAAATATGTTGGCAGAGAGCATGACATTTTAAGTTACTTCATGGAGAAAATAAGTACGATTTAAATAAAATGGGACATCATTAGAATGGGGGCAGGGAAGTAGTGTCTGGGCTCATTTTGTGCCCAGATGACCTTGAGTATCTTTCTGTCTCCTTCATCATTTTTCTCTGTTTACTGGTTGTGTATCATTTACTTGTTGCTGTGAAGAAACACTTGGTAAATGCAGCTTCATGGACAGAGGGTTCACTTTGGCTCACAGATTGTGGGACAGTCTATCACAGCAGGGAATCCATGGCAGCAGGAATGGGAAACTGGTCAAGTCACATCTCCATTCAGGAAGCTCAGTGATGAGTGCCACTGTCATCTTGCCTTCCCCTTTCTGATGCAGCCCATGGAATATCATGGATTCCATGCAATCCAGCCCATGGAAAAATGCCTCTCACCTTAACGGTGGGTCTTCCTACCTTAATGAACCAAACCTAGAAAATCTCTCCCAGACTTACCAAAGGATTGTCTTCTAGATTATTTTAGATTCCACTACTAGATTATATAAATCATATAGGACCCAATATTCTTTATATAGTAGGTATTTATCATTCAGTTTAATTCCAGGCCATCCCTTTACAGGAAAAATATTCCTAATCTTTGTGAGTCTCTGTCTCTACACACTTCTCCATTTGGTTACTACTTAGATACAATCTGTCCAGGATACGTTGTTCTTATAGCCACAGTTCATTGGTCCATAGATGGCTGCCAGACCCATGCTGGATCAATGGATATTGTTCATTGGTCAATTTTAAATTTTTGAAATAGGAAACAGGAAGAATATTATGTCAGTCTCTTGACATAAAATATAAGCCAGCCATGATCTTGGCAGACAAGCTTTGGGCCATATGGATGAATTAATAGAAGAAATGCTGTTGGTGAGACACAGAAATAAACAAGAGAAGGAGAGACATCCCACTGACTGTTGCTGCTCCTGTTAGGAGGATACATGTATAGCCTTTCCCTTGAGTTCTCAGTCTAACTGTTTCTTATGAAAATACTCAAATATGTCAATTAGTGAAACAGGTATACCATGTAGAACCTACAGTTAACATTTGGCTGTGTCTGGTACATCTCACACCAGTCTGTTCATCCATTCCTCATGCCTCATCTTCCTTTTTATGCATTTTTACTTAATTTGCATAAATTGCTATGAGATACCCCAACACAAATCGGCATACATAGCCTGAACAGATTTTAACTGCAGTTTACCTTATGCAGACAAAGTTACACATAGTGAGATGCACAAATCTTTCAAGTGATGTTCTATAAGTTTTGCCTGCTTTTTAAAAATTTTCCCAATCTATATAGTTTTAATAAATTTTGTCCTTTAACCATTTCATACATGTTTATAATGCATTTTTACCAAGTCTTTATTTCTCTCCCACCCCTACCGCCACCATTTCTTCTGTAAAAGTCTCTTTTCCATATTCACTTTTAATTTCGTCCTCTGTCCTATAGAGTTTTACCAAGGCTGTCTGCATGACTCTGGGTTTAGAGCAGTCCATTGGAGTCTGGTAGCCTCAGTGGCAGGTACACAACTGGGTAGTGGTTCCCATTTCCCATAATGTGTTATTTTCATAGTTCAACAGTAAGTGGAACCTGAGCCTCTTCCCTGATCCATAACTACCTGTGAGGAGGGGTGGACTCTATGAGCCCAGTGCTGTAGGCACAGCCACTGTGAACCATGGTTTCCATGACTCATGCCCTGTCAGTCACAGCCACTGTCTTACTCATACAGTCCTTTTTCCTGATCTTCCTCTTCTGTGACATTCTCCATGCCTTAAGGGAGAGTCACTCAAACATCTCATTTAGGGCCGCGCCCTCAATTTTCTGCTATTCTCACCATCTTGTGCATACATGAGCTAGAATTCACTTCTGCAAACTCAAAGGAGAGCTTTCTCCTGGGAGGCTGAGAGAAGCCTTTTTCTGAGGTAGTATAAACAAGGATATTTAGGGTGCAGTTTGACACTATATCAGTTTGGCTAAGCAGTAGTTTTACATCCCCCCGATGCCCTAAAACCTCTCCAGTGATATATTTTGCAGCAACTTTCCAGGACTAAGCATATAGTTCCTCTTGTAGAGTGGACCTCAGACCCCATGAGTTTGACAAGTGCATATACCTATATAACTCAGACCCTTGTCAAGCTACCCACAATTTTATTTACATCCCATTTTTTCTTAAAATATCTTTAGTCAATTCGTAATCAAAGATGCCATCATTGACTTTTAACAAATTCACAGATGAATTGAGAAGCAGAGTCAGGTACCCACCAGGTACCCACCAGATACAGACATAGGTACCTGTTTGCTAATTAAGACTTTTGTTTGCGCCTAACAGCATCTCATCCTAGTCTTGAGGACTGGAAACAAGGACAAGGATGATGTCATCCTGTGTTAAGGGGTCTTAAATGTGTGCTCATTTACAAGGACCTTTAGACAAAGGCATAAACCCTGCCTTACACTTTGCGTTCATCGCTTCCCAGATACTGTCTTTTTCCTGGCATTTGGTCACTGCCGAAAATATCCTAAGGTGTTCATCATAGAAAGCCATCAACCCTAGTCTCTGTAAAATCTCACAGGAAAGCTGTCTTTTGTAGAGTGGGGTGATACCAGATGCAGAGCTGTTGTGGAGTGAAACAGAATGTGCTGAGAAGTGCAAGATGCTTATTTATCTCGAATCAGCAGAGCAGGAAAAAGTTAAATTGGCCACTGAATCATGAACGCAGCTTTTGATTACACTAGGCTTAGATGCCAAATAAGGTTCCCTGGCACCCTGCAAATTGGTATTTATGCATTATATTGAAAATATAGGTAAAGTTGCAATTAGAATTTAACATAAAGTTATGCCTGTGCAGGTGTAGTGGTACAAGAGGCTCTCCAAATTGTTGAGACATACCCAAGGCCAGACTCTGGTGCCCAGAGGCACAAAACAGTAATTGAAACTCACTACTGATGACCAAAAACTTGTTCAAAGTAAGGAGCCATTTTTCCTCTCAGGCATGGAGAAAGGCCAGGCATTTTCTCTCAAGAATGATGATGAAGAAGAACATAGACGTCTTTATAACACATTACAAGCCTGTTGTAAAGAAGACTGAGGTTCTGAGATCCATTCAGAGAAGGGGGAATATGTTCTATTTACTTCATCTACAAGCCATGTTTAGAACCATGATTAAGTGTCCTGTTTAATCAGCTCTGCTCCTCAAAGCAAAAACAGAGAGAGCAGTCTCAGTGGGACAGGGGTGGAAGTTACATTGTCAGTCATGGTTTTGTACCAGACAGATGGACAAGTAGCTGTTTGGAAACCCATGCCTGTCCCTTACTGAGAACCACCTCCTCCCCTCCCCAGAACCATCCTTTAGCCCCTCGTTGTCTTTTTTATCTACTATAAATTAGCATCCTAAATGTATTTTATTCTTACATTCCAGAAATCTACCAAACAGAGACATTTTCCTAACTCATAAAAGGGGAGGGGTTTCCAGCACATGGCAAACAACAAGAATTTTTACATATCACAAACACACTACATAGATGGACTATTCCAGTGTCCATCACTGCCTCAGAGCTTAAATCCTAGGCCTGCCAGTGATAGCCAGACCTTTAACATCACCTCAAACCTCTTCTGTCACCTTGAGGGCCCTGCCGTTCTGGGCTGACTCTCCTCAGATCCTTGTAACTCCATCTACTCAATGGTATCCAAAGTTCATCACGCCGAGCCTTGTGCACACCACCGTATATTCTATCCTCTGCGCTCGGCCTTGCAGAAGAGGTCAGTGGTTAGAACTCGCCATACACAGGGATTTCAACCACCACATGATTAGTTACATAAAACTAATTTCTTGTCCTTATTTTCTCATCTATAAAACAGGCTCAATGCATGCACAGGTGGCTGGAGGATCAGATGAGACAGTGAACACAAAACCTTTAGCACAAGACTAGCATATATAAGCGTTAACAGTGAGCCCAAATATGATATGACCCATCTCAAACATGCTCTCCCAAAGCCTTGCTTACAAGCCAGTCATATAGAAGAGATTTTTTTTTTCAGTTAAGAAGCCTCTTCCAAAATGACTTCAGCTTGTGTCAAGTTGACATAGGACTAGCCAGCACAGCAATAAATGATAAATACTTAAAATATAAATTTATACCAGTATCTGCCTTAAAGTATAATAGATAGTAAAGATCACAGTGCTATAGAGATTAATAGGAGGGAACAGCTTTAGGGTGGCAGAGGCTTAGGAATCGCCTTTTGCATGAGGGGAGAGAAACTGGTTTTTACAGGGTGGATGTGTGTTTAAAGGGCCATGGACCGTCTGAGAGAGATGGCACATATTCTAAATCCAACAATCCTCAGTTAATTGGAGGAAGAAGTGAGATGGAACTTCACAAGTAAACAATAAATACGATCACAGGAAAAGTGCCCAAATGGATTAAAACACGGACTTAAAGCAAACACATTTAGCTCCTAACAGGAAAACAAACTTCTTTGTTTTTCCATGATGTATTAGGCAGACAGCGGGTCTGTGGGAGTAGGTGCAGGCCACCTGCTGAAAGAAACTCCAAAGCGATAGTAGTCGGACTCGATGGCAGTGATTCTTATGAAACCCAGGGGCTGTGGTTTTGGCTGGTGAGTGGCTCCTGTCTGCGGCAGATAAGAGTTCTTCCATTGGTTGATGTTGGCATTCTGAGTCTGAAGAAAATAACATGAAGAGCACCCATTGCAGGACTTTACGGGTCAGCTCTAACAAGGAATCACAGATCTGCTCACTATACCTGACCTGCCAGGATGTTAGAAATAGTGCATCTAGCTAATATTATATTGATCTATTAATGTATTAACTATTGTGTTATATTAGTTATTATATTAATATGTATAATATAATTAAATATATATTATATAAATATATGTAACATTTATATATACAGATATATGAATGTAATATCCTTCCAGGAGGAAGCCACAGGATCACTCAGTTTGTCAATACTTTCCCTCACTGTCTGATTGCTTTCCTTCCCTCCTCCAATATCATAAATCCATATTTTTCCTGGTCTATCAGCATCTACGTATTCCATAAACACATTTTCCCAAAATTAACAGAGCCTGTACATATTAATACTGGAAGCAGTCAGTTCAAGCCTGAGCAGTCTCATGTTTCAAAGAAGACACTGCTAATAGCAATCTGGAGATACCTGAAATGATTTGTAATATTATTTTATTGCATTATGCTATTGATATATATCACACTGTTGTATAGTATGTTGACATATTATATATGTAATATTGACATATTAATGTCTCTCAATATATTGACATTTTAATGTTAGTAGCTTAATTATTAATTACTAATAAAATATCAACATTAATATACTGATATGTTAATATATCAATTATTGTATTGGATTGGTTTTATATTAACATTTATAATATAATTAGGTATGTATTATATAAATATTTATTATGTATATATTATTTATATAATATGCATTATATATTACTTATATAAGTATATATTATATATCATATTTATATAATGCATATATGAATGTTATATATCTTCATGTTGTTTATTAACATTATTGACAAACCCTGGGATAATAAATATTTGTCAATCATAAATTTTATTGATTAAATATATTTTTTTGAGTGTTGGTGGTGCTTTATGTAATCTACATCTAAAACATTATGCAAAGGGTGTTAATTTCTGTTTAACAATGAGATGCAGAGCTACAGAGAGGTTTACCTCTTTTCCAGTAATTGTCAGAGTTGATATTAAATTCAGGTTGACTGATCTTTAAGGTGCACATTCTTTGCCCACATCATGTTTCCTCCATTTTCTGCTTATGATCAGCCCCTCCCCGCAAAAGACCTCACTCTAATGACCCTTCACAGTCAAAATGGAAAAATGAGCTGTCTTGGCCCCGCCCACTCTTGTCTGCTCGACTGGAGATCTAAGGACCTCAAAGAATGGAGTGGACTGCAGTCTAATGCTACAGGCAATTTTACTCAGTGTCAGTGTGCTTTTATACACAAATGTAACAAAGAAAGCAGTGATCAAAGGAAGAGTGTCTGAGTTCAGAAAAACACGATCAGAAAAACACGTAAATAAGCATGAGTAAGCATGTGCAAAATTTCTCAGCACAGATGAACTTAAACACAATGCCTGGCACATTTTATAGATTATGTCTGGGAAAGCATAAAGGCAAAGCCGAAAACCATATCCAGATTCAGTATACACTGGACAGAGTGTTTTCTATAACTTTGCTTTGACATCCAACAAGAATAAACACGTCTTATAAATGAAGTGTAAATGTTTGTTACAGAAGACATAAAATCATGTCCAAGAACAACCCAGGGAACAAAGTGCTCCTGACGTAAAAGGCCCTCTGCCTTTTCTCCTGGACACCTCTTACAATTCCCCAGGCATTGCTCACCATGGGTCCTTCCTTTGACCATGTTCTTACAATAACTCATGAACCTTCATTTCATTTTGGGATAGGTAAAGTAATCATTTCACGTAAAATCCATACTATAATTTTTTCATACTTATTATTCTTTTTAAAGATTTATTTATTTATTTTATTTATATGAGTTCATTGTTGCTGTCTTCAGACACACCAGAGGAGGGCATAGGATCTCATTACAGATGTTTGTGAGCCACTATGTGGTTGCTGGGAACTGAACTCAGGACCTCTGGAAGAGCAGCCAGTGCTCTTAACCATTGAGCCATCTCTCTAGCCCTATTACTATTCTAATATCTTAAAAGCAATTACAATAATTTTCATGAACATGTCAGCTCAGTAATAAGACAAGAGAAGTTTTCACTCATATATTGAGATAAATCGAGATTTAATACAAAATTAGATGAGGCCCAGAAGCTAAGACAACAGCTACTCCTCGTAAAAGAAGATATGTCTTCAAGAAACCAGAAGGCACAATCCAAGGCCAATCCTAAAAGAGAAAATGTTTCTCGAGGGCTTAAATTAATTTCTGATCCAAAGGCATGAGAGACAAGTTTGGTATTTCAGATGTCTTGAAATGAATGAAAATGTTTGGTAAGTAACTTTACTCTTGTGAATTACCCTTTTAAATATTACTTTCATTAGCCATATATGTTAGATACACTGCTATTTAAAATATAAAATATCTAAAATATGTAATGATTTTATAACTCCTCTTAGTAATCTTTTTTCCCACATACTGAATTCTAAGAGAGAAAGGGGAGGAAGGGAGAGAAAGGGAGAGACAGAGAGACAGAGAGACAGACACAGAGAGACAGAGAGACAGAGAGACAGAAAGACAGAGAGTCAGAGAGAGATGCCAGGTTCTCCTTTATGTCTGAAAGTCCTGGTTATGTTAGCAGAGGACCTGGCTCTTCTTAGGGCTGTCCTAATTTTCTGACTGTGATGTGATGCTAAAATTGCCTTATGATGACCATAATCTGGATGCCCTGAGAACAGTATGGCTACATACCTGGATTTTCCTTTGAGAAAGGTATCACATGTACATATTAAGTATAAAGAAGAAAGCTGAGATGATTATTCCGAGTCATGCTCCAGGGCACAGGGCTGAAGTGTGAGGAAAAACATTTAGTGTATAATTCCAATGCATTGAAATTTATTGATAATGGTTTTATAGAGTAAAATCCATCTTGGCAAGTGTTCTACGTAAAACTGAAGAGAATGTGTATTCTGCTAAATATTAGAGCTATTAGCAGGGGGTGTGAATGTATATGTGTGTGCATGTCCATTGGCATAATGGGTCACATGTCTGAGCATCCTTGTGGAAGACAGAAGTCAATCTTGAGTTAATGAGGAATTATCCATTTTGTTTTATTCTTGATACAGAGCCACTTTCAGGCCTGAAACTTGCCAAGTAAAGTATATTAGCTGAACAGTTAGCTCCAGGAATCAATCTCTCTGTGTCTCTTCTACACTGGGATTTGAAGCACATTCAGTTTCTTTACATTGGCTCTGGGATTGAACTCAGGATTCTGCAAAAAGCATTTCACTGGCTGAGCTATTTCCTCAACCCTATATTAATGAATGAATTGACCTCTGATTATCTATTTTATGGAGTAGATGGATAGTGTTTGAGTCTCCATACCTTCCTAACGTCCTTCCCTAAGAGTGGTTGAGAGGAGAGCATCAAAATCTCTAAATATCATTATAGATTCGTCCAATTTTCCTTACAGTTCTCTCTGGGTGTGCTTATGTATGAACTCAGGTTTCCAGGCATACGCAGCAAGTACCTTTTCCCACTGAGCCATCTCAGTATCACAGAATATAGTATTTACACAATGAAATATCCTTCAACAGTAGGAAGAGTGAATTGCAAATGTGCATTCTGACACGAATGAACCTCAAACATCATGCTCAGTGCAAACGCCAGACACATCACAAATCATATCACAGGGTTCTGTTTACAAGACATGCAGAAATATACAAAGGTTGTAGGATTAAAAGGGAAATTGACATTCACCCAGAGGGCTATAGGAAAGGGAGTTGGAAAGATGCACTAGAGACCTTACAGCAGTAATGAAGATAGTTGAATAATCAATTAGCTCACTAAAATAAGGAATTCCAATTTATGGCCCAACCGCATTTCATTCTTTTTCCATTCATGGTGAAGTCCGACAATGCATCTGCATAAAAGGAAGAAAATCCTGAGAAGCTCTGGAGTGAGCTACAGCAACTGAGATGTTGCACTGTGCGTCAATCAATAACTCCTCTGGTAACACAAATTTCAATGTCTTCAAAATGCTGCATGGGAGATGGATGTTTAAACAATTGGATGCAGTGGGAGGTTACAGCTATGAAAATGAACTATAGGCAATTTCAGCCATTAAAGGTGGAATGTGCCTCTTAATGACTCAGTGCACTAAGTTGATTTCTGCCAGATAATAATGCTACCGTCTTCGTCAACTAATAAATATAAATTCTCAGAATTCATGAGGTTAATAATATTGGGGCATTTGTGTTAAACCCTGGGGCTTCTTGTTACGTATGTCATAAGGATAAAATAAATGAGAAAGAACAAGAGGCCAATATTTTCATTTGTTCTGAAACTTGTGCTTCTGTCTGTGATATTCACCTCTAAAGTAGAAAAGCAAAGAAAAATAAATAACCTGTACATGTTGTGAGTGGTCTTGGAGACAAGTTTCTAGGTAGAGAAGCACTACCTTATATGTTTCTAAGGTCTTTGTCTCTCAGAAATACTCTGGTATTTCATCAGTATGGAAAGAAATGGAGGTCTTTTTGCCGATGAGCCTACAAGTATACAGAATGACAGGTGAAGTTGTCCACAAAATGACAGTGTGATCCAGTGACGTTGGCTCTTCTATGTGTTGACACAAAGAACCAGAATTCAATCATCAGCATTGCACCTAGACAATACTTCTCTGATGGGAATGAAAGCAGATGAGATACTTCATTTAAGAATGTGACACCATTTCTGAAAGTAGAGTCTGGTGAGGAGCCAGCCTTCAGCATCCGGAGAATCTACTAATCAAGACCTCTGTGTTCCTCTGCACACAGAGCATGGCTAGCACTCAAAGATATCTATTTTTCTCTTTGACCCTGAATAGAAATACATATCCAGGAACACAGAGAGGGCAGTAAGTACACATAAGATGGCAGGTGCATTGATTGTTCTTCAAAGTCAATCTTCAGCAAGGAGATGGGAAATCTCATTGCAGAAAATGTAGAAAGAAGCACCAGCTGTGTATGGGTGTGTAGATCTCCCGGAGTACTGAGAATGGTCTGTTAGCCGTACATGTGTGTGTGGATTTTCTGGAACACTCAGAGCACGCCTTACTAAAGAGGAGTAATAGGTGTGGTCATCGTAATTATATTTACTTTCTGTTACTGTGCTTGGGCTATGCAATGGGAGATACCTTCAATGACTTGATGAGTGAGGGGAATAGATTATCCTCTTCCACACTGATCTGAGGCTTGCAAAAAAGGTTCTGGCTAGAGGCAAAATAGTGGCTCGAATTTATAAAACATTGGAACATTCTGGAAACTGAAAAGAAAATAAGAAGAGGCAATATTGAGTGTCCTAATGAGTAATTAATGCTTTGGCTTGTGCTATGAAAGGTAACTCCTTCATCTCGTGGCTGCTTAATTATGAAAATATACTCTAAGCAGAATCCTGCTGTGAAATGATAAAGTGTATAAGGTTAATATACAACTTTGGAAACCCCTATGCATTTTTACTTTATAAATAAACACTGTGGCTTTAATTACAGCATGTTATCTCACAAACATCGGAGTTGCATTTAACAGACACAAGTGCGGCTGAT
Source organism: Rhabdomys pumilio (assembly GCA_030674055.1). NCBI lineage: Eukaryota > Metazoa > Chordata > Mammalia > Rodentia > Muridae > Rhabdomys > Rhabdomys pumilio. The sequence continues at coordinate 178,072,466 of JANHMN010000003.1, forward strand.
GAATTTATTTGACATCTCTGGTCTTGACTGGACACGGGCATTGTTCTCTGGATAATTGTTCTCTGGCTGCATCCATCACTTGTGATGTGCTTTCTTGGGCCCCATTTAGGCCCTGGTTTGGGCCTTGTGAACAAACCCCAGCCTGGCTCGAGTTTCTGAGGCCTTGTGGGAGAGTCTAAGCCTGGCTCGAGTTTTGAGACCTGTTTCAGTTACTTCCATACCAGGGTGACTCAGCAAGACCTGTTTTCCCCTGCCTCTGCCCTGCTGTTGCTGATGTAGAGCTTTGCCATTGGCCCTGTCAGTCACTCCATACCCTCTGTCTCCTCCCCCCTTACGTCATCTCACCCCTCCAAAACTCCTCCTCCCTATGCTCCAAGTTTATATAAGCGAGAAACTGATACATTAAAGTATTAAACTTGAGTTCCTGCTTTGACAAGACTCCCACCCTCACCCCACCTCAACCACCCCTCTAGGCCTGTATATTTCTTTTGGGCCTCTGACACTCACCATTCCGCTCAGCCCCAGAGAGACCTGGCAGGACTGGGACAGCTCTCCTCTCACCTGGACCTACCAGCAAGGAGCTGAGAGTGCTTGTCATTGGTCTGTGTTTGAAAGTGGTTCCATTGATGGCATCTGTGAGAACAGAGGTAGCTACAGTGTCTAGTAGATGTCTACACAAACCACTGCAGGCTCTGTGGCCAGAGCTGCTAGTACAGAAGGTACTGTTGTAACAAACTTTGATACGTAGACTTTTAGTGAAGTCCCTAACTTCATGTTATACTACCTTTAATGATGCTTTGTTTTCTCCCTTGACTGTAGATTTGCCGCCATGTTAGAGCAGGAAGTCTCTATACAGCATTTCTTCTCTTTTTAACATTGTTAATACTTTGGCCATTTAGACAGAAATTCAGTGAGCCAGACAGCCATATTTTATTCTACTGGATTATAAACAGTGCTGAGGGTGGGGAATTAGAAGGAACAACAAATATCACAGTTAATTCCTCTGGACTCCAGGTAGAAGAAGACAGGAAATGAACTTAAGCCCCACCTGTTATGAGGAAGAATGACTGTAATGGCAGTCCCTCGGGAGTTTGGCAGAGGGTTAGACAAACAAACAGTCTGATTTACAATGTTGGAAATTAGAGGTTTGAGAGGTGGCTCCATCTTTAATAGGGCACACTGCTCTTCCGGAGGGCCATGGTTCAATTCCCAGCACCCATGTTCTATAGCTTACAATCATCAATAACTACAGTACCAAGGGATCCAGTGCCTTATTTTGGCCTCTGTGGGGAGCTGCGTAAATGTGGCATTACCTTGCATGCATGCACACACAAATAAATCTTTATAAGCAATAATGTGGTTTATGTGAGGACTAAATAATATATTACACATGAAATATACAGAACCATGTCTGGCACACTCAATAAGCTCAATAAAGATTCTCTTGTGTGCTTATTGCTTTTTTCTCTTTAATTTTATTTATTGTCTACGATTATGGGTGTTTTGCCTGAGTGTATATCTGGGAACCACATGCGTGCTGTGTACACTGAAGCCAGTACACATCTGTGTACACATCAGAACCCCTGTGGCTGGGGCTATAAATGGTTGTGAGTCTCTGTATGGATACCAGGAACTGAACCCAAGTCTTCTGGAAGATTAGACAGTGGTCTTAACTGCTTAGCAGTCTCTCCAGCCCCACACATATTGTTATTAATTTGTATTTATTTATATTAAATCAAATTTCCTTCAACTATAGAACTTGGATTAACATTGACTTGGCTTGGAGATGTGCCAAAATAAAAGGAATCAAATAAACAATGTTTAAATTGGGTTGGTGGTGATGGTGGTAGTGGTGGTGGTGGTGGTGGTGGTGGTGGTGGTGGTGGTGGTGGTGGTTGATGATGGTGATGATGGTGATAGTGATGATGGTGGTACTTTTGATGATGGTGGTGATGGTTATTAGGATGGTGATGGTGATGGTGGTGGTGGTGGTGCTGCTGCTGCTGCTGCTGCTGCTGCTGCTGCTGCTGCTGCTGCTGCTGCTG
>JANHMN010000003.1:178074520-178088250 GCA_030674055.1 Rhabdomys pumilio
TGCTGCTGCTGCTGCTGCTGCTGCTGCTGCTGCTGCTGCTGCTGCTGGTGATGGTGATGGTGATGGTGATGGTGAGGAGTAGTGGTGATGGTTATAGTGGTGGTGGTATTTATTGAGTATTTTGCAGGTCTTAGCTCTTGCACTAATCATTTCCTGATATTACATCCTATTTAAGTCATAATTAGTGTAGCAGTTAATTTTAAGGAAGAGTTATTTGGGTGACCATATAATCAAATACATAAGCCAATGGAAGCATTTCAGATTCAGACAATAACAGTCACCCTCTCTGGCTTCGTGGAAATGAATTATAAAAGAAACAACTCTTTGTATGTACATTCCCAAGTCCTCTAAGGCAGCTACTTCTTGACATTGTTTTTGCTCTATTTTCCCATGGACACGCTCATTCTTTCCATCTACAAGGAAAGTCATCCACACTGTGGACATGCAAAGTAAGAAGCTCACAGGACCTGATAGCAAATAAAGAGGTCAAGGCCCTCAATTCAGATTTCAATATTATATTCTAACTACATGCTTCCAAAAATACCAACCGGAGGAGAACTTGAAAATGATTAAAATAACTCATGGTCTGCACCCCCCCAAATGAAAGCAGGACCACGACATTAATGTGTGAGGAAACTCTGTTTGTCTGTTTCTAAAATCCGTTTCAAAAGATCTGGCCAGTATATCTTTGTCTTCAAATGTTTCTCCTATTCCATTTCTGCCTGTGAGTTCCCAACACTGCATGGGTGAAACTATTGTGCAGAAGGCCCCCATTAGCTTCAGAGAGTTTTTTTATTATTTTAAGAAGTTTAAGAGTTTTCTGTAACTCATAAAATATACAGTAAGAGGTTTTAAGTAAGACTGAAAAATGAGAGGAAAATCTGTACTCCCAGCAGGCAAAATATTCCCAACATTTTTAATAATAATGAAAACAAAGACATCCTTAAGGCAAAAGTGAAATGCATTTTGTATGTGGAGGGCAAATGGGTTTCATTTAATTTGTTTAGGTTTTCTTGTGAGGGTTTATGTTTGAAAGTTTAGAGATGTGAAAATAACAAAGAATAAATGTCTCAGTGGTTGAGGGAAGGTGTGGGGGGAAAAAGCCAAGGTTCTAACCTAACTAAGGAACACATGGAATCTGTATACAAAACCAATCCCTTCCCTTTCTTTATGCTTTATACTTTGATATCCTTTAATAAAGCAAAAGAAAATGAAGCATAGGCTTCCTTGATTTTATAATCTATAATATTCTGGCTATGTGGATATGGAAGTATATAGTTAGTTTCTATTTTAACAGATAAGTTTGACTAGTTCACATTAAAAGATAGAAAAAGTCCCTTTTTAAAAAGAGATGAGCCTTTTCAATCTTTAAAGGTGATGTGTTCACTGTCTTTAAATACCAGACAGAGTTGCCCTGGGGGACATGAGTTAGATTTCTAGTGTGTGCTTAAACAGTGACTGACATTTACCAATATGAGCTATCAGTAAGGAATAACTCAGCTCTGCATGTCATTACTGGTTTTATTTGATCTAGCACACAATTCTAAATTCCTAGGGTAAGGATTGTCTGCTTTACATTATAGAATTCACACTGCCTAGAAGTCTCTAGTAAATGCTTGAGTAGCCCCATAACAGTTGGAGTGGCCCAATCCTGGATTCCATGAACTTTCCGGATACCAAAAATGTGTTGGCATTGCTGATATACACAGCATGAATCCTAGATCTCAGGCAGGGCTGAACATGAAGGGCTTGATCTGATCTCCTAAGATTCAGATGCACACCCTTGACTCCAAGACCTCATAATTAAGAGCAAGATAAAGTGAAAATAATAACTACAGCGTTGGCTTAGTCTGATTCTGCTGCCAATAGCATAATACATTAGACTTGTGGGTTTTAATGAAAAGAGGTTTATCTGGTTCATAATTTAGAGGTCCAATGTCAAGAAACCACACTTATTGCTGTTGAAGTTCTAGGAAGCATAGGTCATCACAGGGCAAAAGAAAGGGAGTGTGGATGTTTGTATGTGTGGTATCTGCATTTGTGTACTGTATATATGTTTGTGGTATGTGAATTGTGTTTGTATGTGTACGGTGTGGGTATATGTGTATGTTGGTATATGTTTATAATATATATGGGTGGCATGTATGTGATGTGTATATGTATATATGTTGTGCTTGTGATTGCATTATATGTATATGTGGTATGCATATGCGTGGTATGTGTATATGTGTATGTGTTTGTGTGTGTGTATTTGTATGTGTAATATTTGTGTGGTATATACATGTGTGTTGTGGGAATCTTTCTGGACTAAGCATTCTGACACCAGTGAGCATGGAAGAGATGTTATCAGTGGAGTGAAGCCAGGAATACTTCTGAAAGCCTGCAGTCCTGGGTCCAGTTTGTATTCTCAACCCTAAAACCACAAGGTGGGGCAAGTAAGCAAGCAAGATTTCACAAAAGCTTATGTAGAAGTCAGCAGGTTGTAAAGGGCAGCTACCCGGTGTCTCAGCTATTTCTCTAGGTCATCCCATTCCAAGTGACATTGTGCTTGGCAAATAGGCAGTATGATTACTGTGTTAAGCAAATCATTGAATAGTCAATATCTAATATTTAGACTTTTCTACCTTACTTCATATGTGTGCGTGGTATGGAGTGTGTTTGTATTTAAAATTATGTGTGTGTTGTGTGTGTTTGGGTATATTGGTCTGTGTGGTGTTTCTGTGTGTGTATGCAAGATTGTGTGATGTATTCATGTGGCATACAATGTGTATGCATGTGTATGCACTAGTGTCTATATTTCTATGACATTACTAGGTCTCAGTCATGAATGAATTTTATCTGGCATCAATCACCTCCCAAAGGCTTTATATATATATATATATATATATATATATATATATATATATATACATATATATATATATATATATATATATATATGATCTGTCTTAAGTTTATTACTGTGAAGAGACACCATGACCAAAGCAAAGCTTATAAAAGGAAGCATTTAATTGGAAGATTGCTTACAAGTTTCAGAGGTTAGTCCATGATCATCATGGTGTGAAACAGGCAAGCATGGCACTGGAGCAGTAGCTGAGAGCTTTATATCCTGATCCAGAAGGAGTAGACAAAGAAAGACTAGACCTCACGTGGGCTTTTGAAACCTCAAAGCCTGCCCCCAGTGACACACCTCCTCCAACAAAGCCACATCTATTTCAGCAATGCCACACCTCCCAAGCCTTATCATCTAATTCTTCACAAACAGTTCTACTCCCTGACGACATCCAAATATATGAGTCTATGGTAGCCATTCTTATTCAAACCACCATACCATAGCCACATTAAGCTTTACCCTACTTATATTTCATGACTGGATTTAATTTCAACAACTAGCTGTTGGGAGATATAGTCAAAATACATTCAAACAACAGAAAATACTATTATTAAGAATTATTTAGAATGTCTGTTTTGCCTTTGTGTAAAATGTGCCTTTTCAGAGTTTTTAGGAATGCAGACCCAACTCACAGCATTTTTTTTGATGAATGAATCTTAGTTCCATGACCCTTGTTGATGGTGAGAAGCTATGCGACTTTTCCTAAGTCCGCTCATACTTCAGGGAAGCCCAGTGGCCCTCTACTTTACTTCTTATGCTTTCTAGATGGAGCTTTATTTCAGAAGACTAAAGCCAACGAGTATAGGTGGGATGGATTTTCATTCTAAGTGCTACCTGATTATGACTCTGCTATGCAAAATTTACTAAAGGACCATAGGTAATACATTCATGTTATAGAAGTTTCCTTGTGCCCAGCTTCTAAATGCCACCTGAGTCTGGATGCTGCTGTGACTGTAAGTGTTAACTGCTGCTCACATGGGTCAGAAGGAAGCTGCATAAACAACCCTCCTGTGTCTTCTTAGCTCACAGACCTTCCTCTTAAGGAGTAAAATCAAGCCGCTTCCATTTCCTTTTACGTAATAGAAATACTTACTGCCTTTGGGAGACATTCCTGTAGCAGTCACCTAGCATGGTCTTACATTTTTCGTGGCCCCTGCTGCATTCCTAATCTACCTGGAAAGTGATTTGTGTCATTTTGTGTGTTCACCTGCTCACTTCATCTTCCATCTACATGTTGATTGGCAGAAGTGAAATATTTACTGTTTCCATTTGCTCTTGATTTAAAAGTTTATTGGCTTTTGGGAGCAAACAGAAATAGCAATTTACAGGAAACACTGAGAACAGAATACTAAAGATCTGCAAAGGAAGAAGCACACACAGCCTCAGAAAAACAAAAATATCCGTGACTCAAGGAAACAGGGCAGCTCGGCGTGGATGCTCCAGAAACTGAAGGCTGAATCACACAGACTCTCTCTGCAGGGAAAGGGGGAGAAAACACATCAGCTCCATCCTGTCTACCTGTCACCTTTTCTGAGGATAGGAATTAATTTGTTCTGACTTGACAGACAGCAAGTGGGGAGTCACATAGCATGCTCAGTCAGCTGAAGTGACATGGCAAAGACACAGCTGAGTAAAAGAGCTAAGACGATTCATTTTCTCAGGCCTAGGGCTTATGCAAATGATTAAGAATTCTTTAACAGTGCTTTCTCTCAGTGTGAAGAATATACAGTAAGCCATGTTTGTGGTTTACTTCTGGAGGTTCCCAAGGCTCTGCTAGCCTGTGTTAAGGGCCTTTCCTACTCTGAGGATTATTTCCCAACTCCTACCTCCATGTAGATTTTGGTATAGCACAGATGAAAATTGATTTAAAGTTACTCATGTACCAAGATCCACAACCTACCTAATATTAAGAATAGATATTATATGTTTAACTATCATACTTATATAATGTGAATTCACAGACACATAAAACCACAGCAAAAACAAAATGAGAACTCTACATAGAGTATTAATTTTTTTTAATTCTTTGAGATTTTTATTTTTATTTTAGGTGTGTATGTGTTTCCCTGAATGTGTGCCTGTGCACCACATGCATGCAGTGCTTGGGGAGGCCAGCAGAGGATGTTGGAACCTGTGGGACCAGAATGGTCCAGGATTGCAGAAGAAGAGTAGAGGGAGCTTCAACTCTGGACACCTCAAACATGAGGATGGCAAGAGCTGGCTCCCCCGCCCCAACACCCTGGATGTGCAACATGGAGCCATAAAGCTGGCTCCCCCACCATTAACCCTCATAAGAGCTTATCACCCTGACAGTCATCAGGCTCCACTCCTTTAACCTTCTAAGGTTCCCCTCTCACTCTGCAGCCCCTGAGTATATAGATGAAGAATCTTCTAATACCCCTGCCCTGACCAATGGTACACAACCCCACAAACCTTGTCCCAGAGACCCTGGCCACCTCCCCAGAGGCATAAATACCACTTTATTCCCCACAATAAATAAACCAGTTATCGAAAGCTGTTCCTGGTGTGTTTATCACCCACATTCTCATCACCAATCAAGATCCTGCATTGCACCCTCTCATACCTAGCTATGCTTCCCTCCCTCCAATCCAACCCGTATTCAACAGGCTTGGTGAGCTCCACTGTGACTGGAGTTACAGGCCGTTGTGAGGGACCAAGTTGGTGCTAGAAACAAAATCAATGCCATCTAGAACATTAACCACCTAGTCACCTCTCTAGCCCCAAAAGATTGCCAATTTCACTGGCATGTTAAAATCTCTGTACCTAAATATCATTACCCTAGTATATGTTTTTTAAAAATAAGCTAGTGAAAGAGGAAAAAAAATCAGAATAGCTCTTAGCTTAAAAATACCAAGTTGGTATAGAAGCACAGGAGAGGAAAGATCAAGTTAATTCATCTGCACTCAGTCTTTCTTTACTTGAGGGTCTTCAGCTTTGGTCTACCTGCATCTGTTTCCTGTCTCTCCATCTCTCAGAAACCATATACATGCTTGCTCACTGATGTACCCAACATCGCCACAGGGTGACCAATTATACTCAGTGAATGAATGAGAGTCAGTAAGTGTATTTTCACCAAACACCTTGGGCATGAAATTATATTAATGCTGCAAGAGCTCTGCTCTCCCTGAGCTCTCTCAGCTGGTAACTTCTGCACAAGTTAGTCCAGGAGCCAGTGCTGACAGGGGAGCATGAGCTCTACGTTGGTGAGTGCTGTAAAAGAACAACATCAGTCGGTTTCCTCTTTCCTCTTTTCCTCTGTCTAAGAGGCAGTGCAATGATGCCATCAGTTTTGGTTTATGGTGGTAGCATTAATAATATGGAAAAAGAAAGAAATCCTGCAAGAATAAACTTCTCTATAATAAGAAGTATGGTGGGGTGGGAGAACCAATTACATGTTTGTCATACTTTTCAGAAGCTGAACAAATGTCAGCACATTCAGGAAGCACTGAAGGCAGCGGGCATTCACCCCAGCACTGTAAATACAGCTTACCCTGTCAAGTCACTACAGACTGTTGGATCAGAGGCCATCAGATTAAACTCTTAACTGCTTCCAAGCTGTTTTCAAAGCCAGAGTTTATGCCTGTACACACCACTTAAGTCAAACTGGTTTTAGATAGCTGTGGGAAACATGCTAAAACAACAAAACTAAGTCTTAACCTACAACAAACCACAAAACTTTTAACAGTCAATATGTACTAGATAAAATCGATGTTCTATGATTACTACTAGTTAAAGAGGGGCGTGCCGGGTTCCTCCCTTACTTACTTGATAAGCTGACAATCAGAGAATTAGTCAAAAGGATGGATTTGGTGGCATCCTTCTTATTTATGAAGTGGTTTAGATTTTTAAATGTTATTAATTTTAAAATTTTGGTTCATAATCCCAATGCCTGCTTCATGAAATAGCAGGACCAGAGAAAGAACTATTAACCTAGAATCTGTGCTTCTCAGCTACAAGACAGATATACAGTAGTAGGTTTAGAGAGATCCTGTCTTTTCTAGGTGCCCACTTAACACTAATTTTGTAGGTGATGGGTTCTTTACTATAGAGAAGAGAGCCAGGGCAGTGAAGACCTGGGGTGTCATCGAAGAATACAGCAAATGCTTTTCCTTTTCATTAGGCTAACTTCTCCAGTGACAATCAAGCTGGAGTTAAAACATTTGTCATAACCATTTGTGCACTTTTCAAACCTAAAGCATCTATATGTCAGTCAGTATAGACAAGCAAGACCTAGGACCTTTTATCTATATACAACTGTTTGGTTTTTAAGAGACACTCATTGAAAAGTAGCTCCTAATATCAAGTGTTTGTTTAACCCAGCAAAAGGGTATGCTCAACAGCTAAAGGCTATGCTCCAGAGGAGAAACATTGATTATTATTATTATACAAAGGAAACTAAACTCCATCAAGTGCTGTAATAAAAATACTTCCTAGTTATTAAATTCTTAATGTTATCCAGAAGCATGTTATGCCCACAGGTAAATTATGATGCCCTTGAATTACCTTGTAATGAAGATATGCCTATTACCAACCCATTATAAGTTCAAAAATGGCACATTCAAAGACCAAATTCCATGCCCAAGTATTTGATGTCAATGCCCATGCACTGAGCCTGACTATATGGTGACACCAGGAGCCAGCATTCTGGCTCAAGTTGGAGGCCTCAGATAAAAGTTGAACCACTTTTGTCTTCATTTTTCATTTGTGAGCCTAATGTTGAGGGTGTGACCCCCTGGTATTTGTCTTGGTTCTCACAAAATGAACAACTAAGTACTATACGTGACACAATTGCCTTGCTTTGGCTGAAAGTACAAATAGTGCCTTGTGCAGTGTCTGGATAACGTTTTCACTGTTCAGAGGCTTGCTCACTTGGACTTTCACTAACACCTGGAAGTTTATTAACAGATTTCAATCTTCCCCATGAAAGGGGAAAAAAAGACATTTTATGCTGGCTAACCACATTCTGAAAAATTATAATTTTTCTGTGAGTTTTATTTTTATGTAATAATGAAATCATGTTACTTTCAGGTTCTTAAACATGAGGCACAGCCCTGACTTTGTAGATTGGGGAGCATCACAGAGGAAGGAGCAGAAAGATCCTAAGATCCCAAATGCCAGGAGGTGTGCCATGACACTGTATCTGCTAGAAATGGCTGCATAAGAGAGACCTGAACAGCAACACCATCAACAGATGCAACATAGAAGGGAGGAAAAATATCACAGGGCCCCAGCACTACACAGAAAACCACAGACAGAAATAACTGCTAAGAAGACTCAGTCTCCCTCAGGGATGAGCCCCTGACTGACTCTACAATTCAATGTGGTCAGCCCTGAAACCACACACACACACACACACACACACACACACACACACACACACACTCAAATACGAAACAAAACTGGACTCAACAGGTTATATTTACTCTGTGTCTTGAATCGTGGATTTGGACAGAAAGCCTGTTTCTCCTTGACATCCTTAACGCAATCAAAAAAGATTCCAAATATTCCTTTCCCCTGAGAAAAATCTATGGTTCATTCGAGGCCTGAGAGTTAAGTCACAGCAGGACACCGTATCTCTCATTTCCGCAGCTCTGACTGCATAGTAGATCTTCAGCAGTATGTACAAATACGTGGACTGATAAAGTGACTTAGGGTCACATTACCAGACATAGCACTTGGTGGGAAAGTGCAAGAAAGGAGAGTACCTGATCCCACCTCGGTGGTGATAATTTCGTCCTAGTTTTTTGCTTTGATACATCAGCAGACTTCATCTCAGAAACTGGCATCAATTTGCTTTCAGTGGAAGTCCCTGGGATGTGAGAGAAGCATCTCTTTAATTATACAGCAGAAGCCGTTCCACGGATGTGCTTCCCCATCACTGTCTTACGCTATGATGATTTCTTCTGTAAGCGTGCCCTGAACAGATCCTTAAAGCTGGAAGCAGAGAAGGAACCTGAACAGACATGGATTTGGATGAGAAAACATACTTCCTTATGAGAGTCTGAATTCCTTCGAGCTGCTTTATATTTCATGAACACCACACAAAATTGGCAGACACATTATGGCTCAAGATCTGTGCAGCCTTTAATTTTTTTTTCTTTAGTACAAACAGGGCTGTGTTATCTCATCTGCTGCTTTATTCTCCTGTGTAATGGATGAAGCCCCACAGTGAGATCTCATACCTCTAATTGAGATGGGGAGATGGGAATGAACTCTCACTGAACTTTTACCAAACTAAAGGGTTACACTGCATGTGGGTAAAACATAGCTCAAAATATGGATTTTTCTCTTGATTCCTTTTGTCTCTAGATACAAGCTCTCACGAACTATCTATACTCACAGTCACCCATACTCCAAGATTCCATTCCCTACACTCCCTTACTTGCCCCAAACCACCACCTGCACCTCCTACGTAGGCTATAATTCATTCCAAGTCAGGGTGAATGTAAACAGAAAGAGCTGGCGTACCATGGCATAAATGGTGAACAGTAGGGGTTTCACTGGGCCACGTGAGTGACAAAAAGGGACATTAGCAGTTACTTCTGAGGTGTTCACAAGAGGCTGAAAAATAAGAAGCCTAGGTTTTACTGTGCAGATGTAGATCCAGCAGAGAAACCTAAACCACCCAGACATTTTGGTTAAGAGTTCCCAGAGCCAGACACGGAAAGAAAGACGAGACCTACTGAAGGTTGTTTGGGAAGCGCTCCCACAACCCATGGGGAGAGCATGAGAGAGCGATCTGGAGACCAGGAACAAGCCAAGAAGCAGAATTTTAGGGTTAAACCATCCCAGATGGATCCTATCAGATGAAACAAACAGAAATTGTGGGTCATTCAAGGTTCTAGAGTCAGTTTTCTTCCCCCTTGTTATTGATTTAAAAAAAGAAGAAGAAGAAGGAAAAGAAAAAAAACTTAGAAGAAAGAACTCAAATATCCAAAAATTTTGAGAAAAGACAAAGGGAGATTTTTGGTTGACATCATTATCACCAATAAGGGCTAAGTGATGAAGGTAAGTTCAAATACACACATCAACATAATGGGAAACACAGACCATGATTGTCCAAGGAAAACAGGGTGGAGAAGCAAGGTGACTGGAATCTCACACCTACAGGAGCTGCTAACCTTCCATGAAGCTGACAGAATTGAGCTGCAGGCAATGACCTAACTGAAGAGTCAAGTCCCCTGTTTAGGGTGTTGGAGGAGCACCTCATCAAAGTCAGTGGGCAGACCCACAGTCACGATTCCATGGAACCTGAACTTAAGACTCCAGTTTCTCATGAGGAAGCTAAGTGTTTCTCTGGAAGGCTGGTTGAATGCCATGTCACTGGAGGGTGGAAGAGAAGGTGAAAAGCCTAGTACACCCTTACAGATAGTCTTTGGAAGAAGATCATGCAGGCACTGGTGAATCTGTAAGACTCTAATCGATAAAAAGATTGTTCACTCTTTGGAAATCTAATCCAATTACCTTCTCTCTGTCTTTGTCTTTGTCTCTGTCTCTGTCTCTGTCTCTCTCTCTTGCTCGCTCTCTCTCTCTCTCTCTCTCTCTCTCTCTCTCTCTTACAAGAAGGATGAAAAGGAAAGGAAAGAAAGTAATGAGAAATGTTTAAACTTTCAATGTGACTCTCTATCAGGTATTGAAGAAGAAAATGAAATTTTTCATAATACAGTTTTGTTTGCTTCCTTTCCCCCAAGATATAAAATAATAGAGAATATAAAATTTCCCATCTGCTGAGTCAGCTATGAGAAGCCAGAGATGTGCAGTGGAAGAGAGAGCTGCTCTCATTCCTGGACCACTGTCAAAGGCCACCATGAGAGGGAAGGTCACAGGTCAGGGATCCCACTGAGGTCTGTTGAGCAAAAAAAGAAAAAAAAAAGAAGGGAGAACAGGAACAAACTCAAGCCAGAAAACCAGAATCTTCCAGTAAATTGTGGGCCTTTTGCTTCCCTTTCCCTTTTTATTTTCTATGTAAATCAGAGCAATTTCTAAAAAATGGGGAAAATCATTCAGCCAGAGACCTACAAGAGACGACAAGGAGCAGATCATGCATTATCCCCCTCTCAGCCTCAAGGACAACATCAGAAGCAGAGCAAGCATGAATCAAATGCTGGTCCTCTGGAAATACCCCAGATGTTAACAGTGTGGGTCATAACTGCTAACAACAAATGACCATGCTGCTGCTGTACGGGCACCAGAGATCTGCAGTGATTGACATGGACAGACAGTCCTTGTAAATCAAAAAAATAAAATTTAGGTAAATCGAATAAAGAGTTCATAGGCATTGTGTTAGTTAAAAAAATTCTAGAAAAAAATATCAGCCATTAGTAATGTTTATGTCTGTCTGGTAATTTTAATGACCTCTCAAATATATATTATTTTGCAATAAAATAGATTTTTATGTTAATAAAGATAAAATATGCTCGGTAAAATTATTTTAAAGGGCATCACTCTCCTTCCCAAAGTGGTGTACATATTATTCTGATAAAGTCAAAGATACCCGAATGTGAAGGGTTAAAATGAAATCTTAACAGGTGAATGGAATAGCTTTTCCCTATATCATACTATCTCACAGTGCCATGAGTACAACTAGTCAGAGGGGGTGTGGGTAAGATCGGATGTGATTGGTTTTATAGGATAGGATATATTTCAACCTTTACTTCTGGATAATGTCAGCACAGAGAGGTTGCTTGTGTGAGCATCTTTGCCTTCCAGCTATACCTTATGACATATTTTCTGCTGTGTCTATAAAATACAAATATAAAGAAATCTCAATAGTGTTGGCATAACAAAATAATAACTATCAATAATAAGCATATTCATCATAGTCAGATTTAAATACATTAAAAGACCAAGAGTATGTTAAATGGTGGCTAAGTTGCATAGCAGGGAGATGAATTTCTCTACAGAGTTCTTATTAGTAGGCAATTAGTATTAAAAACATGCCGACTCTTGGTAAGTACTGTAGATGGTGGAGGAAATGGAGACATGTATGACAGGAAGCAGATGGAGAATCTAATTATCTTTCAATTACAGGTGGCATATTGGATATAAAAATCTGTAAGTCATCCCTCCATCCATCTCGCAGCTGTGCTGCTTACAATAAACAAATACATTATTTCATTAGAGGGACATTTTTGGTATAACAATTATAACCTCCTACCCATAACCCAAATAGAAGGTCAGAAGGCAAAAATACTGACCAACTGAGTCTAACTAAGAAATGAGATTGTTTTGGTGGATACGGGCTGCAGGTGTTGAGAGGTGAACACAAAATGACAGTCACCCTTAAAGAAAAATAATTAGTGGCTGGGAAGTTTTCCTTCTCACAGAGATAAAACTTACTAATCTATATTTCCCAGCAACAGATACACAGAAAACACAATTGTCCAAGTTCTACACATAAAATAAAGTTTTTACATCTCATTTTTAACTTTGTACAACTCATAGTAATATACGTGGAGGAGAGAGAACAGAGCCAATACCCACTGTTACAATTCAAGATTTTTCACTTAAATTATACAGAAAGTTATATATTCACTTGCTATAATTGTAGGAAGTAATACAGAGAAATCCTGCGTGACCTGCCTCACTTCTTGTGTGGTGATACTGTAAAAAGCTCAGTAGAATATCATGACCAGGGACTAGTGTTAATTATATTCAATTATATATTGACCCAATCTTATTTTCAGAATCCCCCAGTTATCTATGTACTTGTGTGGGTTGAGTATGAGGACCCATACATATATTTTAAGGTTTAAAAGCTTCAGTCTTGTTGGTCATTAGGATCCCACAGACTTCCCTAACACTCAAGCTTTTGTCATTGTTCTTGTTTACTTTCCAGAACTTGATGGAAAGACTCTATTGCTGAAGACACTGTATGTCTGAGTCATAGGACATGGAGAAATCAAGCTGGTGTAAACCTAGAATATTCTTTCCTACTTACAGCTTCTCATACTTCTGGAAGGTTCTAGGCATGGTATCAAGGGCGAAAAGTCATTATTCATCTTACCCACCTGTGAACCCTGTAAGCCACAATAGTGACTGTCTTGGCAAGAAGGTACAATAATGGTAGGTGTGATATAGAAGTAACCCACCACTTCATGGTTGGGTTTAAAGCCTTCTCCATAAAGTGGACCCCATGCCTGGAACTGTTCATTTTGGCTGGGCAGGACATAGGCCCTAAGAGTAAACGTAGCAATATTATTCTTCTAAATGGCATCCTATTACAGTGCCTCTAAGTTCTATATTTCCATATATCAATGCGTCTTTACACACTCACCAGAGGAGCTGCTTTTGCAGTGTGGAGGTGAACACAATGACCCGCAGCTGTTCAACATGTAGGGAACAGAAGATGACAGAGTGTTCAGCTTTAAATGAGATATCTGTATCATACATCTACACCAGAGTTCAAGTGTCATTGGGGAAGGGAGAGTAGAAAGAATGTAAGTGCTAGAGGGAGTGGGTATCTACAGAAAATGGCATTTCCATAAATGACAGTGCAACTGCATGTATGAACTCACAATGGTTGGAACTACATGCACAAGACCTGAACATGAGCAGTCCAGCCAACATGCCAGCATGAGTGGAGGAGGAGTCCATGAAGTGCCATCCCCATCTGAGGAGCTATGAGCAGTGGATGACTAAACTGGGAAAGGGAGAGTCACTTCCCTTCAGGGATGAGGACCCTGGGAGACTACCCATGTGCCAGACTATGTACCAGTCCCACACTCAGGAACACACAGGCAATACTAAATGGATTCAGTGGGTATTCAGAGAGAGAGAGAGAGAGAGAGAGAGAGAGAGAGAGAGAGAGAGAGAG
>JANHMN010000003.1:178088260-178136371 GCA_030674055.1 Rhabdomys pumilio
GAGAGAGAGAGAGAGAGAGAGAGAGAGAGAGAGAGAGAGAGAGAGAGGGAGGGAGAGACAGAGAGAGCATGAAGTTGGGAGGGGAAAGTAAGGAGAGAGGGAAAAATTTGGAGGAAAAGGAACAAGGAAATGGATTAAACCCAAACACATTACATGCATGTATGAATATTAAATAAAATATTAAATTTAAAAAGTAAAACATCTACTCATTGGCTTGCAGTTTTTATTATTAAATAAGTATCTGGGATGTTGTATTAACTCATTAGTTTCCCAATCCTCACTCCCACTAACACAGGCAGAGTGAAGGGAGATAGGGAGCAGATTAAAGCTTTTAGTCAAATAGCATATACTTACTGCCTGCAACTATTCTCTGAGCTAAGTCTTAGAAGTTCATCCTATTTCTAAATACGTAATGCTACCAAGACTTATAAAGGGTTAAACTTGATAGTTTCTAGAGAATATCCCTAAATTCCATATGCTCTTCCCCAGGCATATTTCTTTGGGCAATCATACCCTTCACTGTTTGTCTAACAGTCACCCATGCTCAAAGTTCAAAAACCCAGGATTAATGGGTTTATATGCATAGTTAATACCATGGCTCCTTGTCTGAGATAGATCTAGTTCCAAATTTGGGGCTGTCAGCCACCTGGCCTTGGACAACTTATCTAAAGTAGAGTGAGCTGCTACATCTGAAACACGGGACTTATAAGAGTCTCCATCTTGTAGAGGTAAATGAATCACTTCCTTCAGAGAACTTGCCAACAAGTTTGGCATATTTTATATTAACATTATTAGGCAATATGACCATATGGCTTTATTATATATTATTACAATTGTTAGTGGATAAAATATGTTTTCATTTTGCAGAACAGAAAATTCTTTTGAGGAGAAAACAAGTTTTACACCTACATAAACTATGTTATTATGTACATTGGCCTGGGTTAGAAAGTTTCCTACAGTGGATATCTGCTCCCACAATCTGTAGGTGGTAACAGGAGGTATATGCTCACCATGAGGATTTCTCTTGTGACTTGGTTTCAACCTCCTTGATTTCCTCCAGAGTGCGATGAGGAGTACCCAAAGTTAGGAGCCTGTTGTATGAGGACTCAGGCTTCCATGAGATGGAGTTGATAAGATTAGATGATGGGTCAACTTAGTGACAGTGTTTTCTGTACCAGTCCTGAGAGGCTATGGTGTAGTATGGGACTTGGAGGTTATTCTCATGAATCAAAAGTAGTGTAAAAGGTATGATTAGAAAATCAACTGGTTGGGATTTGGAAACCATTTGGGGGTTTCTATATGATTGGGAATCTGTTGGAAAGAGAGTTCCCTGAATCAGTACCTCCAAATCCAGGATTTTCAGTTGGATTATTTGTGTCTACACATTCTCCTCTCATCAGACATCACCTGGATCGCATGTCGTTGAGAAGAAACATGCGGCTAGTAAACAAAGGGCAAAGGGCAAGTGGCACTGGCCTCAGGTACCAAGAGAATTAAGAATGCATGGCATTTGGCTTTCAGTCCATTTTAAAGACAAAAGAAACTCAGTAGAGTGAACTGATGAGCTGTGGGTATGTGGCTGAGCCTTGTTCTGCTTATACAATAAATGAACCGAGAGGTGAGGCACTTGGTATGAATGACAAGGGTATAATAAATAAACCTCTATGCCCAATGCGTGATCAAAATCAGAGTTCCACTTTGCACAGTCTTCTTTTCGGTGTGAACCATCTTTACAAAAGCCACCATTTATTTCGCACTTTCTATGTGCTGAAAACAGGGTAGGAGGGATGGGTATCCAGCCTGGCCTCACTGCAAAAACAAGCTACAGAGTTTGCCACATACCTGAGGCCACCCAGCAATTAAGTTACTGATCGGAACTTTATGCAAACCTTGCAAAGATGTTCAAGATCTGAAATCCCTTAATTTCTGTAGTAGAGTGTGCCTTTGTGCTCATTTGGGTCTGTTCCAGGAACTCTCTGTTGCCCTCTGTGAAAACCCTATTTGTAGCTAGACATCTACATTGTATTTCAGTATTTGAAGGTAAGGAGCCAGTTATAGCAGTGTGTTGCCATTTATGGTGCTGGTAGCTCTTTGAATGGAAGGTGCTAGCACTAATTTATGGGACTCTGAAGCTGTGATTCATCTGGAACTGAGACCTCTGCTGCTCTGTGAAGAGGATCTAGTGCAGCCAAGCGCCTGCTGCGTCTCAGTTACCATCAGTTCTTTCTTCAATAGGACAGAGGGCAGGGTAGCAAACTGAGTTTAGAACATCATGGGGTCTAAGGCTAACCATCTCTCTACATTAGTGATGTCAAAGACACTAGCCTAGCATATTATCTAGCAAGAAGCACCAGGATTGTGTGTGTGTGTGTGTGTGTGTGTGTGTGTGTGTGTGTGTGTGTGTATAAATAAACATTAAATAACAAGAAGGGATCTAAGTCCCTAAGAATCAGGTGGCACTGAGGACTGATGAAAATTTCTTGAATCTTTTTTATGTATCCAGGCAAAGAAAAGTTTGACTACAGAAGTGGGAGCCAACAGAAAGGACCAGATTTGAGACCAGATTCTCACTAATGAGATTGTCATGGCATCCTTTGATAAGAAAAGCAGAACACTACAAGGGACCTCAGGTATGCAAAGTGACACCAACTCTGTGAAGTCCTGAGTGTTTTATCTAAGAGGAGGTGGGGATTATCTGAGAAAGGGGTTGAAATGAGCCTCAGGCATTGTGGAGGAAAGTAGGAATTTTTAATGTCAAGTCTGGAGCCCAAAAGAGAGAAAGAATACAAAATAGCTGTCCCATTAGAATTCCCAGAAATATTGACCAGACTTTAGATGCCCACAAATCATGTAGTTTTATTTGTTTCTAAGTAGAAATGGGTGCATATGTTCAAATCAGATGCCTGAGTTTTGTGGTCAAGGGGGTCCTGGTAGCATCTTGTTTACAGTCATTTCTCACATATGCAGGCTTTGGGACCTGCAGTATTGGATTGTGAGCACTGACTATCTGGAGATGAGTTACTGTACATAGGAGAGTTTGTTTGCTTACAAGGGTGACCTTGGAAAATGAGTCACACCCATCCCTACCTCAGGCTCCGTCCTACAGGAAGGCTTGAAAGAACAGCTGCCCGTATTAAGATTCTCTGAAAACAGTCAGTACAAAATCTAGACTCAGTCTCAGAGAAGTTTGTGTGCCTTGATTCGGAGCCTGACTTTTCAGCAGATTTGCTTTAGGCCAATTTTATTAAATTCAGGCAAGACAAGAAAATCACAGACCTATGATAGATAGCCCTGTTTCCAAGCAGTACTGTAGCTTAAAGTTTTTCTCCAGGACATTGCTTTCTCTTTAAAGCACATATTTATTCATTTATTCTAGTCTCTGGGTAGGTGATTGTCAAGGCCAAGGCCTTTGCAAAAGAAGAATATTACAGTGAGTGGGAAAAAAAATCCATGGAGCTTTTAGATATGCTTGTTAGTTATACAGATTGTAGGTTCTCTAAATGAAGGATTGCAATGTCACAGTAATAAACTAGCAATAGAAAAGCACCTTTCTGTCTGTAATTGGAGAATGGGAAACTGAAGGGATTTAGACACAATCTTAATATGAGTCAGTCAATCATTGTGGATGGAAACGAGGAGGAAGTTCACATTTTTATTAAGAGCATATAGCAAAAATCTCACTCGGTTCCTGATCACGGGACCTGGTTCTGATCCCTGATTTATTTATTACATTTGGTGGTAAGAAAACCCACTTCAACACTGACAGCTTTGTCAAGCAGCCCCGAGTCCCTATAAGCATGCAAACGTCTGGCTAAATCGATCTGCAAATCCATCACTATTTAAGTCAGTTCCAGCAACCCTGGGAAAAGCAGAGAGAATGGGAGCAGTGTGTTGCCCCCTGTCGAGTCAATGTACCGAAAAATCAGACAGCGAATAGGAAACAGAAAGGATGTAAGAGCAGGAAGAAGGCATGGAAAGTTGTCTTCTGGGAACGACAGGGTCATCGCCCTCTTGTTCTCCCAGCAGCTGTGATCTCCTGAACATTTGCATTATATTAGACCAGTCAGCACTCTGACATGGAGAAGGCCGGGGCTTATGAGGCCTCATTCTTTGCCAGAGGGAGAAGATACATCCTCTTTAATGTAGGCAACACTGGCAAAGTGCCAGTGGTCATAACTAACCCTTCATCCATGCTCCTATAAGAAACTCTAATTAAACTCTTTTATTCATATACAGAGAAAGAGGTAGAGGGGGACATTGCCTTCAATGAAGAGTACAGGGGCAGGAAAATGCTCAGAAGTTAGAGAATAAGGTTGGCATCCAGCAGGCAACACTTTCTGCTTCTGGTTTCCATTTCTCCAGTTCTACCTTGACTCGTCACGATGGTTGCATGCAGAAGGTCTCAACAGCATCGTGTGGAACAGCTACCATTTTCCAGAAAGACCCTTGGTTTTGTTTGGCACTCCTTCTCATTTCTAACCCCGCTATGTCATGCATCCTGTCAAGACACCTTTTGGACCAGTAAATCACATGAACTATAAATTCAGATTGTACTGCCATCCCCATGAGGGCCACAACAAATACAAATAGCCCTTCTCAGTCAGCTGGAATCCTACCTGTCTCTCAATGAACCTGTTACTTGTAGACTCCTCAAAATATCTCACCTCATACAATCTGTGCATAAGTGATGGCATTTTTAGTTCAGATACATCTTAATTTGCATTGGTGTGTGTGTGGGGGGGGTGTTATTATCTAACCATTTATTGGCACAGGCTTCCTAAATAAATTATAACTTCTCTGAAAGCATAAAGCTCTGTGTTAAAAACAACTACCATGTCAGATTAATTCAGTTGGTAGAGTGCCTGCTATGTAGGCATGAGGACTTGAGTTCAGTCTTCAACACTCATGTAAGAAGCTGGTTATGATGGGTACATTTGTAATCCCAGCACTGGTGAGGTAGGGCCAAAAGAATCCTTGAGGTTTATCCTAATGAGCAATCCCCAAGTCCCAGCAACAGACATCACCTCAAGATACTAGGTAAACAGGTCATGAAGAGTGATACACAAAGCCCTCCACATATACATGTGTGCATACACATAAACATGAACATACATATGTACAAAAAGATCACTGTGGAGTTTGGACACTTCTGAAGTCACTTCTCAGTGGGATTCAATCCTATAAAGTCCCACAAGTAAATGTGTTCTCTTCATGAACTAAAATGTAAAACTTTAAAACCTAAATTTAATAAAAGCAATATAAAGCAAACCATCATCCAATATCAAATTAAATGGAGAGATAACATGAGACAGTCCCACTAAAATCAGGGACAAGACAAGAATGAACACTCTCTCTGGATCTATTCAGTATAGTACTCGAAGTCCTAGCTAGAGCAATAAGACAACAAAACAAGATTAAGGGAATACAAATTGTATACAATATCTCGGTGTAACTCTTTCCAAGCAAGTGAAAGATCTGTACAACAAGAACTTCAAATCCCTGTCAGGAGGTGGTGGTGCACACCTTTAATCCTAGCACTTGGGAGGCAGAGGCAGGTGGATTTCTGAGTTCGACGCCAGCCTGGTCTACAGAGTGAGTTCCGGGACAGCCAGGGCTACACAGGGAAACCTTGTCTCGAAAAACCAAACAAAAACAAAAACAACAAAATAAAACAAACAAAAAGAACCCATGGTAACTGTACAGAGACAGACAGGTCAATCAATGGAATAGAACTGAAAACCTAGAAATAAATCCACACACTAAATGTACACTTGATCACTATCAAATAAAGAAAAAAGTAATACAGTGAGAAAAAAAAAGCATCTTCAATAAATGGAGCTGGTGTAACTGTCAGTCTGTATGTAGGAGAATGAAAATAGACCCATATTTATCACCTTGCACAAAGCTCAAGCCCAAGTGGATCAAAGACTTCAACATAAAACCAGGTACAGTAAATCCAATAGAAGAAAAAGTGGGAATAAGCTTCATTGACACAGGAGGAAATTTCCTAGAACTCCAATAGCTCAGGCTATGAGATCAACAATTGATAAATGGGAACTCATGGAATTGAAAAGCTTCTATAGGCAAAAGATACAGTAAATAGGATAAGTCAGCAACCTACAGAATGGGAAAAAATCTTCACTCACCCCATATCTGATAGAGGACTAATATCTGAAATATATAAAGAACTCAAGAAGCTAACCTCCAAAAAAAACCAAGTAACCCAATTTTAAAAAAACATAGATTTAGGAGTTAAACAGAGAATTCACAACAGAGGAATCTCCAATAGCCAAGAAGCACTTAAAGAAATGTTCAAAGTCATCAGGGAAATACAAATCAAAATGACCTTGAGATTCTACCTTACATGAATCAGAATGGCTAAAATAAAAAACAAGTGAGAGCACATGCTGAAGAGGATATGGAGAAAGAGGAACACTCCTCAATTGCTGGTGGGATTCCAAACTGATACAACCACTCTGGAAATCAATCTGTAGGTTCCTCAGAGCATTGGAAATAGACCTACCTGAAGACCCAGCTACACCACTCTTGGGCATATACCCAAAAGATGCCCTGCCATACCAAAGGGATACATGCTCCACAATGTTCATAGAGACCAATTTGTAATAGCCAGAAGCTGGAAACAACCCAGATGTCCCACAATGGAAGAATGGATACAGAAAATATGGTTTATTTATACAATGAAATACTACTCAGCTATTAAGAATGAGGGCATCATGAGTTTTGCAGCCAAATGGATGGAACTAGAAAATATCATCCTGAGTGAGGTAACTCAGACCCAAAAGGACAAACATGGTATGTGCTCACTAATAAGTGGATATTAGCAAAAAGGTACAGAATACCTAGGATATAACACACAGAATTTAAGAAGTTTAACAAGCAAAAAGGCCAAGTGAGGATGTATCAATTCCACTTAGTAGGCAGAAGAAAATAATTACGAGAGGCAAAGGGAAGGAGGGACTTAGGTGGGAAAGGGAAAGAGAGCGGAAAAGGGAAATAGGATCAAGTATGGGTGAGTGGTCAGGAGAGAAGTCCTGAGGACCAGCACAATGAATGGAAATATGCAGCTTTAGATGGTAGAAGACGGGGAGACCCTCTAGAAAGTACCAGAGACTTGGGATGTGAGATACTCTCAGGATATGAAGCAGATTAAGTCATGAGATGTCCATGGAGAAGCTCAGATGTGTGTTTAATAAATCTTCCTATGCTCCCAACATGAAAGAACATTCCATCGGTTTCATTTGAAATGTTCTTGTTCACTTTAATATCATTCTTAAAGAAAGAAAAGCCTGTGGGGCTTGTGAAGGTTGGCTTTTGAAATATCCAATTTTTCAAGCTTCGTGTAAGAATGTCACTAAATTGATTCACACTTACTTTCACAGGGCAGAGACTGGAAAATCAGCAAAGAAGTTTATTCGTGCTAAATCACTAAAGAGTTCAGGAGGTTCCCATTGGAAAAGACCGAGTAGAAACCCCAGATCGTGAATCTGCACAACTTCTCCTGGAGTTCTCTGCAAAGATGACATTACATTTTAGTATTCTGGGAACAAAATGTTTCTCTACCTGTCCACTAGAATGACTTTACAATCTTGTGAGTAAGACTCAGTGGTTATACACTGGGAATATTTTGTCTTGCAGAAGCATATGTCATCTACATGCATTTGAATTTGTTCTAATCTAACACATTAATAATATCCACCAACCCTCAAGGAAAAATAACCAATAATAGTAATGTTTAAAAAGTCATATGGAAATTTGTTATTTGTTAAGATTAATACATATACATAGGCATACATAAATGTATGCATGCACACACATACACACACACACACACACACACACACACATACACACATGCTCATATAAAAAGATTTTAATTGGAGTTTTCTTATATAGAAAATAATGTTTCTCTCAGAAGCCATGGGTGTCCTGATAAAATTCTAGCACCAGGTGCTCAAATTGTTGATCAGAAAAGTTCCAGAAATTCTCCCTTCCAAAACAATAGAGGCTAGTACTATTGCTCCTGGTTGCTCACTATAATTTGGTAGAAAGTCTGAAGACACCACACACATTTGTCAGGGAACATAGAACAATCACTTTGGTGCTGACCAGGAAACTCACTCCCTGCCAGCTAGCTTTCATTATACTGAAAGGTGCCATGCAGGTTGATGGAGAGAACCAGATATGTCATGAGTAAAAGAAGAGCATAAATCTTATGATGGTAACCAACTTCTTTCTGATTGGATTTAAGACCCACTCCATGGAAGGAAATATATGTGGTAAAGTAAATCTGGCCAAGAGCCCATGTTTGAAGGACTTGCAGACCCCAACAGTGAACCCACAACTATTATTCTGCAAAATAGATAGGATACCAAACTGTCTTGTAAGTTTGTATCCCTCTACCCATCGATTAGTGTAACTCTCAAAGCTTATCAGAAAAATTTTCTTTGTGTAATGGTCAATCACTACCATAGAAACTCTCAACTTGCTAAAGACCAGATAATTAGGATCAGTAAAAGAAAAGAGAGGGGGGAGAAGAAGAAGAAGAAGAAGAAGAAGAAGAAGAAGAAGAAGAAGAAGAAGAAGAAGAAGAAGAGAGGAGAGGAGAGGAGAGGAGAGGAGAGGAGAGGAGAGGAGAGGAGAGGAGAGGAGAGGAGAGGAGAGGAGAGGAGAGGAGAGGAGAGAAAATCTGAGTTCATTAATTCCAAATCCTTACCCATTATCTGGTAAATTCTGTGTGATGGATCTGGGTAAATCTTCAAGAAAAAAATGACCATTGTAATTTTGATATGTTTACTGGGATCAGGAATGCCTCAGAGCTTTGGGTGAATTAATTTGTTTGGTCTTATGATGATTACTCTGGTGTACCAGCACAATTTCCCTCTGTGAGGTGGATGAATATTCTACTCTGAATTCCTTGCATTAAAGAAGGACAATTCTGAAAGGATGCCCCAGTTGCAGATATACTTATGGGACATTTAAGTACTCTATTGAAATTACATCATGGTTGAGCATTTTCCTCTGCCTGGTCCTTCTTGTCTTGCCTCTCTCATCTGTTATTCCTAAAGCTGCTCCCCAGTAATGTTATTACATGAAAGACCAAGAGGTTTGAAGGTGATGTCTTTGCATTCCCAACCTATGATCATCAAAAACAGAAGGAATCAAAGGAAGAATGCCGAAAAAAATGTTATCACTGAATTACTGACAGTCTAAAGAGCCCTAGACCTGTGGATGCTGGGGAGCTGGCGGCAATGCTGAATGAGATCAGTCTGAGCAGAAATGCAATGGAGGTTTCCACACACTGAAAAGGTTTGTGAGATAGTGATTGGAAAGACCATAAATATGTTGAAGAACAACATCAAATGAGAAGGGGAAGTCTGAAGGTGACACTGGATATCAACAGCAACAGAAAGTTCTCAGGTGCATGGAAACTAAACAACTCACTACTAAAGGAAAAATGGATCCATATGGAAATGAAGAAGAAAATGAAAATCTCTTAAGAATTGGATGAAAATAAAAGCACAATGTACTCAAACCCGTGAGACAAAATGAGGGTAGTTCTAAGAGGCAAGTTCATAGCACTAAATTCCTACATTTTTAAAAAGAGAGAGGAAATCTCATGTTAACAACTTAATAGCACACCTGAAAGCTCTAGAAAAAGAAGAACTCACACCCAAAAGGAGTAGATGAGAAATAATCAAACTCAGGACTAAAATCAATAAACTAGAAACAAAATTTCAGGCAGGAATCTAAATCTTAGGCTAGAACAAAGAAGTAGGTTTTAGACATCAAAATAACTTTGGGCTAGGACAGGGAATTAGGCTCAGATATTTTGGTCATCCTGATAAAGCCCTTAGAAATGCTGATCATGGGAGTGATCGTGGAACTTTGTTTATTGTCTTGCTTGTTCCTTGACTATTTGCACACATTGTATTGCTAGTTCCTCAACCTAGAACTGACCTTAATACTTGCTTGCAATTAAAATGATATAAAAGCAAAAAGGAGGAGGGGAAATGGGATAGGGGGGTTCGGGGGGTGGGGAAAGAGGATGACATCTGAAATGTAAATAAATAAAATACCCAATAAAAAAGTATAAAAAACAATAAAAAGAATCAATGAAATGAAGAGTTGGTCCTTTAAGAAAATCAATAAGATTGATAAACTCTCGTCAAACTACCTAAACTATAAAAAGAGAATATTAAAATTAATGAAACCAGAGCTGAAAGGGGCACATCACAACAAATTAAGGAAATCTAGAGAACCATCAGGACATACTTGAAAAATCTTACATCACCAACTTAGAAAATTTAAAAGCAATGAATAAATTTTTTATATATGCAACCTACTAAAGTTAAATCAAAATCAGACACTTAAACAAACCCATAACTCTAGTGAAATAAAAGCAGTCATTAAAAATCTCCCAACCAAAGAAAATCTGGGACCAGATAGATTTAGAGCATAACTTTACCAGACACTTAAAGAATAATTAATGCCAATTCTGTTCAAATTATTCCTTAAAATATAAACTTAAAGAACATTGCATAATTCTTTTTATATGGTCACAATTACCCTATTACCTAAACTATACAAAGGCCCAACAGAAAAAGAAACTTATAGACCAAGATCCCTCATGAACTTAGATGCAAAAATTCTCAATAAAATACTAACAAATGATTCAAAGTCTTCTCTAAATCCCAGAAAGAAACTGATCTCTTGAAAGTGGAGCTCAGTAGTTAAATTGGTTGCCAAGCTAAGACAGAGCCTTGGATTTAATTGACAGCATCACATGAACCAAGAGTGGCTTATTTGTCTATCATTTCCAAGACATTGTTTATCATGGAAGGAAGTCAGGACAGGAACTCAAATAGGGCAGGATCCTGGAGGCAGGAGCTGATGCAGAAGCCATATAGGGGCTCTGCTTACTGGCTTGCTTTCTTATAGAACCCAGGACTACAATTTCAGGGATGGTATGACTCACACTGGGCTATACCTTCCCATCAGTCACTTATTAAGAAAATGCCCTCCAGCAGATTGGTACCCATGGGGACCTTTCCTTCTCTGAGGAGAAGTGAAGGAAGTAATGGAGAAGGGGTGTGAGGGTGGGGCTGGGAGGAGAGGAAGGTGAGGGCTTCAACTGGGATGTAAAGTGAATAAATTAATTAATAAAAAAACAAAAAGAAAGAAAAAATCTTCCTACAGGCTAGCCTACAGCCCCATCTTATGGAAGAATTTTCTTAATAAAGTTTCCCTCTTCTCAGATGAATTTACTGTGTGTTAAGTTGAAATAAAGCTATCCAGCACAATTGATCCCTTGTCAGCTTGACACACAAAACATCACTATGAAACCACATCTATTCCTTCTCATTTTGTGGCTTATGCTTGAAGGAATCAGACCTAAACCTTATTTTCTATTCTGCTTAACTGACAGTAAATTAAAACTCGAGTCTCTGTTTCCTCTTTGAAAATAAGATCGTAGGCCCGAGTGGGACTGTTGAAGGACTTTCCTCCTTCCCATTGGCTCTCGACCTCAGTTATTGTGGCTATACTATACTTATTAATGTCTTTGAACAGCTTGAGAAGGAAGTACAGACTCACAGAGCAGGTGCTCTGGAAGAGGACAGACCATCAATCTGCCTCCTGGGTCAGATTTCTTCCCACCTAGCCAACCCGCCCCCACATCCTCCTTCCCTTCCTCCTCTACTACCTGCCTCCCTCTCTAGGCTTGTGATCATCAGGAAGAAGGGGCCTAATGATTGTAAGAGACAAGAGTAATGGGTAACTTCAGGAATGCTGAATGTACTCATGAATGTACAATGCTCACAAATGTACATTTGTTTCTGCAGTGTTTCTGAGATGCTACTCGGATTTTTATTTCTAATACATCTTAATTAAAATACAATTATACTACTTTTCCCCTACAGTTTCCTCCCTCTGGCTCCTGCCATATTTCCTCCCTTCCACTTCTCCAGTGCTCTCCTTCATTTTCAAATTTTTGTTTATTATTATTGCATATAACGATATTTTTATAATGTATACTATAATAAATATTATGTATAATGCAATGTACAAATATAAAAATGCAACCTGATGAATTTGCTTTTTTTGTTTGTGTATGTATGGCTTTAGGGTTGACAATTTTGATTTGGGTAATCAACTTGGAAGCTCATGCTTGAAAACTCTCTCTCTCTCTCTCTCTCTCTCTCTCTCTCTCTCTCTCTCTCTCTTCCAGCAGTCTTAGTTGCCTATAGTTCTTTGTCTAGAAGTGGAACTTCAAGAGCTTTCCCCACCTTCTGTGTTAGCATGTCTATTAATACTGTCATTGTTCAGGTCTTGCTTATGCAGCCATTTGTAAGAAGATGTCTCACAGAAGACTTCCTGGTATTCTGGTCCTAACAATTTTTCTGAGCCATTCTCCCTGAGCAACAGATGCAGGAGCTGTGCAGACGTACCCACTGGAGCTGGGGTCCTCACCATCCATTGATCTCTGTATTGCATCCAGTTGCGATTGTCTGTAATAGTTTCCACTTCCTGTAATAGAAACATATTTGATGAGAAGTAGGAGCTATGTTTATCTGTGATATAAGGATAATATTTAGAATACAGTTAGGAATTGTGCTGATCTTCTGCTCAGATTTTTAATTGATTATTTTATTGTGAAATTCATTTAGCTACTTTAAGCAAACTACCCTTTACACAAAAAGTAATAAATTTTCATTTCCTAAGGTTGACAGAATATATAGGAGGTGATATATGTCCAGGGAAGCATTTTCAGGTAAGGTAAACAGATCCCATCATTATTTGTGATTGTGGATATTGTCATGGATTATTTTAGTTTCTACCAGATGACGTACATGAAGCACTGGGTGGAACACTGACTATGAATGCTGAGTACTTTGGAAAACCACATGTAAATATAATTACTTTTAACAGGTGTTAACAAACCCAAATCAAATGGTTATGCAGCAACTTCCCATCCAAAAGAAAGAGTACATGACCCAATAAAAAATATTTTTCTCTTAACTAATATTTCTGTGTTTAGTGGTTTCCAACCATGGAAAATAAAAACAAGCACATTTTTATAATGATGCCTTTCATAATAATAGTAACTGTTGAATCATTGTTTTTGAAAAAGCAAACTCAGAATAGGCTTGCTTTGATACATGCATGTCACATTCCAGGGCACAGTGTTGGAAGGAGAAAACCAGGCTCCAGTGTCAAAGGAGCTTAAGTTCTACTTCCTGTGAAGTGTGCTCCTCTTCCTCTGCAGGGATGGGATCACTCCTCCATCTTTCCGGCTTTAACTAAGGCTTCATTTGATAACGGCACTATTATTTTTCTGGATTGGTTGCTTTTAGTAACTGTCTTAGAATTTCTACTGCTGGAATGAAATACCATGACCAAAATTAATGAGGAGAGAAAAGGGTTTATTTTATTTTACACTTCAAGATAACAGTCCACCATTGAGAGAATAAAGGGCAGACACTCAGGGACACAAAAACCTGAAGGCACAAACTGATGCAGAGGCCATAGAAGGGTGCTGCTCACTGGCTTGCTTATCCTGGCTTGCTCAGCCTGCTTTCTTATAGTACCCAGGACCACCAGCCCAGGAATGGCACCACGCACAATGTGCTGGGGCCTTCCACAACAATCACCAGTTAAGAAAATGGACTTCAGGCCTGCCTACAATCCAATTATCATCTTATTATAATTATTTTAATTTATTTATTTATTCACTTTACATATCCAGCCCCCCTCTCCTCCCAGTACCCTCCCACAGCTCCTTCCCCTCTTCCCCATCCCCTTCACCAGTCCAACCCCTAAAGGCATGTTTCTTTTTTTCCCATGTTTTAATTTTTCCATTCTTTTTGTAACAACAAAATAAAATATAATGAGACCAAACAAAAACCATCACATCTAAGTTGGAGGCGGTGAACCAACAGAAGAGAAAGAGCCCCAGAAGAAGGCACAAGAACCAGAGACTCACTTGTTCACACATTCAGGAGTCCAGTAAAAGTGCTAAACTGAAAGCTATAGTACATATGCAGAGGACACGGTCTAGACCCGAGTAGGCCCTGTACTTGCTGTTTCCATCCCTGTGAGTTCATAGAAGCTTTGCTCAGTTGATTTAGAGGTTCCCTCCTCTAAGATAACCCTAGTTGTGTCAACTTGAGAAAAGATAAAACTCTAGGCAGCACAGTGGCTGTCAGACTTTTACTCCAAGACCTTACTTCTCACGTATCTCTTCCTTCACTCTCCATTGCTCTATTATAAATTCTGTTGGTTTTGAAATAACTTTCTTCCGTGCCTCTACACAGAAACCAGGTGTTTTTAGGGGGTGGAGATGCAATGAGAAGCATTCTGAATTGGATAGGGATTCTTACATAAGCTCTCTAGAGGTGTTGTCATATCTATGTCTGGCTGATGGGCATCTAGACCATGGCGTTCCAGCTTCTAAGATGTCTGTCTTTATACAAGTCATCATTCTCAACTTTTGTGTGTTCATCTGTGAATTGATAATATGGAATATTGACAAAACAATAATGCCTCATTTATAACACTGTTTCCAAGATCACCTATTATGACCAAGAAAGCACAGTATTGTACATTTGGTATGCAACACAGGCTGCCTTCTGTTTTCTGGCTTATCTATATAGATTGGCTTTGCCTATTTTGTGTACTGAAACTATTATTTTCCTTTCTGTTTTCTTGCAGCCATGAGTAGTAATACAATGAAGATTTCGGCACTTATAGATTCTTCTTACATTTATTCAATTGCTTTTCTTTTGGAATTCTTTTATTAGTTCTTTGAGAATTTTGATCAATGCCCTTTGATCATATGATCATATTAACCTCTTCTTCCCAGATCAACCCCACATTCCCTACCCACCCAATTTTGTGTCTTCGTGTGTGTGTGTGTGTGTGTGTGTGTGTGTGTGTGTGTGTTTGCTTTAACCATCAAATTCAATTTGTACAGCTTTCCACTAGAGCAAGGTTGACCAGTTGATCTACCAGAGACCACACCCTTAAGGAAAACTAACTCTCTCCTAGGAGCTATCAATTGATTGTTAGACAGGGGAGGGACTTCATGCACATCTCCTCCCTCCATGCTGAGATTTGGTCTGGCTTAAGATTGCACAGTTCCTGTGCATGCTGTTATGAACAACTTCTGAGAGTTCATATGTGCAATAGCCTGTTGAGACTGGATGAAGGTTTCCTTATAGTCATCCACCCCCTCTTCTGAAATGACCCTTGAGCCTTCTTGCATGTCCCTAAACTTGAACACTGTGAATCAAAGGACTTGGATTTTATCAGTGAATTGAAAATTCTTGCTAAGTTTTAAGAGGATTAGATTATATAACTTTTCACAAAAGTCAAAATTTCAATAATCTAAGGAAAATAGAAATTGACATCAAATTCATCTGGATATGGAAGATTCAATAATTTGATAGAAAATATTGACAGTCTCAGAAGAAAGTTCAACAAACATGCTGACCTTGTGGTTTCCAGACATGACTCAGGTCACATGTGATTTATCACTGAGCAGTACCTCTGCCAAGGCTTGGAAAAAATATACCATCCAGTGTCCTGCATCTCAGGGAGGGGGATAAATAAGGTCATACTGGATTCTCTCTAAGATCTGTTACATAACTTTCTGAATTTCCTATCATTAAAACAATCACCTGGTGAGTGTGTTCATTTTCTTAATGTTTTCTATTTTGGGGGGGAGGGGGTAACACCAGTTTGTCACCTGTGGCTATTTGTCTGACTTAAGGCTCATAAGAGCAGATGATGGTATAAAGACCAGTGTATACCCTAGAGCCCAGAGCCTACAAGCTCACATTGGTCAAGAATCACAAGGTGCTGGCATCAGTGAGATCTAAGAAGGAACTTTCCAGAAAACATGCCTCTGAGTTAATACTTTCCTAACATATAGTAAGAAGTCGTAGAATTACTGGAAAGTACAGACTAGAGGGATTGAAGGAGAAGGAAGGCTCTTTCTCTGTTTCAAGCTAATTTAGAACACCTGTGTAACTAGACAAAAGATATCCATGACCTGGTCTCCACTATGAGTCAAAATAATAGCCACACTTAGACATTGTGTGCCACAGTTTCCAATTGTGAACTCATGTGGTTCTAAGCCTATAAGTGGCATGACTATAATCTGTGTTTTAAGGTTGCGCTATCTAAAACAGGGGAGTTTAAATACATTGTCTAAAAAAATAGTAAGTAGTAAAGTCAGATGAGCCTGAGACTCCAAGATTTTATACAGGAAGAATGGTATCACTGAAACCTTTAAGATTATAGCTTTCTTGCCAGAGCCCAAAACTAGAGAAGCCACAATTTTTATTCCAAGGCAGAGTTGTAAATGGTGTATAAGCTTCTGAGTTTCCATAAACAATGTGAATTTTTTATTGTTTTGAAGGAAACACAGTGGTGGGTTGTAGAGATTACTCGGCTCTTAAGAACATATACTGCTCCTGCAGAAGACCAGAGGACAGTTCCCAGAATGCACACTGACAGTTCACAACTACCTGTCATTAACAATGGATACAAAAGAAAGAGAGAGACAAAGAAACAAAGAAATTATTTAGAAATAAAGAAACCATGGAAGAGAAAGACCTTTACCATGAAAATTATAAGACATCGGTGAACAAAATAGAGGCTTTAAAAAAGAGAGAAAGATACCCTATGTTCATGGATTATAAAAGTTAATGTTGTTTACAATGCCCTAGTGGCAAAAGTTATCTATAAAGTCAATGCAATATTCATTAGAATACCACTGACACTCTTTATATAAATAGAAAAAAATAATCACCAATTCATGTGAAACTACAAAAGACCTAAAATAACCAATATGATCCTGAGGAGAAAAGAGAGGGAGGGCTGAAGCTATTGCGATGCTGATTTGAAAACATATCACAAAGCTATAATAACATTGGTGTTGGCATAAAAACTGAATTATAGGACCACGGAACAGAACAGAGACTCTAGAAAATAATCTATGTTTTTATGCCAAATTAATTTTGACAGATGCCACAATAGGATATATTAAAGAAAGAATCATCCTTTTAATAAATTTTTGGGAGTAAAAATGGATATATAAGAAAAGACAAGAAGTCCCCATCTCACACCATACACAAAAATAGACTCAATGTAGATTTTTAAAAAAAACATAAATGTAAAACCTTAGGTTATAAAATTATTACAACAAAATGTAAGGGGCACATTTTAAAATATGGAGGGAGCCACAGATTTTTTGGCAAGGACCCTAAGGGCACAGACAGCAACAGCAAAGCTAAACAAATTTAAGGAGTTCTTCACAGTCAACAGAATCAGCAAAGATGGGAGAAAATATTTGCAAATTATTAATCGTGCATGGGGGTTATTATCCAGACTACATAATTCACACAACTCAAACGTTTTTAGAAATATAATTAAAGAATAAAGAAAACTAAACAGACATTTCTCAAAAGAAGACATACAAGTGGCCAACAAGTGCACACACAAAGGTTCAACATCACTAACCATTGGACAAATGCAGCCACAATCACAATGAGATATACTGAGATATAACCTCAACCCAGGTAGAGTAACTACCACCAAAAAGACCAAAGGAAAATGAAAATTCAGGTGGGGATGATGAGAAAGAGGAACTCTTACACACTGTTCATACATAGATGTTAGTATGACTCTCATGATAAATATAATAAATGGAACTGCCTCATGATCAGGCAATCAAAAGAAGTAAATATCCTTTTGTTTAATAGATGTCTTCACTCCTGTGTAATTTTCAATAGCCAATAAATTATCTGAGTCAATCAATACACTTGAAGAGATTATATAAAGTGAGGGAAGGCCAGATATCAGAACAAAAATATCACATACTCTCATTCTACAAGAAAGTAAAAAGTTGAGCTCATTAATGAGTGTAGTTAAAGAACAGTCATTAGACTGCAACACAGCTGGAAGGAATGACAAAAAGAATTTATAACAAATGCACCAAAATAGAGAAAAACAGAAGAAATGAGTTCTAGTTTTAGTTTTACACATCAGTAAGGCAACTGTTGTGACCAAAATCTACGATATATTTCATGTGAGGAAGTGTGTGAAAGGTCTCAATGCAGAGAAATGGTTATTTGAGGAGGTGAAAGTATTTGTGAGCTTGATTTGATCACCCCATGTTGTATACATGCATGGAATTGTCATACCATATTTCATAAATATATATGAATGTTGTGTCACAATTTGAAAAGTATAATAAAGTTATCTTCTCTAAATTCAATTCACAAACACCATGACCCTGGTTTCTGGAAAAGAAATATGTCTTTGAAAATGACACATCCAGTCTGTTATGTGTCATTCTGAGCAGATGTGCAGTTTGTGGGGAAATGTGCTTCTCTAATTTTCTCATTTGTGTCACTTCTCTGCACCCATTTCCCATCTGGGTCTTCTCTGAATCCCCTAGATGTCATCAAGCATTGTTAGTGACTCAGTTAAGATCCTAAGGCTGACAGCTTTTCAAGACAAAGGATGATGTCCTTCAGGAAAATGGTATTATTGAAAGAAATCTTTTCCAGGGACAAGAACAAATGTACAGAGTGTTCATGCTGTTCTCCAGAGACCTCAGTGTCAAACCACCTGAGTGCTTGGTCACAGCTCTGCCATGCCAGACACACAACAAGGACATGTCAGACTGATGTTCAAGAAACAATTCCTTGCAAAATGACTTGCTCTTAATTAAGGAAAGCTGACTGATCTGCTTCCGTTCTTAGACTGAGTCAAAACAAGATTCTCCTACTAAAACGATTAAGAATAGCAGTATTTTAAAGGCATAGAATGAATGCTTATAATTTGATATGATTTTCAAATCAAGACACATTGTGATTTCTGTGGTTTTGCTGCTCTTTATTTTTATAAAGTTAACATTTAAAAATGTTCTCACTGTCTCGTTAACGAATTACGGAGATGAATGCTAAATGCTGAAAGGGCACGGAAATCCTTTGAATGTTGAGACAGCTTCTCTCCAGATGAAACATCTGCACAGGACTCTAGACTTGAGTATATCCCAGAAATCAGCACGCTTCAGTGTGCTTTCTACACTTGCCAGAAAACTGCAAAAGCACAGAGATTATTTTTGATATGAAAAATGTCAAAGTTTTCTTTTTTATGATGCATTTATTTTCTTATGTACATTGGTGTTTTGCCTATATGTATATTTGTATAAGGGTGTCAGATCCCCTGGAGCTGGAGTTACAGATATTTGTGAGCTGCCATGTGGTTCTTAGAAATTGAACCCAGGTCCTCTAGAAGTCAGTGCTCTTAACCACTGAACCATCTCTACAGCACCTCCCTCCTTTTCCCAAATTTTTAAAAATTTTATTCTTCTCTCATAAATTTCTTCTTGACCAGCTTCCCTTCCTTCTTCTCTCTCCAGTTTCTCTTCCCACCTTTTCTCTCCCTCAGACCCAATGCCATACATCCCAACAAATGCCAGTTGTAATGACATCAAAAAGTTTCGAACACATATTCCAACCAATTCACATCAACATGAATGCTTTGTGTTTCACCAATTTTTCTACCAAGTTTCAAAACTCTAAGATGAGTTTGAAGAAGGAACATGTTTTCTAGTTTGCTGGAGGAGCATTGCTTAAAATCAAATCCTGTATATTCAGAATGTGCAGTGCTTAGGTGATAAGTAGATGATATAGATGGATGATAGATAGATAGATAGATAGATAGATAGATAGATAGATAGAATAATAGATTGATAGATATTATAGATCAATGGCTGATAGATGATATATAGATGATAGACAAGTGATTGTTTGAAATGATTGACACAATCAAGCTAATTAATATATCCATGACCTGACTCACATTTTGTGACAAGAACCTGAAAATCTATTCTATTTATATTTTTTCCTTTTATTTATTGAAAATAGATTCTCCTCCTGTATAATGCATCCCGACCACAATTTTCCCTCCCTCCACACCTCTTAACCCCCCCCCCACTGTCTCTTTTTCCCAGATCTGCCCCTTCCCCCGTTTCCTCTTTAGAAAAGAGCAGCCTTCCAAGAGACAACAGCCAGACAGGAGAATTCAAGATGCAATAAGACAATGCGGAGGCCCTCATATTGAGGCTGGACAGGGCAACTCAATAGGAGGAAAGGAGTCTCAACATCAGGCAAAAGAACCAAATATAGAGACATACCCACTCTTAGAGTCTCACAAAATCACCAATCTAACAGTCATAACATGTAAATGTAATTTTATTCACCTGATGTAATTGTCATGCTGCTGAATGAAGTTACTCTTTCTAACTCTTTCTGAACTCTAGCTGGCTAGTTCAACTCAGCGGTTCTGGCTCAAAACTCCTCTCCAAGCTGACTAATTTAAAATGACTTCTCTCAGCTTCTCACTGAATTGTTCTGACTGAAAAAAAAAAACTGCCTCTGAATTCCAGGAACTGAACAGTGCAGGCCACACTGACTACAAGAAGTATACTGCATTACCTGAACCCAACTGCACTGCACTGCATTGTCTGAACCCAACTGCACTACACTGCATTGCCTCAACCCAACTGCTCTGCACTGCATTGCCTCAACTCAACTGCTCTACACTGCATTGCCTCAACCCAACTGCACTGCACTGCATTGCCTCAACTCAACTGCACTGCACTGCATTGCCTCAACTCAACTGCACTGCACTGCATTGCCTCAACTCAACTGCACTGCCCTCCATACCTGACTCACTCTCTCTGCCTTCACTACTCTTAAATAGTGTCTCTTTTCTGGGCTGTTCTCATGAGCGTTGGGCGTATCCTATCTCTGATTCATTCTGTCAAATCTTCCTCTGACTCATCACATTGTCAGTCCTCAATTAGAAGTTACTTTCACACATGGATGCCTCCTTCTACAAACCAATTTGACTTTAAAGGTGTGGACTAAGAACTGTATTCCAGCCAGAGGAATTAAAGGGCATGCCTGCATTCCAGCTGGATCACACAGACCTAGGTCTTTGGATATGATCCCTTGCCAGAGCAGCCATGTTGCTGGATTAAAATTTCTCTACAATAACATATACACAAAGGACCTGGTGTAGACCCATGCAGGCCCTGTGCTTTCCAATTAGTCTTTATGAACCCATGTGAACACTACTTGGTTGATTCAGTGGGCAATGTTCTCCTGGTGTCCTCCATTCCTTTAACCCCTACAGTGTTTCCTCCCCATCTGCCATGGGGTTCCATGATCTCTGAGGAAAGTGGCTTTATGAAGGCCTCCAATTTGGACTCTCTTTTGGCATAATGTCTCCCTGTGGGTCTCTGCACCATTCCCGTCTGCTGCTCGAGGAAGCCTCTCTGATGACAATGGAGTAAGGCACCAATCTGAGTATAGCAGAATATCATCAGTGGTCATTTCATTGATTTGTTTTTCCAGTCATGTTTGGTTCTACCCTAGGTCTCTTGATTATCCAGTTTCCAACTGCTGGACAGCGAGGCATTTGCTCCCCCTTGTGGCATGGCTCTCCAGAAGATTACGCTCTAAAACTTGACAGTGTGACCCCTTTGTCAAGGACAACTTCCACATAGCTCGTTGAACATAGAGAGGTCAAGTAGTGCTGGCTTTAAGCCATCACAGGCTACATTCTTGTCTCTTTGGCATGAGAAGGTACTCTCTCGAGGCTTCAGAAAGAGAAACCTAAAGACCAAACAAGCCATAAAATCCTCTATCTACAATCTATCCTTTCTTCAAGATGTGCTGGGGCAATAGTGGCTCAGAACTTGTGGGAGTGGCCAACTAATGTTTGGTTTAACTGAAGATTCACTTTTAGGGTATTCCCAGCAT
Organism: Rhabdomys pumilio; assembly: GCA_030674055.1. Taxonomy (NCBI): domain Eukaryota; kingdom Metazoa; phylum Chordata; class Mammalia; order Rodentia; family Muridae; genus Rhabdomys; species Rhabdomys pumilio. The sequence continues at coordinate 178,110,124 of JANHMN010000003.1, forward strand.
GCAATTTATTATTACCTGTAGTCACCATGCTATACATGAGGTCTTCAAAACTTGTAATTACAACTTTATATTTTTATTCATTTCTCCCACTTTAGACTCCTGGTAAAGACACAGACAACTATACAAACACACACATACCCCCACACACACCCACACACCTGTTGTTTCTATACGTTTGAATTTTTCCAAGTGAGATCATACATTATTTGTTTCCATGTATCCGGTGTGTTCTATTTAACATAATATTCTCCACTGTGATCTACACTGTCAATAGGGTCAAAGAATGAACTCACCTTTGATTTAAAAAGGAAGATGATTTTTGAGGCTGGAAAAATAGCTCAGTGGGTGATAACACTTTCTCCACAAACATGGGACATGGGTTCAGATACCATAGCCTACATAAAAAGCTAGGAATAGCCATGCAGGAGCCTGTCACCTCAGTGTTACTGAAACAGAGACAGAAGGATCACTGGAGCTTGGTGGCCACCAGCCTAGCTGTAAGTTCCATAAGAGATTCTGTCTGAGGGGAAAAGGCAGAAAAGTGATATAACAGGATACATGCCATGTTCCTTTGGCCTCCATATATTATAGGCATGTATAAAACCACACATATATACATATACATACATACATGTTCATATACATGCATGTATACATGCACATACATGCATGTACATACGTACACACATAGATACACATATACACACATGCAAGTACATATGTACACGCATACATACACATATACACACATACACACACATATACATGAACAGACTCACAAAAATACTATAAGCAAATATGGTGGTGTATGCCTGTAATCCATGAAAAGTGAAGGCAGGAGAATCAGAAATTCAAAGTTATCCTTGGGAGTTCAAGGCCAATCTTGGCTATATGAGATCCTGTCTCAAAAGGAAAAAAAAGAAAAGTTATACAAGCAAATAGGACTCTAGCAATAAACATGTTTGGAATATTGCCTAGCACACTGGAAATAAATACATAATTAGAACTACTGACAAGGTGACAGATCAAATAAGCTGCCTATTGCCATGTTCTATGTTGACTGTCCTGAAGGCTCCAAGGCTCATTGGGCAAAAGCAAATATTCATTATTTTGGATTTGTATCTTAAAACAAAAATGAAGATGTTTCTATAAAACATGCAGAAAAAAATATTGCAATTAGCCCTATAAATCTGTTCCATTTTCATCTGAGTATATTTCAAAAAAATAATCACTACAAATTCCTCCAAGAAAAGTGAACATTGTCTATTCATTAAGCAAAATACATACGTCAAAAATAATACTTCCCTTTTTAACCAGTTTTTCGGGTCCTTCTTTTACAAAATTATATAAAAAATATCTTCTCTCTAATCTTAGAGTTGATTTTAAAAGCTAAAATAATTCCATATGGAAAATATTTAAGCTGAATGTAGCAAGATATTTTGTTTTATTAATGCTGATTTTTTTTTCAGTACTAAGGCTGGAAACCATGACATCATCCATGCTAGGCAAATGCACTGCCATTGAGCTGTGCATTTATTAATCCTGATTGATTTTAATTCCAGGCAGAATATTTTATAGGTAGTTTACATAAATAAAACCAGAGCACAAAATATACAACACAAAACAAGACTGAGATTAGTTCTGAGGCAAAGTACTGCTGGTGCCCAACCTGGGAAATAACAGAAGAAAATATTCAGCTCATATTTGATAGATAATGATTTTATTTTCTTCAAATTTGTTAAAATTTATTTAAGAGAAAGAAGAAATCAACACTTGACTCCTCTATACAGAAGTCTCAATAAAAAAGAAAATTATCTCACCTCAAAATATATTTTTCTACAATAGGCAGTTTATAATCCAAATAATTTAATTTCCATATTAGGACCATTTTACTGAAATATGTGGAAATGATACTACATAACCCACATTCTTTCCTTCTGCCTTACAATCCTCCCTTCGCTGAGCTCCTGCTGGACAGGTCAGAGTTCATTCAGGAAGCAGTACTGTGTTCTGTCTGCCCCATGCTTACAACAGCAATGCACTAATAACCTACACCCTCAGGTGACAAAGAGGGTAAGGTTTCGGAGGCAGTAAGTGGAGTCCTGGTCCTCAAGAGCTTGCAGCCAGGCCGAGGGAAAATGAATGGCATGGTGCTTCTAAAGAAAAGTCAACACAGAAGGCTGGTTGTCCCCTGGGGTCCACAGGAAGTCCCTCTTAATTCTCACACAGGTTAACGCTGCATCCTCTGCTCTTGCTGTGTGTTTTCACAATCCTCAGACCTTGTTTTAGCTCAGACCTTCTGCAGACATCCAAATAGTTTCTCAGGAAAATTGGCTGCAATGAATGTAGATGCAAGTGGAGCTCCCAGCCACAGAGAAAACAGTTGTGTTTATGAGGCCTGGATATAAAAGCGGGGAATGGAACAGCCACAACACGGCTTCTACCTGAGTGCAATGCTACTGACATTTGGGGATATGGAATACCAGAGAGTTATTTGCTGAAATGAGGGAGGGGGAGGGCTGGCCTGTGTGTTCTAGGTTAAGTAGAATCCCCAACCTTTATCTGTGAACTGCCCAGAACTGTGACAACCAAAACTGGATCTAGACATTGTCAAATGTCCCCAAATAAAAGAAGGGACATATTATGTCTATTTGAGAACCACCACAATAGAATAAGAAATTGCACCTCAAAATAATGAGAAATTACATACAAGTGTGAGCAGGTTTGCATGTGTGTGTGTGTGTGTGTGTGTATTCTTATAGATTCACATAGATATCTTACCCAGGATAAAAACAAAGCAATAAATGGCTTGAAAAAATTTGGGCTGCACAAAGCAGTTAGAACTCCTAACGCTAGCAACTGCATCTCTCATTGGAATGAGTAGCTGTAATAGTTAGTGTATGCAAGACTTCGTAGAGGAAATCTCATTCACATTCCTCATTAAGTCAGATTTTTGTGCGCACAAAGGGTATAAGCAGTGACTGACAGTCTCTGCAGAGACCAGGATGATGGACTGGAGACAGAAGCCTGATTTTTGAACACCAAGACTGCTCTTAACTTAAGGAGTCTCCTCATTCCACTGCTCTACACAGGAGTATTCCTCATTTATTGACTATAGGACTGCAGCCTGCATCCACCAAACTTGCCAAGAGACTGACACTTCTCGGTTTTGTTCGCAGATGCGGCATCGCACTGACAACACGCAGGAAAGCGGGCAGCTGAGAGTGTGCTATCAGCATCTCAGCTGAATCAGTCAGAAAGTGAGAAAAACATAATGCAAGAATTTTAGAAAAGCAATAACCACCTTGGTCTCATACGTGGTTATAAATATTAAGCTCGGATCCCGGGATATTGGGAACATTTCTGGCTACAAGTAACTAAAAACTAAACACTTCAGATCAAGCATTTAAATGGGGCATTTTCTCACATCAAATGCAGCTAAGCTGGGACTGTGGAGACGCCCAGAGACTAAGAGCACCGGCTGCTCCTGCACAGGACCAGAGTTTGGTTTCCAGCACCCACATGGTGGCTCTGACCCATCTGTAAGTCCGTGTTGTTAAATGTAAATCAGTTCCAGAGGATCTGACCGTGCCTGGCCTCCAGCAGAGCCAATCATGTGCATAATGCATTTACTCATATGCAGATAAACACTGAAAGCAGCTCAGCTGTCAACTATCCAGGAGTGACTTGCCAGTGGTGTCATTAGAGACCCATGGATGATGATGTTTTCGTCTTTCCTTCTGCTACCATGAGTCTATGGACTTTTGTCCTCGTTGAGACTGCTTCAGGATTCACTGAAAACTGCTACGTCACCAGCTTCATCTCTGCATCCCAGCAGGAAGGAAAGGAGGAAGGGAATAAATAGAGACAGACCACCTCCACTTATGCCTCGCTGGCTAAAACTGGATCACACAGCCCCCTTTGCTATCAAAAGTCTCATACAAAAGACTTCAGCCTTCATAATTTGAAGTACCCATGGTTGGCAAACGGAGAGCAGCTCATCCAGCCTACAGGACCTACTGAAAGAGGTTTTATATGCTTTCAGAAATTCCTGCATTTAACATCTACTGGTTTTAATTCCAATCATTGGAGAAGCTTTTGCTAATAAGGTCAAATTCTCTGAAAATGGTGATTAATGGCCCAAGATCTTCTCACCTCTGCTCCCAGCATCTCCACGTACTAACAGACAATATCGAGTCTCCTGTTCTCTGTCTAATGGATGTCATTCCACTTTTAATTGCTTCTCTGGCAGTCTTCCACGTAGCATTATAATTCTCAGAGGGACCCACGTAAAGAGTCAAATCTTAGCATGTGGCCAGCCCAAAGTTCCAAGCATGTGTGACGTCTGTCCTTATCAGCCCTGTTGAGTCAGAATCGAGACCTTGACTTTCCCAGAGTTCTCTCCTTGCTCTCCTTAGCCCACTCAACTTTTCATTCCATGCTACAAATTGGACACAAAGGTTGGTGGTCAGGAATTGAACCCTCCCTGCAGCAGCTCCTGCTTTGAATTTGAACACCTCATGCATCATCCAGGACCCAGATAGCTCCAGGAGCAATAGCAGCAGTACTCAGAGCTGCAACCACAGGGCAGGGTACTTCTTCTGGCCTTGACCCTTTGGCAGTAGCTGGATTTTTCTTGTACACCAAATACAAATGTAAAAGCTTCTTGCTATTTTTAAAACTAAGGGAAAGGTCAGTCAAAGGCCACGGTGTGTGTTTTAACAGCTAAAAGCTTTTGATGACAGTGATTCTGATGAAAGAGGTTTTCTCTCTTAAGGACTAAACCAGAGGTTAACACCAGAACAGTAGGTTGTGAGCCTCAGAGGCACATGCACAGAAGAAGCAAAGCAACAGAAAAGACGGATGACTTAAAGAAGGCTCAGGCTGAGGCCATTCCTGTTCTGCCCACAGACGAGCTCAGGATCTTATTTCTTGCCTCAGATTCACCTGCTGTCCTCCTCCAAGTTCCACTCATGAGATATAAGAGTATGTCAGAGACTCTGCTGGTCACTCTGTGTTGGAATCAATTTAAAATCATAGCAGTCTACAGAATATAGTGAGGGAAACTCGTAAGTCAATAAGAGAAACATTACAAATGGCAGAGAAGAGAGAAGGGGAGCTAGAGGCGGTAGAGAGAGCATGATTTTAGCATCAGGCTATCCAAGCCTCTAATCTTGGCTCTGCTTTTGGCTGCTGAGACACCCTGGACAATTGCCAACCTCTGCAAACATCAATTTCTTCATTCCAAGATGGGGGTGTGACTTCTTGAGCATGAGATGTGAGAAGACACCATATTTCCATGTGTGCATTAAATGTGGTAAGACTTTGTATACCCACGTGTGCCTAACAAAACACTTGATAACATGCTTCATGTTTAGAGGCAGTGCAATTAAAAATAATTAACCCTCAGCCGCAGCTAGCTCAGGACTCACGTAATCCTGACAGGACAGGTACTTGGACCAGAAGAGCAGGTTCAGGTTTCTCTTTTGTTTTTATCAGCACTCAGCCCTGTCCTCTACAGGAGGTATCGTGTCCTGGCCACATGCTAGACATATAGCTGTTTACACAGATCCCTTGATTTGTGAGCCTCTTTGGTAATTATTCAACATTTCTGGCTGAGTGTTTTCTTATTTTCCTTAGATCCGTTTATCTCTAAGTTCTTTTTTGATATTTAATCATTATGACCTTATGATTCCTGAAAAACACTTTCGTGTTGCATTCTACCATTTTATTATAGTTAATGACACCACATCGGAGCCTGAGCTGTTTACCCAGCATGCCACCCATCAAGCTGTGATTGTTTACAGCCTGTGTTTGGACAACATGTAGCCTTTCTCTCTCCCCAAGTATTTTTCCTCTTTAATACTTTACAGGGGCATTTTAATAGAAGAGGGTGTTGAAGACAGCCAAGGGTGTTGTTGGGAAATGTGGCAAAAAGGAAAGGAAGAGAGAAAGAAGGAAAGAAAAAAAGAAGAAGGAAGAGAGAGAGAAAGAAAGAAAGAAAGAAAGAAGAAAGAAAGAAAGAAAGAAAGAAAGAAAGAAAGAAAGCAAGCAAGCAAGCATTAGGAAAGAAAAGCAACAAATAACATCACTTAGGTATACAGTTGTATTCTGTGAACAGATAAAAAAACATAAGAATCACAAAGGTGCAGTCCTGGAAACTCCCACCTCTAGAGATGTAATAAAAAGGAAGGGTTGGGAGCAGTTAGTGCTTGGAAGATAGAAAGGGAGCCCCATGCGATCAAACTTTAGAGATTCAAGGACAATAGTGGCTCCCAGGTGCTATTCAGGAGGCTGCTTCTGAGAAAGTTAAAAAACTAAAACCTGAATTCAATAGCTACCAAAGAAAGGAACTGATATTGTCTGGGTGATACTTATGAGAAGAGAGAAGCAGGAAGCCAGAGAAAAACAGAAGTGTGGTGTCAGGGATGGCCCAGTCAGGAAGTTTCGTGCGTCGCAGGAATGTGGGCATGAACTGTATCCTCAGAGCCCACATTACGAAGAAAATAGGGAGATGGTATAATCATGCTATCCCAGTACAGGGAGGCGAAGACAAATGGATCCCTGAGGCTCACTGACCAAGCAGACTTACCTTATTGACAAGTTCCGGGCCATAACAAACACTGTCTCAGAACTCAGTGTGGGTGGCACCGAAGGAATGACATCTGACAGCTGAGGCTGTTCTCTGGCTTAAACACATGTGCATTGCACCTTCACATACATAAATATATACAAATATATACAAAGAAGGGGAAGGGGGAGGGGAAGGTAAAATGAGGGAAGGAGAGAGAGAGAGAAAGAGAGAGAAAGAGAGAGAGAGAGAGAGAGAGAGAGAGAGAGAGAGAGAGAGAGAGAAACACCAAAATAAGAAAATAGAGATAGAAAAGCTGCCAATCTGGAAGTGTTCTTTAACCCCAGTGACTACCCAACTGCAAGCAGAAATGCACTTTGCAATCCCCAGAGCAGAGAGCATGCGAGCTAAGCTTGAACTGGGGGGGCTCAAAACACACTCACACATTTGCCTTTAAAGGAGAGATCACGTGCTGGGTGGTGGTGCACGCCTTTAATCCCAGCACTTGGGAGGCAGAGGCAGGCAGATTTCTGAGTTTGAGGCCAGCCTGGTCTACAGAGTGAGCTCCAGGACAGCCAGGGATACACAGAGAAACCCTGTCTTGAAAATCCAAATTAATTAATTAATTAATTAATTAAATGAATGAATGAATGAAGGAGAGACCACAGGGTCATCTGGGTTGTTACCAGCTTCTGAGTATCACAAATAAGGCTGCTATAAACATAGTGGAGCACATGTCCTTGCGGTATGGTGGAGCATCTTTCAGGTATATGCTGAGGAGTGGTATAGCTAGGCCTTCAGGTGGATCTATTTCCAGTTTTCTGAGGAACCACAAGATTGATTTCCAGAATGGTTGTACAAGTTTGCTATCCCACCAGCAATGGAGGAATGTTCCTCTTTCTCCACATCCTCGCCAGCACATGGTTGTCACCTGAGTTTTTTATCTTAGCCGTTCTGATTGGTGTACGATGGAATCTCAAGGTCTTTGATTTGCATTTCCCTGATGACTAAGGATGTTGAACGTTTGTATATGTGCTTCTAGGCCATTCTCCTATGTTGTGGAGTCTCTGTTTAGCTCTGTAACTCATTTTATAAACTGGGTTGTTTGGTTTTTTGGAAGTTAACTTCCTGAGTTCTTCAGATATTTTGGATATTAGCCCTATATCAGAGGTAGGGTTAATGAAAATTTTTTCCCAATCTGTAGGTTGCTGATTTGTCCATTGACAGTGTCTTTTGCCTTACAGAAGCTTTCCAGTTTCATGAGGTCCCATTTATGTATTGTTGATCTTAGTGCCTGAGCCATTAGAGTTCTGCTAAGGAAATCCCCCCCACCCCTGTGTGACAATAAGTTAGAAGCTCTTCCCTCTTTCTCTTCTATTAAACTCAGTGTATCTGATTTTATGTTGAGATCCTTAATCCACTTGGACTTGAGCTTTGTGCAATGTGATAAATATGAGTCTATTTCCATTCTTCTACATGCAGACTGCCAGTTAGATCAGAACCATTTATTGAAGATGCTTTCTTTTTTTCACTGTATGATTTTGGCTTTTTTTTTTTTTCAAAGAGCAAGTGACCATAGGTGTGTGGGTTTATTTCTGGGTCTTTGATTCTATTCCATTGATCGACTGTCTGTCTCTGTACCAATACAATGCAATTTTTATCACTATTGCTTTGTACTCCTGGGCATATACCCAAAATATGTTCCACCATACCACAAGGACATAAATTCCAATATGTTCATAGCAGCCTTATTTGAATAAACAGAAGCTGGAAACAGCCCAGATGTCCTGCAACGGAAGAATGGATACAGAAAATTCATCCATTTACATTATGGAATACTACTCAGCTATTAAGAATGAGGACATCATGAGTTTTGCAGGCAAGTAGACAGAACTAGAAAATATCATCCTGAGTGAGGTAACCCAGACCCAAAAGGACAGGCAAGGTATGTACTCCCTCATAAGTGGATATTGGCTATAAAGTACAGGATACCCAGGGTATAACCCACAGACCATAAGAAGTTTAATAAGCAGGAAGCCAAGTGAGGATGCCTCAATCCCACTTAGTAGGGGAACAACATACTCACAAAAGGCAGAGGGATGGAGGGATTTGGGCAGGAAAGGAGAGGGGAGGGAGGAAAGGGGGAGCAGGATCAGGTATGAGGAGGCAGGAGAGAAGCCCATAGGGCCAGCAGAATGAATAGAAATATGCAGCCTCAGAAGGTGGGAGATGGAGAGACCTCTAGAAAGCACCAGAGACCTGGGAGATAAGAGACTCTCAGGACTCAAAGGAAGTGATGTGATAGGAAATGCCCAACAGTGGGGAGAGGGAGCTTGTAGAGTCCACCTCCAGTAGACTGACAGGGCTTCAAGTGGAGGAATGGGGTTACCAACCCACAGTCACAACTTCTGACCCAGAATTGTTACTGTCTAAAAGAACTGCAGGAACAAAACTGGAGACAAGATCCTAACATGGCTGTCTGCTGAGAGGCTCAACAAGCAGCTGACTGAGACAGAAACAGACACTCTCATCCAACCATTGAACTGAAGTCAAGGACCCCTATGGAAGAACTGAGGGAAAGAATGAAAAAGCTGAAAGGGAGGGCAATCCCATAGGAAGACCAGCAGTCTCAACTAATCTGAACCCCTGGGAGCTCCCAGACACAGAGCCACCAACCAAAGAGCATACATGGGCTGATCTGAGATCACCAGCACATAGATAGCAGAGAACTGCCTGGTCTGCCCTCAGTGGGAGATGTGCCTAATCCTGGAGAGACTTGAGGTTCCAGGGAAGGGAGTTGCCCATGAGGGGTGTGTGGGGGGGGGTGAGGCTCCCTCTTGGAGGCAAGGGTAGGAATAAGGAACTGTGGGAGGGCAGGACTAGGAGGCGGGGACAATAGCTGAAATGTAAAGAAACATTTTAAAAATCACAGGAGAAACAGTTTGATCTGGGAGCCTGTAGTCATGTGTAGATGCTGTGTTGTGAAGAATCCTGAGGCTGCATCCATGTCACAGAAGGCAGTTCCCCAATGACGGAGCAGAGAAGGGGCTTAGATAGTTGCATACAGTCCCCATCTATATCCTGTAGATATAAATGCCCCTTGTGACTTTTGGACCAGGCTATGGAAGAGATGCCTGGACTCTGCTTAGCATCGGCAAATGCTGAAACTGATCCCAGTTGGCATGGAAGATGCAGATGAGGTGGGGCTGGGGGGCGTTGACTCTGGGACTCAAAGACTTGATGTTATTTGACCTAGGGACACATGGCAGCAACATAAAGCATGGAATGTTAATGTTGAATAAGAGCCTGCAGCTCTCAGAGATCTCTGCATGTCTGCACAGCTCTAAGGAAGGTTCATCATCTGCATCTTAAGGCTATTCTGGTCCCAGGTCAACCTTGGTGAAACTCCTACCACCAAACATTTCTATCCCTTCTGGAAAAGCAGAAGTAGGTCAACCTCTTTCTCCATATGCCGTCCCTTCAGATGCTTGAGTTCAGCTGTCATCTTCTAACCGTTCTTTCTTTTCTGTGTAAAATATACTTGCTGTCCTCAAGTGTGCCTTACAGTGGCACACACAAATCTTTGAGTGTGTCACTGATACACTCAAATCTTCGATACATCCCAACCTGAAACCAATATCCCATTTGTGATCAGATTAGCCACAAAGGATAGGAAATATTCTAAGATTCCCATCAAAGGTTGAAAGTGTGGCTTGTTAGGAGAGCTCTTGTCCAACATGGATAAAATTCTTGGTTTTGTTTTTGTTTTCTTTTTAACATTACACACACACACACACACACACACACACACACACACACACACACACATCAATAGTTCTGGTGCCAGCATCTCACTGAAGATGCCCTCTGGAAGCTGATTATGTTTCACCAAGAACGATCCAGGCCTTTCATCTCCTAGATAATTTCTGCTACTACAAGCTTTCCCAAGGAAAAGTGAGCTGCAACCAACTTAAATTACTGGAACTTTCCTTAAAACAAGAGGCAAATGGCTCTGTGCATTCTTGAATAAATTAGAAAATTAAGCTTTTGTTTGCTGGCGGCAGCTGTCATAAATGTATACTCCAATGAAAAGAAACTTAAATCAATTTCAGTCCGCTGAGCTGCAGGCTTTGTTATTGTTCTTCCTACACAATACAGATGCCATAAACCACGTCACAGACAGCCACATCACAGACAACATTTTCTCCCACTGGGTACATTTAGTGAGATGAAATTTCACAAGCTCCATCTCACCTTTTAACTACATTCTAATTTAAATGTATCTTTAATCACGGCTTTAGAAATTATCTTCACTTAGTAACCAAAGTTCAGAATAATGTGCAAAAACTCTCTTAGTCTGTGCTTTAAATATTCTAATTGCATTATTTCTTTTGGGTTCATTTAGTTGCAAGATAATTTTATGGCATTTTAGAGTGTTGAGGCAAATAATGTGATTGCCAATTATCTAGATCCTGTTTCCAAGCTCCCCATGAAAGAATCTGTGAAATAATGGGGAGTTTAATATGAACAGAAATCTTTAAGATACTATCTGGTAGAAATCTCATAGAAACAAACCTCTATGGGTTAAAGAAAGGATCCCGGGAATATGATTAAATATGAGGATTTTAGAGATGGGGTACTGAAAAGAACAGGAGAAGGTGCTTTATACACTGCACCATGAAAGATGGGAGATTTGTTGAGATTAAATAACAGCTTTCAAATCCTAATGGTCAAGGCAAATAATTATTTCCAGAGGATTTGCAATTGAAATGGGAGGAAATTATATTCTGAGTTCAAAACTTATAAATGAATGTTTGTGTGTATATTATTAAAAAGAAGAGGGGACATTTGTCTCTAAGACCATGTGTATTGGCTTTTTTTGTCTCATTCCTGCTGAAACAAAATACTGTGAACTCAGCACCTCTAAGATAACCTTTAAATTAAATTACTCATCATTCTGATATGCATCCATCCATCTAAAATTCATGTATTAGTAGAACTTTATTCTGTCAGGCCCATTCCCTAACCCTTAACAGACTACAGATGTTGCCTACCTCCCTCTGTTCACAGCTCCATCCTCCACCATCAATGCCAACAAGGTTGTATTTCGGCCTGACTGTAGCTAAGGAAGTTCTCCACTTGGCTTGGCCATAACTGGACCTTCTACAATACTCTCTCCCTCCCTAGGCTCGAGTTCACATTGGCCATGTTAGGAAAAATAGTCACAGGTTATGGCAATTGGAGCATGGGTGACATTGGAGCCCATGGTTTTGCCTACTGTGCCATCTGTCTGTCACAGCCTGCTGCAGATTTCTGGCTAGTGTGCAATACTGAAGATGGATGCTGCTTCAGTCAAATTGGTCTCCATCAGCTGTTGTCTCGGGTGTTCAGTGGGCTTAGAAACCACTGGAGTACTCCGCTAAAGCAGATTACCCAATACTGACTCCACAGACTAACAGGGTGGCCGTTTGGAAAGCATAGGTTTACATTTTTCTCAAGAATTCACGATAGTAGGTACAATGTGAGGTTCGTGAGAACCCTGATTTTGAATGTTCATACAAGCCCACTCTGGCCCACCACAGTTCCTACTACAGGGAGTGATGATCATCCCTCTGCTTAGCTGCCTTTTCCTTCACACTGCAGGGTCCTCCCTTAAGAGTTAGGCTGAGTTCTCTCATCTCCATCTTGCTTCATCTCTCTTGCTGATGCCCATGTTTGACAGGTGTAGATGTTCTGTAGCTAGATGTTATTAAATGCACTTAAATGAACAAATTAATGAAAGAGTCTCACGTAAAGATGTTTTCAGATGGATGAGTTTAAGATCCCAAATGCCTCATTTAGTTGAATATCTGTGGGCAGTTGGGAAAAATATTCAGTAAGTTAATAAAATTAACACCGTGAGCCAAGTTTACTACTAAAGGACACAGAGCAAAGGCATATGAATAGACACTCCTATGGGGCAAAACGGAGCTGGAAGTCTCACTATTGTTGAGTGATGTCTTCTGCCCCAGACTCTAAACTTTGGTGACTCTAGGGATATATGCCCTGTGCTGTGACTGTGTCAGACCTTCCAAGGCAGTGATGGCTGATGGACCAGAGACAAAAGCTACCTGAAATACAATAGTTGGGATGCTTGCTCCAAAGGGGAGCACTGTAGAGGGGATGGGGCGGCAGGTGATTTATTACCATTTTGAAGTCTTCCTACTGATAAATCATAATTTAAAAATCCTCATAAACTAAATGTTAGAAAATATTCAAAGAAAATTAATGATTTATTAATTGATTGATTGATTCAGTCACATCCATCTAAATACAGCTACTTGAAAGCAGAGTGTGGTAGCACACACCTATAATCCCAGCACTTGGGATGCTGAGGCAGGGGAATCACCTCAGTTCAAAGCTACCGAGTTCTTGCTGTAGAGCCTGGAGTGAAGGCCAGAAAAGGTTCATTTAAACACCCCAATGACTAACTCAGGAAAAAGCAGACTCTTTTATGAGTTTTCATCCCAGTATGGCCACACTGAACAAATTGTCTCTGATTTTCCCCCCACTACATGTGTCTACCTTGATCTACCATAAAGGGCAGCCAGGCCTAGCTCACTGGCGCTGCCAGACGCCAAGCTATTACCCTAAAAAATTCTGGTTATAATGTCTGCCTTCTCCTACCCATGGGCTGACCCTGTCTTCTCCCATGTGGAGCTAAAACAGCTTCTGCTGTACAAGCTCCCCTTCCTCCTTCCCTTCTCTTCAGGATCATGGTTTTTCTCTGACTGTTGCCAACACCTGGACACAGTCACCTCATCGTCTGTTGTATTTATGGTAAGTGACTGTCATGGGATCTTTTATTTGGTTTGCTTCAAATAAGAGGACTAGTCTGGTGACCGTTACTCTCTGAGCTTTGAGCAGAAGTTGACTTGCATGGTAAATTAATACTTTCAGTCAAAAACATTATTTAATGTCTCTGGATTTTTTTTTTGTTTTATTTGAATTTTGATGTTCTTATCTTTCCCAGATTTGTGCACTACTAGCTGGAAAACAAGGAAGCCATTGAAAATTTCTCAACCTCTGGCTGCCCACAAGGTGATACCAAGTCTACAAGGATTGAGTTGTTAGATGGGAAAGGTTCCAATGACCCACTGAGTTCCTCCTTACCTTTGAATCAGAGATTTGTCTCTTCTCCTGGATTCAGAGTAACTGTTAAATTCTTATTGATCTATGAGGGGTTCATACATTCAGATGATGTATTTTAATCTTACTTTTCCCTAACTTCCCACAGACCCTCCTCCCTGGACATCTTCAAACCTTACATCCTCTCTTTTTTCTTAATGGCCCACTGAGTCCAGTTGGTGGTGCCTGCATGTGCATGGGTGTAGGGCCATCCACAGAGCCGAGGCAACCAACAAGAAGCCACATCACTGAAGAAAACTGACTCTGCTGTCCTCAACAATCATCAACTCCTAATAATTCTCAGCTGGAGGTAGGAACTTGTAAGCCCCTTCCACACTCATTGGTATCATTTTTATCTCCACCTCTGGACTCTTTCCAAAGACTAAGGCTCTTTGCACAATAATATACTGACTCTACATTTATTTTGTATTGAAGAGTGGTGATAATTTGTTAATACATACAGATGTGTGTGTGTCTCTGTGTGTATACATACATATACATATACATCATATACATATACATATACATATACATCATATACATATACATATACATATACATATACATGTACATTTTCCCCCATGTATATACATATATGTCTCAAAGCAATAATAATCCACCAAAGGATCTGGCTGTGTCACAAGATAATGATGAGAACTCATGTAGCAATTTGTGCAAAGTGTTTAACACAGTGCCAGGCACACAGCAGGTGCCCCAAATCATTGAGCCTCAGGAAAGGTGGGAATGGACAGAGTTGTTTTTACTGTCTCCACCATGACAAGCTGAAAGGACCCCAAACATTTTGTCACAGGAGAACTCACATGTGACTTCCTTCCCTCAGGGGCTCCCTCATTAAACTTTAGGATTTATTTTTTTTTCTTCTGCAACATCTCTCCTCCTGTACGAAACACATTTCATGTTGTTTCCAACAGTAAATTTTAAGAATAAACTGTGACTCTGATAACAGGTTGCAGCTCGTGAATTCTGAGCCCCAGGTTTTCCTGAGACCAGAGCCTGACAAGTCTGGCTACCAATGGCAGACTGGATGCTGTGATACAGAATGCGTGCCTCCAGGTCTTGATGGCATGAAATTTGTTCCCACAGTTATGGTAATGTCTGGTGCATATTAGCATTTACACCTATTCCCCATAAGACAGCTGAGAGAGTAATCAAATGTTCTTGTGTCAGCACATAAAACAAATGCCTGAAGCATCAGAAAGCAATCTTCTATCCCATGGTGCATTACTGTGTAATTTCCTGGTTGCCTCCAGTATTGGAATTTTGAGATATTGCTAATTCTGGGGACAAAATTGCAGCTTCAACCCTAAATAAGACATACCCAAGACTTCAGCTAAACTGGCTCACCCACCTCTTTCCTCGGCCCACGGTCTATCACGAGGAAGCTCCAAGACATTTTAGGTATAATTTACTGCTATTGTGCATAAACTTTCCACTTCACAGCCAGTTTTTAAAAGATTAATTGTAGACAGGCTCTCTGAACATAACACAGACAAAATTCAAGCTCCCTTCTGCAGCTTAGATGCCTCGCCTCACCTCTAGCTACCGAATACGTGAACTTAGGATGTCATTCATCTTTCACTTTGACTTGTTCTCTTAATCTTAGAAGACAAATAATTTCATCCTTGCAGTTGTCCTATGATCAAACACGTTAGCATCTGAGAATGTTTGGTAAGTAGTATTCACCTAAGATATTGTTGTTATACGGGGAAAGTAAATGCAAGGAGAATATGAAAGTATGATCAATAGACAGTTTCCTATATTCGTGAAGGAAAGACGCTTCACAGTCTTCACAAAGCCCCTGTTCTGTGGGTTTGTAACTTCCACAAGATTAGTATCTCGTAGTGGGGGTATTGATAACAGCACTGCATATGGCCATGGAACAAAGACAACACATTGACTTCTGAAAACGTGTCTGAAAGGAAGAGAAAGTGTAGAGAAACCGGAAGGAGAGATGAGTGGGGTCTGCGAGAGGCAGAACCCAGCACTTGTTTCCTTCCCTGTCAGGTTCGGTTTAATCATGTGGGATTTTGGATGCTCTTTTCCGTCTCTTGTCCTGACTAAGCATCATGACCTTCTCGACTTCATAGGGCAGTGGAAACCTCGTGTCACTATGATTCCCAATGTTTCTAGGTGGCTTTGGGAACTTAATGTCCCAGGTTTTTCGTTCATTTGTTTTATCATCATGTGTCCCTTAGGCTCTGGGTCATACTTCCTATATTTTGTTCGGGACAGTTGAACAAATCAACAATATCCATCCATTCATCCCTGCCATACTCTCTTACATACTATTAAGCTAAGAAAACCATCTCGGGTGGTTATAGTCTCTCGTGATCTGACAAATTCAATACCACAATGTTTTAAGTATGTTTTACTGTAGTACATTAAGAATGCAAATTTCTGTATTCTGGGTGCAGAGAAAAGTAGGAAATTGTGAATGACCTGAACCAAGAGACCAATGAAATGAGCAAGTATGTGGGGTTCATAAAAAGAAATGGCCTAACCTCAAGCTATGTCTAAAGGTTTGCTATGTCTTGGTTCGTTCAGGCTGCTGTAATAAAAATACTATAGGTTGAGTGGCTTATAGACAGAAGAAATGTAATTCTTATAGTTCTGGAGGCTGGAAACACCAAATTCAAGGTTGCAGCACCCCTGGCGAAGGCTTTCAATGAAGGCTTTCAATGTCTTTTTGCTTTTAGTGAAGGTAATATGTTTTTACAGAATAAAAAGGAACATGGAAGCTTTTCAGAGTCTCTTTTATAAAGGATCTATTTCACGCAGAACGACTCTAGACAACATCTATGAGTCACGTTTCATCCTGACCTAACCACATCTCCAAAGCCTTACCCCCAAATTCCTTTACGGTAGTCAATAGATTCAGATGTATAAATTCTGAGAGG
Organism: Rhabdomys pumilio; assembly: GCA_030674055.1. Classification (NCBI taxonomy): domain Eukaryota; kingdom Metazoa; phylum Chordata; class Mammalia; order Rodentia; family Muridae; genus Rhabdomys; species Rhabdomys pumilio. The sequence goes on from JANHMN010000003.1 coordinate 178,126,780, forward strand.
ATACACACACGAGTCCCAAAACAGCGCCATTGTTAACCCTGGATTGTCTGCTTCCATCATTGAGAAGGGACAGTATTTGAAGCAATACCTCCAGAAGTTTCCCAAGGAGTCCAGGAAGACGGTAGCCATGTGTGCTCTATAGACAGCACTGAGAGTGTCTAACCTCACAGTCCCTTTTCTTCCATGAGGTCAAGGCATCAACATAATCATGTGTATTCTACTGATTGAAGCAATAATTTTAAGGAATATTATGGGATACCCAAAAAGGGACCACCTATGAGTTCTGAATAAATCAAATTATATGGAGCTTTTATTCTCCACCAATGGGGATGTCCCATACAGAGTAGTTGGTAGCAGCCCTGACCTCCAATTTGCTTGAGCTTTTGAAGGCACAAATCACAACTGTGTGACATACATAGGAAGACAGCTGTGTCCATCTGCAGAAAGCAAGCAAGCGCTGTTTACAGAAGCAGACAGATAGCAGTTAGGCAGTCAAGCTGTTCTTATAACCTTGAGGTCAGGGACACACTGTATAAAAATTATGGCTGATCAGTGCCATGACCTGTGACCAGTTCAACCAAGACTGCTTTAACACTTAAAAGTTTTTCTTAGAATACTTCCAGGACATGGCATGACTGTACACCAGCAGCCCGGTGTAGGCAAAGGTAGTGAAAACCTTACAACCCCATCTCAGAATCTTGCCCCTGTAATCACCACCACTCATGGCTCTACTGACTTTAAGTTAAATTTGCAATTAGCAGAAAACAGCTGCTTTCCTTCCCAGAGCAAGCTGGTGCTCACTGACCTGAATACTAACACCAGCCTGCTGTAGAATGTGTCAGTTGATAAAAGTTTGAAAACATTCTGCTGGCAGATGTGCAAACTGTTTCCACTAAACTAGAAGAAATAAAACCAACAGCTCTCAAATCTGAAAGAAGCTCTGAAAAACTCATGAACTAAAAAGTACATTTCTGTCCATTACAAAACCACCTAAGTTTCCTCATCTTTATCATTTTATGCCTCTGGTGTATTTTTCAAATCCTTACATGAATAGTAATTTTTATACACGCAAAATGTATCATCACTGTAAGACAAGCTCATATCTTCTTCAGGACGTTAAACTAAAAGTCCTAACTTTGTTACTATGTTGAACTCTGTTTTACAAATAAATTGTTACCTCAATAGTAGTCATCAATAGTAGCCTCAATAGTAGCATGTGACTCAACCCAATATAAGTCTAACTTAAGGCAGACACCAAACCCAACACTGTTGCGGTGGTCAACTGATCAAGGCAGAGGCAGATGCTTGGAACCAACCATCAAGCTGAACTCAGGGATCCTGGCGCGGGAGTTGGCAAAAGGACTGGAGGAGGGGAATTGCAACCCCATTTGAAGAACAACATAGACTGGCCTGACCACCTAGTTCTTCCAGAGACTAGACCACCAACCAAGGAGTGTACCAAAAGGGATCTTTGGCTCCAGATATATGTGTAGCAGAGGATGGCCTTGCCCAACAGCAATTGGGAGGCGAGGCCCTTGGTCCCAGGGAGGTTTGATGCCCCAGATTAGGGGGAGGCTGGCACGGTGGGGCAGGAGAGTGTGGGCTGTAGGGGAGCACTCTCATACAGGCAAAAGGGAGCGGGACAGCAGATATGGGATGAGGGGGTGGCGACCCGGAAGTGGGATATCATTAAAAAGGCATGTGCCCAGTAGATGTGGTTTCTGAGAAAGACATAATTTGAATGTATTGTCTTAAAAATCAGTGGGTCCGTGAAACTTTGCCCTGCCATTGAGTGAGCTTAGCCAATTGCAAAGAGTAGCATTCACGAGAGTGGGCTTGATTTCTTTCATTCTGGCCCTGCTTTCTCCAGTTGCTGTTCTAGAAACATGAACCATTCCACACAAGCACACCATGACAGTGCTTCATCATGGGCCTCTTGCTTCAGTTGTAGCTTCTCCAAACCGTGGCAACCGATACCCCCAGACCCAATCCACACTCATGCCATACAACCTGGAGATACAGATGGCCTGATATCTGTAGAGACGGAGGCTTATGAATAAATAAGTTTTCCTTTTATCTCCTACACGGATAATATTGAATATATATCATAAGGCTCCCTAAAAGTACCCTGGAACAAAGTGGCCACCAGTCATAGTACCCAACTCGGAAGTGCCTTCATTTTTTATTTTTATTTTTGCTTTATTTTGATATAGAGTCATACTAACTTATTCAGGCTGACCTTGAATTCTCTGCCTGGTCCCACAGAGGTATATACTGGTAATCCTCCTGCTTCTGTCCCTTGAGTAGTCATGATTTTTTTTCTATGCATTTTCCTTTATCCCCTGTACATTCTGCCTTCGTGGTGGTGGCCTGATCCCATACCCAAGAATCTCCTTGGTGGCTTTACTTCAGCCTCTGTGTAAGGATGTTCCGGGTTATGAAGAAGATCAATTGCAGGGCACGTGTGCTGACTTTTTCCCTCACACATTAGTCAGTTATAGAATGCCTTATGAGAGCTGGAGAGATGGCTCTGTAATGACTTGCTGCTCTTGCAGAGGACCCAGGTTCTGTTCCCAGCATGCACATGGCAGCTCACAAATGCCTGTAAGTCCAATTACATAGGATTCTAGATGATCTCCCATCCTTCATGGACACTTCATAGACCATACACATAAAATAATAAAATAGTTCTTTAAAGGGGGAAGAAAGGGACATGACCTCAGACTTCCTGTGAACACATCTTTAGAAATACATCCTAAGTTAACAGAACATCATCACAGTCTGACTCTCGTGTTCCCTGAGCGCTGATCCAGATGCTCACTTCAGAAGGTTCATGAGGAGCAATGGCAGGTTTACCTATTCCCATATTGGCCTTGTATTGATGTATAATATTTATTTAAGATTAAAATTCATTTCTTGGTAATTTTAGGCAGGAATCTAAATCTTAGGCTAGAACAAAGAAGTAATTTGAGGCAAGAATCTAAATCTTAGGCTAAAACAAGGAAGTAGACTTCAGACATGAAAATGACTTTGGGCTAGGACAGGGAAGCAGGCTCAGATATTTTGGGTCATCCTGATAAGTCCTTAGAAACAATGATCATGAGAGTGATCATGGGACTCTGCTTGTTGCCCTTGCTTGTTCCTTGACTATTTGCACCTATTGTGTTGCTGTTTCCTCAACCTAGAACTGACCTTAATACTTGCATGTAAGTAAAATGGTATAAGAGCAAAAATGAGGAGGGGGGATTGGATAAGGAGTTTCTAGGGAAGGGAAATTGGGAAAGGGGATAACATCTGATATGTAAATAAATAAAATATCCAATAAAAAAAGAACCTCAAAAATAAATAAAATTAAAAAGAAGAAGAAGAGAAAAAAAAAGTATAATTTGTGTTGCCCATATACCCACTGGAGCGTGGTCACACTCCCAGTGGCCAGCCCCTTAAAAATCCTGAGTCCTTCCCCACCTTCCCCACCCCCCACCCCAGAAGCTGTCAGCTGTAGAGGCCTGTACTTCAACATCCTTACCACAGTTTTTAAGAGTTCTCTTCAATGACTTTCAAAGAGGAAATCTTAAAGGCACTCAGAGTGGAACAAGATGCATTGCCTACAGCGAGACTAAAAGTTACAGAAGACTTCTTGTCCAACATCAAAAAAGAAGACAGTAAACTAAGTGGTATGTTTATAAAAGTAATATATATAAAAGAAAAAAATCCACCCAGAAGATTCCACTTGTAGCCCAAGTGGTATATAAGAAAAACAATTTTTAAAGAGCTTTTGTAAAAGAAAGAATAAGACACAGGCTAAAACTCAGACTGCTAAAAGAAGTAAAGGACTGGAGCTGACATCAGTTACAGTAAATAAACTCTTCTCCTCTTGCCCCTTTTAAGCAAAGTGAACTGTTGAGAAAGCTGTAATAATAGGATCTAAAGAGATGGTTCAGGGGTTGAAAGTATTGATTGCTCTTTGCACAGGATCCAAGTTCAGTTCTCAGCACCCACAGAGGCTTCTCACAGTCACCTGTAACTCCAGCTCCAAGGAATCTGACACCCTTATATGGTGGTTTCCTTGGACCCCTGCATTAATGTACACACACACACACACACACACACACACACACACACAGACACACACACACACACACACAAGTTCACAAGTGTATCTGTGTATATAATTGAAAATAAAATAAGTCTTTAAAAATAACCATAATACTATGTTGAATATTCCTAACAAATGTAAAAATAGAATATTTGATTTTTAAGAAGAATAAGTAAATATTCATTAAGAAATAATTACTAATGATATTACAATTACATACGCACATCAAAACACAGGTACTTCCACCTGCAGGGAACAAATAGTATTATGAATAAGTCCCATATTGATCTCAACTTAGTAATAGTAAAAGATTTCAGTATTTTATTATCACCAATACATAGGTCATCTGGGAAAGAAAACAAAAAGAATAGAGAAATGTTGGAATTAAATGAAACTATAAATCAACCGGACATGACAGACATCTAGAGGGTCCATGCAAACATTAAAGAATATACATTCTTAAGCGCTCATACTACTTTCCAGAAAATAAACCACATGTTAGGACCTAAAGCAACCCCAAACAAATATAGGAATATTAAAATAAGTCCCTATATTTGCTCAGACCACAATAGAATAAAGCTATATATCAATAGCAAGAGATGCCATAGAAAGCATGGAAACTCATAGATATTAAATAACATACATTTAATGATGAATGGCTCACTAAAGAAACTAGAAAAGAAATTAAAGTTTTCTTAGAACTGAATGAAAATGAGAATGTAACATACCAAAATCTATCGGAACAAGAAAGGCAGTCCTGATAGAAAAGTTTATAGCATTAAATAAAGACATCAAAACATTCCAAGCCTCTTAAATAAAGCTTAATGGTATACCAGATGGCCCAAGAAACATAAAAACTAAAGCAAATCCAAAATCTGAACATATGGAAAAATGGCACAGCCGTGTGTAATTGGAACAACAGAAGTCATGAAGCCAGCACAGCTGCTTGACAAAGGTCCAGCAAAGCTGAGCCACATGATGCGGTCACCATTGTGTGACATGATGCAGTCACCATTGTGTGGCCTTTCACTCTTGGTCTTGATCTCCACCTGTTACATGCTTGTGGGACTTTTAATATTTATACTTCTCAGAGATATTGGATTTTGGGAAAATTCTTATTAATCCTTTATGCCTTCTTCTAGACGTATGCTTCTAAGCTTCCTCAGGAAAATACTGAGCGTTCTACGCCTCCAGCTTTTAGGGAGATATCTTATCTGGCCCTGCTTGAAGGTCTTCTTTGTGCCCTGGAGGTTCTGACTCATGAAAGGAACAGAGATCTTATGAAACTCTAGATCCAAGATTTTTTTGGAACATCTAGCCCTGTACTTACTCGGGAAAAAGATAATCAGAACAAAGTAAAATTTTAAAAATAAGATTTGATGGACTACAGAAGTTGGCAGCAGATCAAATTAAAACCTCTTTCTACCATATGCCCAGATGATTATGTGCCATAAAAGATTGGGGGCTGCATATTGTAAGCTCCTGGAGTAAAAGATACATCAATGAAGTTAGATTGGCCAGTTATCTCTGCCCTACACAGGGGCTTATACTGATAGATTTAAAAAATGGTGTGGAAAAGTGATTAAAAAAATAAAGTATTAAGACCTCCCTTCTTTGAAAAGTTAGCTCGAGTAGGGCTGTTATGGTATCATATGACCAAGGAACAAAACAATACCAAGACTAGACATATAAATGAATTCCACAAATACATAAAATATAAACATTGTATTCTGCCAGGAATTGAACAGTAATTGCAGCAACTTTGGCCTCAAGATTTTTCTTGGGTCTAATGACAATTAACACTCCAACCATTAAAAGCTGATAATACACTGCTTAGGACATGGCAATCTGTCAAGGCTTGCTGGGAGATTTTCTTTTTGCCTAGTGTCCTAAGAACAGCAATATTCTTAAAAGCTGGGTTGATGAGGGAAAGTGATTGCAAAAGATAACTCTGCTCTGTCATGGTTTATCAATGATGATTAAACTTGTGACCAAGAGGAAGTTAAAACACGTGTCTGGTGACAGAAACAATATGGTCTGTGTTTTGGAACAACATGAATCTATCCATGTCTACTGAGTCCTGTATAAAGAAAGAAGCTCTCAGACTGTCAGTCAGTCAGGGTGCAGGATTCCCCGACCCCATGCCTGACTTACTCCTCCCTTGATGACACCTTATCTCCTCTGCAGGACCTGGCCATCACCAGGGCTGGCTCCCAGCAGAGAAACAATTACTATCAGAAATGAAATTAATGAAATAGGAGTGAGGAAAAAAATCAATAGAAAGGATAAATGTAACAAAGAACTAGTGCTTCGGCAAACTAAATAAGATTAACAAACCCCTATTCAAATTAACCAAAAGCAAGGGAAAGTGATATCCAGATTAATAAAATTAGAGATGAAAGGGGAAATGTTACAACCAATACTAATGAATTCATTAATTATAAAGGCACACTTCAAAAACCAATATTCTGTGAACTTGGGAAACCTAAATATGGATCTTTCTAAATGAGTATAATTTACCAAAATTAATACAAGATTAAATAAATAATATTTCTATAACTAGAAGTTAAATCAGCAATGAAATGACACCCCCTCCAACTGAACAATGCAGGTCCTGAATGCTTTACTCCAGAATTATACCAGATTTTCAGAGAAGTCCAATATTACTCAAATGTTCTATAAATTAAAAAATTAATTATGCTTCCAAACTCTCTTTATAAGGCCAGCACTACCCCGATAATAAAAACAGACAAGAATACAAAAAGAAAATCCAGATCAATTTCCCTGATGAATGAAGATGAAAAAGTTCTCAATGAAATACTGGCAAGCTGAATTCAATAGCACATATCAAAAAGGAGCATTCTTCGCGATCAAGTTGGCTTCATTCCAGAGTTTCAGTGATGGTTCAATATGCATAAATCAATAAATGCAATACATCACATAAATGGACACAAAAAGACATCACATATTATCTCAATAGAAGAATAAAAAATTCCTCCAAAAAATTCAACATCCCTTCATGATAAAAGCCATGAAAAAGCGAAGGATGGATGGAGCATAGTTAAAAATCATAAAGAGGATATATAGCATGCCTTTAGCCAATACCATACGAAATGGAGAAAAAGCACTCACATACATCAACAAATGTGTACACTCTCTTTACTTCACCACTGTGTTGCATATAGTGCTCCAGGTCTTATTTAGATAAATACAAGAGAAAGAAATAATAGGAATACAAATAGAAGTTATAGTATGCTTATTTGTAAATGATATGATTCTGTATATAAGAATCCCTAAAGACTCTACAAAAAAACTCAGAGCAGAAAAAATACATTTAACAAAGTGATAGGATACAAGATTAACATACATATAAATCAGTAGCCTAGCCTTCCTATATATCAATGACAAGCAAACTAAAAAGAAATCAAGGAATCAATTATATCCACAATAACCACAAAAAAAATAATAATAATAAAACACTTAGAAATAAATCTAACCAAAGAAACAAAAGGCCTTAATGTATTTTAAGACAATGAAGAAATAAAAACTGACGATGTCACAGGAAGACAGAAGGCCATCCATGCTGTTGTACTGAAAGAACTAACGTTGTAGAAATAGCCTTTTTATTAAGAGGAATCTACAGATCAATGCAACCCCAATCAAAGAACTGCAGATGCCTGAGAAAAGCTGAGAGCAGGAGTGGTCCCTTCCTCCCAGGGAAGAACAGACCACTTGGTTATCCAAGGCCAAACAGTCAGTCTTAGACACAAGAATACAAATAATGTTATATAGACTCAAAAGGTTATATTTGGGAACATATATGAATATGCAAATACATATGTGCATGCAATAATAATTGACAAGAAAGAGGCCATGAATTTGAAGGAGAGCAGGGAGGGTTCTATGGGAGAGTTTGGAGAAAGGAAAGGGAAGGGAGAAATGTTGCAATTAAAATACAGTCTCAAAAATTAAAAAAAAAAGAATTATACTTTATAGATATAGACAAAATTGTAATTTACATAGAAATAGGATATATATATATATATATATATATATATATATATATGGCACAAGACATCACCATTCCTGATTTCAAGTTACACTACAGAGCCATAGAAACAACATAGTACTGGTATAAGAACAGAATAATAGAATAGATGACCCATCTATTAAGTTTATACAACTGAACTACACTGACCTTATTCTTGACACACACACCAAGATAAAATGCCCAGAATATACATTATAAAATGATATACAGCATCTGCAACAAATGGTTTCAAGAAACCTGGATATCAATGTGTGGAAAAATAAAATTAGATCCCTATCTTTTATATAGTGCAAAACACAACTGAAAATTGATCGAAACCTTTAACATGACTAACACCTGTCACACCTGGTGCTAAATCTATTAAAGAAGAAAGAACTGTACTTCAGCATACAGGCACAGGCAATTACTTTCTGAATTAGATTTCAGCAGCAAGGGAAATAAGAACGACACTCAACAAATGGGATCTTATAAAATTAAATCTTCTACAGAACAAAGAAAACTGTCAGTTGAGTAAACGCAGCCCCCAGATGGGAAAGAACTTTACGACTTTACATCCAACAGATAAACTGTTCTGGACCTGAAAATTGATATAGAGACAATAAAGAAAACGCAAACTGAGAAAAATGATGAAAATGGAAAACCTAGATAAGCAAACCAAGATATAGATTCGAGTATCACCAACAGAAAAACAAGAGATGGAAGAGAGAATCTCAGGCACTAAAGATATGTTAGAAGAAATAGATTCATTGGTCAAAGAAAATGTGAAATCTAAAAAAATTCTTAACATGAAACATCCAGGGAATCTGGAACACTATGAAAAGACCAAAGCTAAGAATAATAGGAAAAGAGGAAGAAAAACAATACCATCTTCAAAAACCAGAAAACACATTTAACAAAAATCATAGAAGAAAAATTTCCTAACCTAAAGAAGAGCATTCCTATAAATACAAGAAGCTTACAGGACAGCAAATGGATTGCACCAGAAAACAAAGTCCCCTTGCCAAACAATAATCAAAACATTACACATATACAACAAAGAAAGAATATTAAAATAAAGACGAGAAAATAGCCTAATCACATATAAAGGTAGATCTATTAAAATTATACCAGATTTCGCAGTGATCTTAAAAGCCAGAGGGGCCTGGGCAGGTGTCTTGCAGCCTGTAAGAGACTACAGATGCCAGCCCAGACTATTACACCCAGCAAATCTTTTAATTACCATAAACGGAGGAAAGAAGATATTTCATGACAAAGTCTAATTTAAACAATTTCTATTGACAAATTCAACCCTAAAGAAGGTACTAGAGGGAAAACTCCAACACATGGAGATTAACACTCATGAAACACAGGCATTAATAATCTCACACCAGCAAATCCCAAAGAAGGGACACACACACACACACATACACACACACACACACATACACACACACACACACACACAC
>JANHMN010000003.1:178136771-178176703 GCA_030674055.1 Rhabdomys pumilio
TGTGTGTGTGTGTGTGTTACACAAAAACAACTCAACATCAGATACAAACTACCTCAGAGTAAAAGGCTAGAAAAAGATTTTCCAAGTAAATTACCTAAGAAGTCAAATGATGACATAGCAATCTCTAGCAAAATAGACTTTCAACCAAAATTGATCAAAAGAGATGGGGTAGAACACTTAATATTCATCAAAAGACAAATCCACCAAGATAAAAATCTCAATTCTGATCATCTATACCCAAAATGCAAGGGTGCCCACATTAGTAAAAGAAACATTATTAAAACTTTACCCACACATCAAAGTCCACATATTAATAGTGGGAGATTTCAACACTCCACTCCCACCAATGGGCAGGTCATCCAGACAGAAACTAAACAGAGAAATAATGGAACTAGCAGACATTGTGAATCCAATGGTTCCAGCAGATATCTACAGAACATTTCACCCAAACACAAAAGAATAGGCCTCCTCAGCACCTCACAGAACCTTCTCCAAGATTGACCATATACTGCGTCACTAAACAAGTCTCAACAGATTCAAAAAAGTTGAAATAACTCCTTATATCTTATCAGACAACCATGGATTAAAGCCCGACTTCAACAACAGAAAGCCTACAAACTCATGAAAACCAAACAACTCACTCCTGAAGGACCACTGGGTCAGGGAAGAAACAGAGGAACAAATGAAAGACTTCCTAAAATTCAACGAAAATGAATGCACAACATATACTCAAACTGATGGGACACGAGGAAAGTAGTGCTAAGAAGAAAGCTCATAGCACTAAGTGCCTTCATAAAGAAATTAGTGTGATCCCATACAGGTAACTTCATACCTCTATAATGAAAGCTCTAGAACAAAAAGAAGTAAACACCCCCAAGAGGAATAGACAGCAAGAAATAGTCAAACTCAGAGCTGAAGTCAGTAAAATAGAAACAAAAAGAAAAGTAACAAAGAATCAATTAAAGAAAGAGCTGGTTCTTCAAGAAAAACAACATAGACAAACTAGCAGAAAAACAACATAGACAAACTAGCTAAAAGGCAGAGAGAGAATATCTAAAGTAGCAAAATCAGAAACAAAAAAAAGGGGGGACATAGCCATATGGTTTTAACACAGAATTATACCAGACTTTCACACAAGAGATAATACCAATACTCCTCAAAGTATTCTACAAAATAGAAACAGAAGGAACATGGCCAAATTTACTTTATGAGGCCACACTCATTCTGATACCCAAACCACACCAAGGCTCAACAAAGAAAGAGAATTACATACCAATTTTCTCTTGAGCATCGATAAAAAAATATTCAATACAATACTCACAAACCCAATCCAAGAACCCATCAAAAAAAAAAATTATCCACCATGATCAAGTAGGCTTCATCCCAGAGAGAAGCAAGAATGGCTCAACATATAAAAATCTGAAAGAAAAAGAAAAGCCCTGCAGTGGGGAGGGGTACTTGTGAAGCCCACCTCCAGCAGAAAGACAGGGCATCAAGTGAAGGATGGGGGGTGGGGTGCCATCCCACAGTCAAAACTCTGACCCATAATTGTTCCTGTCTGAAAGGACTGCAGGGACAAGAATGGAAAGGAGCCTGGGGTAAAGGAGGTCCAGAGACAGGCCCAGGTTGGGATCCAGCTCAAGGGGAGTTACCAAGACCTGACACTATTACTGAGGGGTCCGATCATGGTTGCACTCCGAGGGGCCCAGCTGGTGGCTGGGGGCATTAGATGCGGGTGTTTGTGCCCAGCCAATGGACAGAGGCTGCTAACCTCTGTGGTTGTATCAAAGGCTGGGACTTGGGGGCCGTCTAAGGAGGAGGGCCTATGGAGGAACCAGCAGTCTTGGCTGGCCTAGACCCCCAGAATCTCTCGGCCCCTGGCTGCTGGCTGCTGCACCAGCTGGTATAAGGACCCCAGCACATTGCATGGGAGGACTGCTGGGTCTGGACTTGGTCAGAGAGGATGCACCTCACCCTCAGGAGACTGGGGCCCCTGGGGAGTGGGAAAGTCTGGTGGAGTGGGGGATGGGAACCTCGTGGAGGTGTAGGGGGGATAGATGTGGGATGTGGAGCGGTCAGAGGGTGGACCAGAGGGGCATGGAGTCTGGACTATAGGGAAGGATTGAATAAAATTAGAGAGAGAAGGAAGAGAGAGGGAGTAGGAGGGAGGGAGGGAGAGAGGGAGGGAGGGAGGAAGGGGAGGAGGGAGGGAGGGAGGGAGGGAGGGAGAGAGGGAGGGAGGGAGGAAGGGAAGGAGGGAGGGAGGGAGAAGGAGAAATGGCTAGTAAGCACTTGAAGGGTGTTCATCAACCATAGCTATTAGTGGAGAAAGGTTCCAAGGGCTGAGTGCAGACACAAAAGGACAGGAAGATGAGTGGGCTCGGGCAGCATGATGTGAAATTCACAAAGAATCAATAAAAAGGTTATTTTTTAAAAGAAGAGTTACAGTGGTGATGATGTCTTTTCACAGCAATAAAACCCTAACTAAGATAACATCTCAAGCTGTAAAGAAAAATTAAATTTCCAGGGAAATGGAAAGAAAAATTGCTGTGAGTGAGGTAGCCGGGGGCGAACAGGACACATGCTACATGGTCTTTCTCATATAAGCATCCTAGCTTCAACAACTTAGTATGGTGTGTCTAAAGTGGAGTACCTGTAAAATCCAGAAAACAAGGAAAGAGATGGGAATCCTAAAGGGAAGGAGACGAAAGTAAAGAGGGGACACTGTGGTAGGAAGGTCTAGTCAGAGAGCAAGGCAGGGGAGTTGGGGAGAAGTGATTACATAGGATAAAGGCAGTGTAATTAAGCTATTTGGAAAAACAAGATACACCCACCTGGACAGTATCAGCTTGACTATGAGGGTAGTAGCCAGCTGCTCTCCAAATGGATTCAATACCCATTCCAGGGGTGTGGAGGAGGAGCAATGCCTAGGGCTAGCAATCAAGGTCTAGGGAGGTAGCAGGCCCACTCATGGGACATATTTCTGATGATAAACTAAATTTGGATAACAGTACATTCCCTTCTAAATCCCTATGTTACACCAATAGACAAAAGCAACTCCTCGTTTTAATCAGAGAAGCCTCTGGTTACAGTGGAGAGTAGTGAATGCAGAGTCTTGTTATCTGCTAAGAGCAGAAAATAAAGGACTATTCTGGACCCTGATCTAAACACACAATTCAATGTATTATCATGATACTGGAGTTCAATATCAAAATATAAATTTTGGGAAATCACTAAAACTTCTGATAATAACCAGTCAGTAGGAAAGAAAAAAAAATGGACCTTGGAATCTACTTAATCCAAGAGAAGGCAGAGAAAAGGAACAAGTGACCCAACTAGAGAACAGGTGACATTGTACTGAGTATCAAGGTCACCTCATATACGAATGGTGATCAATGGTGCTGTGTCCAGTGTGAGGAAATCTGAGTTTTACTTGGGCTTTGAAGTTTCGACTGGCAATTCCATCAAGACACTAAGATAACAAGCATAGTAAAAAAAAGGAAATGCCGAACTGAAAAGGAAAGGTCAAGTCGTTGGCTACATCTAACGCAGCCACTTTCCATTTAATTCTGTCGTAGAGCATGAAGTCTCGGAAGAACAGCCTACTTCCTAGAGTCCTATGACATCATTCCAACTACAAGTCATGTGTCAACTGTCTGTTGGAGGTGAACATGGTTTTTCTCATGTAGAAAGAGCAGAGCACAGGGGAACATAGGAAGAAAAGCAGTTTTCAAGCAATGTCGATCTTGTACCAGCTGTGGCATGACATGACTTCTTTTCTCGGAGATAGCTCACATCCTCCTGCTTTCAGGACACCCATGGCTGGTGTCCAGTCCTCTCATCTCTCCTGCTTCTTCATCTCTGTGAGGTGGTCTGTCAGCAAACCCATCATTGCCTCTTTTTTCCTTGCCTTGCCTATATTTCTCCCCTTAGAAAGAAACTTTAACTGAACTGAGCCAATGTCTCTCAGATAATTATCTTTTAAAAGGAACATAATGTATTTTTTATGGATCTACCCAGTGACTCATGCTCCGTTCCCCAACCTGCTCTCATACAGTGACTCACCTACCTCAATATCTTACAGAGAAGCAAACTTTGTTTTTTAGCTCCCTTCTGACAGCCATAATTTACAGAAATAAAGGTTAATGCATTGGGTGGAAGGGAAGTAAATCTAAGGAGAATGAGCTTTTATCCTTTATGGTGGATCTTAGGCTCTGTGTAGGCAGTGGCTAAAGAGAAGCCTCAGAAATAAAGAAACATACATAAGAGTCCCAGGAAAAGATCTTTATTGGGAGGACACTGGAATGATCCCAGAATAGCCTCTTGTTAAAGAGCCTTATAGATAGATTTGGGGGGGCGGGGGGGATTTCAAGGACAATGTTAGAGTGCCTGTCTATGAATGCTGCTGCCCTCGCGTATGCACAGCATTACAAGGACGTGGACAGGAAGACTGTGTTGATTACTTTTCTGTCCTTTGATAAAACACATTGATCAAAGCAAAGTCCAAGAAGAAATGTTGATGTGGGCTTACAGCTCCAGACATGAAAATCCATCAAAGTAAGGAAATAGAACAGCAGATGCAGGATACTGAGAGCTCACACCCATCAACACAAGTGTGAAGTGGAGCAAACTGAAAGCAGTGCGGAGCCTTTCCTTTCTCAAGGACCATCTCCAGTGGCATACTTCCTCCAACAAGCCCACACCGCCTTAAACCTCCACAAACAGCACCATCAACCTTGGACCAGGTCTTAGCATTCAAACCTATAGGAGACATTGTCATTCAAACTACTACAAGATCTTCCTTCCTTCCGAGCCACTTCAAAGGTCTGGAGAGGAGTAAAGAAACAGGGGTTACCAGGTTTGAGTGGCCCTTGTGACAGAGGATCGATGGCTAAATAACTTTAACTTTAATATCCGCCGAAGTCTTATTTGTACATGATGAAGAAGTTAAGCCAGCTGCAGGAAAGCCACATCAAGTGAAAGACTACCAGAAAGGTTCTTCACTAGGAATAAAAGAGTCCTTCACTGAACAATGGTCCTCATAAAGTTGGGAGCATGTCTGAGGCTCTGAGGAATAGATGAATACTGCATCTAACGGGCTCAAGCTGATAATTGCCCTTTCTTCCTCTCTGTTTACTTTTACAGGTAAATTAATATATCCACCCATTATCCAGAGCATCACACAATAGCCAACTCATCCCAAGTTACCGTACTTGACTGTAAGAAGATAGACTAGACTTATGGTCACTAGAACTTGGGTGGTGGACCAACGTTTACCAGTGTGAAAGTACATGCCATGTCAGCTTTATAGAGCTGGGAGGAGCAAGTGACCCAAGGATTGTTGGGCTTTGGGTTTGAAGTCAAACAATATTATCTTTAAAATTCTAATTCTGCCACTGACCAACTGTCTGGACAACTCGACTGTATAACCCCCTCTGAGTTTCAATAGTCCCATCTATCAGACAAAATAATAGCTATTGGAGGCTGTTGTACTGGTGATGATGCTCAAACTACAAAAAGGAGGCATTACCTGCAAGTGGAGTGAATTTTGGAAATAGCTTGACTGCTTCATGCCTCTCTTGATTTAGATAGAATGCATTTTATTGGGGAATGGAATTACATTCTGAAGACTGGAGATGGTGACTTACTCTCTTACTAAAGTTCACACGGTGATCATAAGAAAGAGAAATGGCTTTTTTTAAAAAAACAAACTAGAAATACAACATCCTTAGCAGGTTGCACTTACTTCTGGCCAAATTCACTCTCACAATGCCTGATGACTCTGAATTCCATAAGCCTCCAATGAAGGAATGCATGCACTGTGGGGTACTCACTCCTGGACCCCAGGTTAGGCACAGAACACACCCCAAAACCAATTTCCAACTCAAACAGATCCTTTACTAAGCAAGGCAGAGACAAGGTGGCTGAAACATCAGCATAAAGTGATTTTAACAGGGAAAAGGGAGAGCTGGGTTAGAATGAGCTCAGGTGAGTTGGTAAATTCTGATCAGACATATTAGTCAGGGTAGCCAAATTGGGATTCTGGGATTCTGATGGCTGGGTTCTCATGTTTTGATAGCTGGACTTTTTTTTTTTTTTTTTTTTTGCCATACTTGGGTCTTCTTAAGCCCTACACCCTGAATGGAACTGGATCTGGTGAATAAAAGTCTTACGTCTCTCTGCTCCCCACTCCATCTTTTTTCTTCTCTCTCTCCCTCCCTTTCTTCCTCTTCACTGAGTCTACAGAATGCAAAGGCCTCTCCGCTACAGAATATTGTTTTACAAATACAAAAGCAGGCAAAACATGCCTCTGTAAAAATCTTTAAATTCCAGTTCACAATTCATTGGAGACAAAGCGATGACCTCAAATTAAGTAGCAGCCAGTCTGCTGTAAACAGAGACTTGAGTCATAGATAGTGTTACATAAATATTGTTACCAGTCATAGACATTTATTACCAGTAACAAAATAACACCCAGGAGGAAAACCAACACAAGTCTATGAAACAGTTGACAGAAGATATGGTTCAACTGATAAAATGTTAGCTTGACACAAAGGAAGCTTAGTCTGGTGTCCAGCATCACGAAAAGCAGGCTTGGTGCACACACCCATAACTTGGAACTTGGGTGATGGAGGATCAGAAGCTCAAGAAGTTCAAGATCATCCTAGGCCTCAAAGGAGGTCCAAGGCTCAAAGAAAAAAAATACCTTTGAGACCCTGCCTCCCCCACAAGAAAAAAACGACAGAAGGAAAGAGAGAGAAGTGAGGAAGAAAGGAGGGGAGGGAGGGGAAGGAGGGGAGGGGAGGGGAGGGGAGGGGAGAGGAGAGGAGAGGAGGGGAGGGGAGGGGAGAGGAGAGGAGAGGAGAGGAGAGGTGAAAGGGAAACAGTACAAAATTTACAAGCCCGGGCATCAATTGGAGCAAACCTAACCATTGCTCCCAAATGCCAAAATGCCACCCAAAATGCTCTCATAGGGCCTTCAGGAGAACTGATTAGCTGAGACTGGGATGGTGTGCTATAATCAAAAACACTATTCAGGACTGTGTTCGACTGTTGGTACAGGGGAATTTCCAGCATTTCCCTCTGCTTTCATTTCGCCTCTTGAAGCAGAGATTTTCAGCCTTCCTAATGCTGCAGATCTTTAATACAGTTCCTCGTGTTGTGGAGAGCCCCAACCATAGAATTATTCTTATTGTTATTTCATAACTGTAATCTTTGCTACTGTTATGAGCTGTAATATAAAATCTGATATGCAGGATATCTGATATGCAACCTCTGTGAACGGCCCTCCAAAGGGGTCACGACCCACAAGTTGAGAACCACTGTCTTAAACCTCTCTATATTGATTTGATTAGCAGTTTTTCTAACCAAAGGTCATACACAGATACCATGATCCAGACTACTGTGCTCTAAAATATAAATTATAAATGCTACGAATTTGATAGACATTTCTTTCTCTCTAACTTCTGTATCAAGTTTAGCCATTCCCCCATAACTGAAAGAGTAAATGCAATAAAACTTCTCCACACATTAAAACAAACTGCCATCTGACACTGCAGCATGAGCCCCACCCAGCCGCACAGATAACTTCCATTGTCATTTCCACGGGAGCAATTGTGTAAATCTGAATGTTTTATTATCTGAGATTTTACACTGACAAATTTCCAAAATTAGCTCATTTTATGCTCTTGCAAATCACCACACTGGGGTAGCGAGGGCTGGGTGCTTGTGATGGGGAATGGCTTAGCAGATGCTAGCAAGCAAATTACTCATTTCTGTGGCCTCTTCTTGCCTGCTTTAACCCATTCCTCCCTTCGGTTTCTTCACTGCACCATGACAATACAATTGACTTTATTGCTAGAATAGAAATCGCAAATGGTTTACCACTCATGAGCCAGCCCTAATTCACAAGGCTGTCCCAACTGTTGAGAAGAACTCTGGACCTTTTATGGGCTCAGTTATAGACAGGACAGTTGATGGGTGGTGGCTGCCATTGTTATGAAAAGGGAAAGTTATTAACACATATGCCACATGTTTCCTTTCCATGCAGCAGTCAAAAGAGCTCAGGATACCAGATCAGTTGGTAGAGGGTTGCCTAGCATACCCAAGGCTCTGGATTTGATCCTAACCCTTCATAAAGTGAGGATATTAGTGAGTGCTTGTCATCCCAGGACTCTAGAGGTGGAGACAGGAAAGTCAGAAGTTCGCGGTTATCCTTGACTACTTAGCAAGTTCAAGGCCTGGCTCCATGAGACCCTGTCTCAAAAAAATTAATTGATTGATTAGTAGAAATAGAAAGAAATGATAGGGAAATAAGAATCTATCACCGATAATAAAAACCAAATGTCATGTAACTTAGTGTCTGAGCTCATGCTGTTGCCCTAATACTGGCATTAAATTATGCAGAATATAGCTTGACCTTGACATTCTTGAAGGACATAACTAGAGAGTTTGACAGAGCTAGAGTCTTAATAGTTACTACTTATTATCAAATGATAGTAAATATTAAAAAAAATGCTAAATCCTTAGTATCTATCATTAGTGTATCCAGCAACTATTCTAAGTGCTACATTTTTATCTTGAATTTTCACAGTCATCCTATGAGCAAGGCATTAGTTTTCCCTTTGTCTATTAGTGTCTATTAATTGTACAAAGACTGGGTTTCATTCCAACATTCACCCCTCTCCTTCTTCCTTCCTCTTCCCAAATAGACATGCTTTTCCTTTAAACCTAGATTCTGTATTTGGGAGAAAGCATGCAATATTTGTCTTCCTGAGTCTTTATGAGTGATTATTCCACTTAACATGAAAATTTCCACCCCATCTATTTCCCAACAAACAGCATTATTTCATTCTTTCATATGTCTGAATAAAACCCCATTATGCATGAATATCATGTTTTCTTTATCCAGTCATCTGCTGATGTTCACCGAAGCTGATTCTGTAAGGTGACCGTTGTGGACAGTACAGCAATAAGCATGGATATACTGTATGTGGTATGTTGATTTTGATTACAGATAAGTAATACGCCCATCATTACACACTCAGAGACTGGATAACTGAGAATCTAGGCCAGGCATTCTGAGCCCAGTATTCTCAACCCCTGTAATGTCAGGGTTCTAGGGTCTATGGAGGCCAACTAACTAAGATAGGAACACAGAGCATTGGAGTCAGCACACTCACTCGTTACGTGATACATCCCTTCACACCAGCCTCATAGCTAATCCAATTCCAGCCTTGCTAGGCACTTGCCATGGACCCTCTCATGTACCTAAGCTACAAAATGTTTCTATAGATTTACTATGATCCTTCTAATCCTGTATCTTCAAGACTGTGAGTAGTCAAAATGGTGAATACTGCAGATAAACTTTCCAGTAGGTAGCCATGTTGATTAACTCCACTGCATTTAGAAGATTAAGAGATGAAGAATGTGCTAGCAGCAATCATTAGAAGAAACAGAAAAACCTGAATATATTCCCAAGCACCCCCAGTGCTAAGCACTTGTGAGGCAAATGGGAAAATAGGATGTGCTATAGGAAACCTGGATGCAGCAGTGCTCAGAACTTGTTTATATTCCGACAGCATCAAATCCCACCTCACTCGTTTGTATTTATAATTCATCTTGTAACTCCTCTATTTCTGTTCAATTATCTCGGCTTTCCTTTAAAGTGTATCCCTTAAGAGCCTCATTCTGAAGAAGCTGGTTAATCGGGATACTGGGTCATAATAAAAATATGAGAGCCTCCCTAGCAAGTGGAGAACTCACCGGGAAGTCATACACCAGGCACTCTGTGAGCAGCATTTAAGCCACATGAGGCAAGCACTCACTGAGGAGGGAAAGTGCATTTTTACAAAGGGACTGAGCTAAATTAGAAGCAGCCATTTAATGTCACTTAAGATTTTGATTCAGTTTTGTAAAGCATGTACTACAGCCTCCCTTTCCTATTTAATGTCCCTAAACATTCCCATATTTTAACTACAACACTTGAAAATTAAAAATAAATAAATAGATAGATAGATAGATAGATAGATAGATAGATAGATAGATAGATAGATAGATAAAAACTGGATGAGAAATTTTCAATGGATGAGAATTTTCTTGGAATTAAAAAGACTGAAAGTGGAACTACAGTGATAGCTAACCCAACTGACAAAGTGCTTGCCTTCGAAAAAAATGAAGACTTGAGTTGAATCCCCCAGAATTCATAATTTAAAAGAAAAAAAAACAAATATGGCATAACACACCTGTAATCTCACTGCTGGGAAAACAGAAAGAGGCATATTTTGGGGGCCCACTAGCCTAGCATCATAGCTGCCTATAGAGCTCCATATGCAGCACAATCCCTACCAACAATCTATAAATATTTGTCCATTACCCACAGATAAGTATAGCTTTCACTCCTCATCGAGGAATCTTCTCATTGAAAAAGATGAAGGCCACTACAGAAAACCACGGCCAGTCAATGTGCAGAACAGTGAAGCCCAGCCACAATGGATACATTCACAAAAATAAATCCAGCACCTTAGGCTCAGAGAACACTGCGGAATGGGCCAGAGGAATAGGGGAGAAAGCCAGAGGACTGGGAACTTGGCCATGAGATTGTGTCTTATGGTAACATCACAAGGATATGTATATGTATATGTGTATGTGTATGTGTATGTGTATGTGTATGTGTATGTGTATGTGTATGTGTATGTGTATGTGTATGTGTATGTGTATGTGTATGTATACATACATATATATATATACGTGTGTGTGTGTGTGTGTGTGTGTGTGTGTGTGTGTGCAACAACAACTGATGAAATAGATGCCATGAATTAGAAGGATAACAAGAAGGGGTTATTGGAAAAGTTTGGAGGAGGGAAAGAGAGGGAGAAATGTAGTTGAATTTCAATTTCAAAACTGAACCAACAACAACAACAAAAAAAAATCACTATGAACAGCAGTTTCGCCTCCTTAGCAGAGCAGCCAAACTTTTGACACATTGTTGAACCTGCTCACAGTAAGGTCATTTAGAAAATCCTCTTGCCAAAGGCTGAGGACACTTCACAGTTTCACTGTGACTGGTCACCTCTTCTTTGGCCATTTAATTCTCGTGACATGAACTTCAAAAGTTAACCATACCTGGAAAATGACTACAAACCCTAACACTTACTACTCACACCCAAGAGCTACATTTCGCCCAGGAACAAATGACCATGGCCTCAGGGCATACAGATATATAGTTTGATTGACACAGTTTGATATCAAAGTCAATCTGATGTGTCTGCTACAACTCAAGGAGTGCTGAGGATTAGGCAGATTGTTGTATGTCCCAAAATCGAAATCCCAGTCTCTACTTCCTTCAGGGAGTGACAGCTGCTAGACCATGAGTACCACCATCCAGAGCTCAGAGACAAAGTAAACAGAGTCTTGGGAGGGATAGAGCCATAGTTAGATAAAAAGCAGAGTCTACAAAGCTACACACACAGAGTGGTTAAGCGGTTACAAGGGCTGCCCTAATTCACAGTGTGGTTTCATTGAGGTTTTTCATAAGTGGGTGGCTTCCTTGCTGGCTCTTAATGTTTTGGCAATGGCACATTAGCTTGAGTAAAATTGGAGATTCGTAAAAGAGCTTAGAACTGAAGTGATTATATTGATCCCCTGGGTTTCAATATAACAATAAAGAGGTGATATTTCCAAAATGGTTGATTAACATCCAAAAAGGCAAGTGCTTTGGCTTATAAGGATTCAGTATTCAATCAACCGGAAATGGCTTAAACATCCTGAGGCTTCATTTTCTTGTGGGTATAAAGCATCTAAGGGTAGTATTTATCTCCCTGTAGAGGTCAAATGATATCATCCTCTCAGTCTCTCGTCTGCTCTCTGTTGCCCTCTTTATCATCTTGATGTGACAAGATGCTAAAGGGGTTCCAAGAGACATTTATTCAATCCAGGGGAAAAAGAACAGAAATCACAGGTCTCTTGCCAGGCCACCCAGTACAGACCTAGTGTTTATTGGCCCAGTTGGGTCCATGCTGTCTGTGAACACACATTTACTTTTTAAACAGAGACTGGAGTACATTAATGGTCTCAGGTCTAAGATCACATGCTCTGCTCTGGAGCAGAAAATAGAATCAACTTCATCTGCGTCATGCTCTCTGAGAACTGAGAAACTCTGAGTCTCTAGAAGGAAGGAGTGCTGTTATTGTCGTTGGTGAGGATTGTGGTGTTTTGTTTCTACAGTGGTAGCGTGGGGTGTTGAAATAAATGAAAATGAATGTTGTACAACATTTTTAAAGAATCATTTACTCTGGACACTATATACATGAACTTTCTGGATCAAAGGCTTGCTGTGAATTTAACCATAATAAGAATTCTCCCATCAGCACATAGAACACATGCTTTCAGGAAGTAGTACAATGCTTGGCCTCGCTGCAATACAGTCTTCAGAAGCCAAGGCTTCCAGCTGCTAGACTCAGCTTCCACTGTAAATCACAAGCAAAACCTGTACACACTGAATCTGCCTTCATGCAACTACCAACCCAACATGCTATCTTCACTCATACAGTTCTACCAGAGATGCCCCTTACCATCCTGTGATCATCCTCAAGCTGTACAAAACTGGTGATCTGTTCACAGTACTGAAAAGGGAACAATGACACATTTTATTTGTTAACTGTATGAAAAAAGTTGGTCTTGTAATGGTTTTACACTCTAAGAATCAGCATAAGAATGTTATAGGTAAAAAATTCAGTGCAGGGGCCAGGAAGCTGGTCAGGGTACCAGCTGCCGAACCCAACAACCTGAGTTAAATGTCTGCAACCCACATGGTAGAAGGAGAAACTCCACATCCAGGCCATCGCACACACTCCACACACACACACACACACACACACACACACACACACACACACACACATACACATGTACACACAAAATAAATAAATAAAATATAATGTAAAAATCCAGATAGGAGTGATGTTTCATGCCCATCTCCCCTCTCTGTGCTGGGATTTGTCAGCCTTGAGCTCCTACAGGTCTTGTCTGTGCTGCTGCAACCTCTGGTGGGTTTGTGTGAGGAATGGCCCTACTGTATCCAGAAAATATTGGGGATTTTTGCCTTCATCTTCCACTTGTTTATTTTTAATTCACTTTACACCCTGATCACAGCCCCACCTCCTCTCAGTTCCACTCTCACATCCCCCTCCCCCAACTCCCCTCCCTGTCTCCTCAGAAACTACATGCCACCCCACCCCACACCCGTGGGTACCAAACCACCCTGGCACATCAAGTTGCAGCAGGCATCCTTTTTCACTGAGGACAGACAAGGCAGCCCACTTATAGTAAAGGGATCCAAAGGCAGACAACAGAGTCAGAGACGGCCCCTGCTCCAGCTGTTAGAGGACCCACAAAAAGACCAAGCTGCATATCTACTACAAATGTGTAGGAAGCCTAGGTCCATCCCTTACATGCTTTTTGGTTGGTGGTTCAGTTTCTGTGAGCCCCTAGGAGACCAGGTTAGTTTGCTCTGTGTGTCTCTTGTAGACTCTTTGACCCTTCAGGCTCTTTCAATATTTCCCCCTACTCTTCCACAAGACTCTCCTAGCTTTGCCTATTGTTTGGCAATGGGTCTCTGGTCTCTGCATCTGCTTCTATCTGCTGCTAGATGAGGCTTCTCAGGAGACATTTACACTAGGGTCCTGTCTGCAAGCATAGCAGAGTATCATTAACAGTGTCAAGAGCTGGCTCTCTCCCATGGGATGGGTCTCAAGATGAGGCAATCACTGGTTGGCTATTCCCACATTCTCTGCTCCATCTTTATCCCTGCACATCTTGTGGGCAGGGCAAATTTTGGGACAAAAGTTTTGTGATTGAGTTAATGTCAACCTCCCTCCACTGAAAGTCTTGCTTGTCTACAGAAAGTGGCCACTTCAAGCTCCATATCCCCAGCTGCTAGGAGTCTCAGCTATGGTCACTCCCATAGCCTTCCAGGAGCCTCCCACATCCTAGATCTCTGGACTGACCCAGACATGCCCCACCTAACCAATTTCCATTCTCTCTCCCAGCCCCACTCCCCTGCTCTCACCTCCTCACCTCTAGTTCTTACAAACTTTCTACCTCTTCTTCTAGGTGATCCCTGCACCCTGCAACAACAGGTATAATATTAACGTCTCGATTGTGGCTAAGTATTCCCATGTTTCTTACTCTCTTCACAGTGACTAGTTGTGAGTCTCTGTGTTCATTATCATCTACTTCAAGAAAGAAACTTCTCTAATGACAGTTGAGCACTAAACTATAGATAAAACAACAAGCCATTAGGAGTCATTTTGAGGCTCTGCCCACTGAGCGTCTTCCCTCAAGCCTATGACCTATCTAGCCACAGATTGTTGGCCCCAACAACAGAGCCAATTATGAACTGCATCTTGTGGAGCAGAGCCTTAAAGTCAGTCATGAAGGGTTTGGTAATTGTTAGCTTCTGGAATATGGACAGTCAATTTTCGTTAAGGGTATGACCTCCTAGTAGGTCAACAATCCTCCATACCAAAGAATATTTAAGCAGCACAAATAGGTGTGTGTGTGTGTGTGTGTGTGAATTTGGGTAGAATAAGGATATAGAGGTGGATCTTGGAGGAGTTGGCAGGGAGATGGTGAATATGATCAAAATACACATTATAAAATTCTCAAAAGAACTAATAAGATATTTTCAGTCTAATGCAGGGGCTGGTGAATGGCTCACTGCGTAGTAGGTGCTTGCCACACAAGTCTGACAATCTAAGTTTGATCTTCAGATCATAAAATGGAAAAGGAGAATCCACTCAACAGTGTTGTCATATATGTATGTATGTATGTATGTATGTATGTATGTATGTATGTATGTGTGTGTCTCTGCCTTTCTCTCTCTCTGTATCTGTCTATCTCTCCCTCTCTCCCTCTCCACCCTCACTCTTTCACATACACAAGATGATGATGATGATGATGATGATGATGATGATGATGATGAAGAAGAAGAAGAAGAAGAAGAAGAAGAATTTAAAAGCCCATTGCAGTCAGTATTCTTCTGCCATTCTGGTTTATGTTACATGGTTGAATGTATCAAATGAAATGGCAGTGAAGTCACATGTTTGTTTGCCTGTTGGTGGAGTCACCAGAGAAAATAACTGCATTCGCACGTTAGTTTCAATCTTAGTGAGGTTCAATGTGCTGTAAATTCACAGAACAAGAAATTAAAAACAAACAAATACAAAACCTTCCTTGAATGAAGGGAGGAAGAGAGGAAGGAAGGAAGGAAGGAAGGAAGGAAGGAAGGAAGGAAGGAAGGAAGGAAGAAAGAAAGACTGCTGGCAGGCACCATGGTGATGCACACTTGATACCAGCACTGGGGAGTCAGAGGCAGAGGACGTACTTTAGAAGGCAGCCTGATCTCTCTAGTATGTCTTGGCCCATTGTTAGTTAGGGTTCTCTAGAGTCACAGAACTTATGGACAGTCTCTATATAGTAAGGGAACTTGTTATGATGACTTATAGTCTGTAGTCCAACTCTCCAACAGTGGTCAACTGTGAATGGGAAGGCCAAGAATCTAGTAGTTGCTCAGTCTCACGAGGCTAGTTGTGTTAGCTGGTCTTCTGTAGAAGTAGGTTCCAACAGATGCTCTGGCAAGTAAATGTGGGCAGCAAAGAAGACTGAATCTTCCTTCTTCCAATGTCCTTATCTAGGTCTCCAACAGAAGGTGTGGCCCAAATTAAAGGTGTGTACCATCACCTGGATCTGGGACTTGTTTTGTCCCAGGATGACCTTGAACTCAGAGATCTCCTTGCCTTAGTCTTCTGGGTTTAAAAGTGTGTACTACCTTGCCTGGGCCTAAACTTTTCATAGTACTATGCCTCAAGATCTCCATGCCAAGATCCAGGTGAGGAACTTGTATCTTCAGGCGTCAAGATCTGAATCACAGTGGGCCCTCCAATTCTGGATTGTAGCTCATTCCAGTTATAGTCAAGCTGACAACCAGGAATCGCCATTACAATCACCCTGCACAAAACACAAGCCCAAGTGGATCAAATACCTCAACATAAAACCAGATATACTGAACCTGATAGAAGAGAGAATGAGGAATAGTTTGAACACATCAGCACAGAAGACAACTTCCTGAACAGAACATTAACCGTCTAAGCACTGAGATTAACAATTAGTAAATAGGACCTTATGAAATTGAATAGCTTCTGTAAGGCAAAGGACAGTATCAATAGAACGAAATGACCGCCTACAGATTAGAAAAAGATCTTTCCAACCCCACATCTGACAGAGGGCTGATATCCAAACTACATAAAGGACTCAAGAAACTAGACTTCAACAAAACAAATAATCCAATTTAAAAATGGACCCAAACAGAGAATTCTCAGCAGAGGAA
The DNA here is from genome assembly GCA_030674055.1 of Rhabdomys pumilio. Classification (NCBI taxonomy): domain Eukaryota; kingdom Metazoa; phylum Chordata; class Mammalia; order Rodentia; family Muridae; genus Rhabdomys; species Rhabdomys pumilio. Next base: position 178,153,159 of record JANHMN010000003.1, read on the forward strand.
TCTCTAATGACTGAGAAGCACTTAAAGAAATGTTCATCATCCATAGCAATCAGAGAAATGCAAATCAAAGCAACTCTTACACCCGTCAGAATGGCTCGGATCGAAAACTCGAGTGACAGCTCATGCTGCTGATGACGTAGAGCGAGGAGAACACTCCTCCATTGTTGATGGGAGTGCAGACTTGTACACTTTGAAAATCAACGTGTTGATATTCTCAGAAAATTGGGGATCCATCTACCTCAAGACCCAGCTCCACCACTCCTAGATGTACACACAAGGGAAGCTCCACTCTATCACACAGACACTTGCTCAACTATGTTCATAGCAGCTTTATTCATAATAGCCAGGAACTGTGAACAACCTAGATGTGCCTCAACAGAAGCACAAATAAAGAAAATGTGGTACATTTACACAATGGAATGCTATTGGGCTATTAAAAACTAAGGCATCATGAAATTTGCAGGCAAATAGGTGGAACTAGAAAATATCATTCTAAGTGAGGTAACCCAGACCCAGAAAAACATACATGATATGTTCTTACTTATAAGTGGACATTAGTTAAGTACAGGATAACCATGCTATAATTCGTAGACCCAAATAAACTAAATAAGAAGGCCCCAAGGGAGGATGCTTGAATCTCTCTCAGAAGGGGAAATAAAATAGACATTGCAGGTAGATGGAGGAGAGGACTGGGGTGGGGAGAAGGGGTAAGGAGGAGAACAGGGATGGGGATCAGGTGTGGGGAGAAGGGGGCAGAAGAGGGGGGCAGGAGAGGGTTGGAAGAGAGAATGGAAATCAGTGGGAGGCATCTCTGGGACTGGCCAGAGACTTGGGATTGGGAAAGGTTCCTGGGAGTCTTTTGGGGTGACCCTCACTGATACCCCTAGCAGTTCAGGATATAGACACAGAAGTGGCCACTTCCTATAGCCAGACAGGACTTGCAGTAAAGGAAGAGGAACGCCAATCCATCCACAAAACTTTCAACCCAAAACCTGTCCTGCCTACAAGATGCCCAGGGATCTTCTTATACGTCTCTTAACAGTGTGAGCAGGGGCTGTTGCTGATTCTGTTGCTTGCCTTTGGAACCCTTTTCCCCTACGGGTTGCCTTGTCTAGCCTTAATAGAAGAGGAGGTGGCTAGCCTTACTGCTATTTGATATGCCATGGCTGGTTGATATCCATTGAGGTCAACCCTTCTCTGAAGACGAAACAGGAAAAGAAGATAGGGTTGAGGGAAGGGAAAGTGGGTGGAGGGACTAGGAAGAGAGGAGGGAGGGGAAACTATGGTTGGGATGTAAAATAAATAATTTTCTTAAAAAGAGACTTGAGGCTTTGTAACCTTGAGACTGCAGATCTCAGATCTTGCTTGACTCTTCTTAGAAGCACAGACTCTTTGTCCTAATCCGTTCATGTCATTCTTCGTCATCTCTAACCATGTAACCTTTTCCTCACAGTTGCTGGTGTTGCTCACAATCTGGAAAGTCTCTAGTCTCCAGCATCAAACATTTTAACTCCTAACTACATCACTTCTTGTTTAATCACAGTATCTCTTTATTGTAGCATGCTTTTCTCTACCGGTAACTTCAGTCCCAAAAATCCTGTGATGCTTATCAACAGCATCACGCACAATAAGGCTTAACCATGCTTATATAATACTTAAGATCTTGTTTTGCTGTGTCTTCCCTACATTTTCTCTTGTTTGATGTCTACACAATACTTTTCTAAAAGACTGGACACTTCGTGTGATAGTCCCTGATACCTGGTTCATAATTGTACCTGTTCCTATGATAACCCTAACTCCTTTCTGACTCTACAACAGTTCCTCAGTTGACACATGTTGATAACCAGTGTCACAAAGAAAGAACATCTGTTTTTGTTTTGTCTTTTGTCTGTTGTCAGATGCAACCAGTCTATCTGAAGCCATATGTAACCTTGAACTCTGGACGTGGCTGAGGCTGGCCTCTCCCAAGCCCCCAACCTTCATTTTCTTAGTGCTGGGATTACAAGTCCATACCACAAGACTCACTTGTTAAAAGCCCTTTGTTTCAATAGATCTTCAGCATCTGCCTTTGCAAACAGTTCTCAAGCAACTCTGAGGCATGTAAGCCAAGGATCACATTCTGAGACGTGCCTTCAAAGCTTTCCAGCTATGTCCTCTGGGTTCCTTGGGCATCAGAAAACACTGTCTCAAAGAATGGAAGTCTCTCTGCCATGCAACATGGATCGTCCTCTGCCACACATGACTCCCAAACATCTGCCTCAAGAACAAAGGACTACAGCTGGAAACAAAAGAGACACCTGTAAGGATGTGAAATTGGCCACTCTCCTCTGCATCTGGGGAAGATTGACTGGCACAATCGGAAGACTCAACAGAGGTAAAGCCACAGGTTTGGGTGGCCAATCAGTTGTGAAAGGCTCTCAGCATGATGTAAAGAAGACATCAGTGGGAATTCCAAAGCCATCCACTTATCTACTGAAGCGTGAAACATAATTGTCTTCATGTGATTGGGCAGGAGGTTGAGACAGTTCACCGGCTCATCAGACACTTGTTGGCAGCTCTCAAAACAGTTTTCCCACATAACTCCTTCTCCTTACAATACTCTAGAAACTGTGGTCTATGGATGTACAGGAGCAGAAAAGGTGGCTCGGTGTGATATATTAGGAGAGAGGGAATAACATTGAACTTCATGCCCGACAGCCTGCATCCTTCTTACAGTCTCAGAGAGCAGTCAGTTATCAAACCTGATTTCAATTATTTTCTTATTTCTTACATCTTTTCTCTGACTTTCCTCATCAATGCCATAGGATAGACAAGGCCTGTTCCCTCTTCCTCATACTAACTATAAAGAAATTGCCTTGGAGATGCTTCTTTTTTGCCTGTATCATATAACTTTAAATCATTAATCTGGGATTTGGTACCTGGAAATTTGATTTAAGAGGTCCAGAGAGTTGCCACTATTCCCCCATTCTGATGCATATGTGAGGGGACTTGTATATTTCTTCACCCTGCATCTAACACTGTATCATCCATCACATGGTACCCTATACACTATACATCCAAGTACAACTATACCTCCTCCCTGCATCCAACATTGTATCATCTATCACATGGTACCCTATATACTGTACATCCAAGTATGACTATATCAGCTCTTTCTGTTACACTGACTCACTGTAAAGGTCCAATATGATGCTAGATAAACAAATATTTTAAAAGCACATAATCATAGGCCAAGGAACTACAATAAATGTGAATACCTATGTGACTATGAAGATGATGTATATGGAAGGCCATTGAAAGATGGCAAACCCCACAGAGGCCAGCCCTAACATTCCTAGGTAGTGATACATCAAGTAAAATGACAAGATTTGCAACATTTTGAGAGAAATCATAAATCCAAGATTGGCTTTGAATTGTTTTGGCTTTTAAAATATTAACCAAAATGTTTGGTTGTAGGGGGGTGGGGTGAATGCCCATGAGAATGCCAGAGTGTGCACATGCAGGCCAGAGCAAGGATACAGGCAAACACAGTCATTCCAGGGGTAGAGACAGGCATGGTGATGCCCAGATCCTTACATGAGCACCAGGATTCAAACTCTAATCTCAGTGCCAATAGAGCAGGTGTTCTTACCCCCTAGGCTATATCCTAGGTCCCTTGTGTCTCTTTTGTAATATTCATCTACTTGTTTTTACTTATGTATGTGTATATGTGAGTCTGTATGCACCCTATACATGCAGGAGCCTGTTGAAGTGGCAGGGCATCAGATACCCTGGAACTGGAATAAGAGGTGGTGCTGAGCCACATGATGTGTTTGCTAGGAACCAAGCCAGGCAGCACAAGAGCAGTAAGCACTCTTAATTACTGCTCTCGACTTTCTTAACCTTCATATTTTCTTTTTAAGAGGATTTGTTGGTCAATCAGGCAGGTCTGAATGATCAGGGCTTAACATCTGAATGTACAGCTACAACGTCTGTGGTCAAAGTAATTACTCATACTTGTAGATCGGATAGATACTGCTTACACGTATTTGAGAAATTCAATTAGCTGCCTCCACCCCACTGCTTCCATTTTTGTTCTATAAAATGAGTCTGATAAAAGAAAGATGTGAGCCAACACCTTCATCTACATCTCTGTCCTATAACTTAATGTCTTCTCTCATATTAAAAGTTACGGTCCGGTTTCATACCACTGGCATTTTAATTGAAGAGATGGAAATGCATAGATGAGAACATGTTATGCATCCTTTAAAGTATCTTATGGAAAGTGTGTCTTTTGTCTACACTTGCCAGAATGGAAGCATAACAATGAAAGGGGACAATAAAAGTGACTTGGATCTTCAAGAACAGGATAAATACAGGCACTGGATCTGTAGCCATGAGGATACATTTGGCCAGGGTTGGACATGGATTGAAATTTGGGAACTAGCACAAGGATGCAAAAGATTGAAGATTAGTGATAGAGGTCTGTTTGGGCAATGCAAGTATTTCCAAATGCCTACGGGGATCTCAAATGGGAAAGGTATTGAACTTGTTCTGAATGTTCCCATGGTTAAAATTATTGATGAGAAAAAACACTCATTGATTCGATCTTTTATTGACTACTAGAAATAATCTGAAAGTGGCAAAATACAGACAAGGTTGTCACAAATGGTAGTGAGCAGTCTCTTTCTGGTCGATTGAACAGATGCCACAGTATATTTAATGAAGGTATTACAGAAAGGACCTAAGTGTTAAAAGTTGGACACTAATCCTGAGGGTGCAGTAATGTCATGCGTACCTTGACAGTAACCAACAGCTCTGTAATTGGGCTTAAGGCCACTCAACAAGAGAAAGATCATATCAGGGACAGAAACCCTAGTATCTCTGTGCTAGTGGAGACATGATTTTTAGAGATCTACAATCACTTACTGAACCACTAGTGATAATTTGGAGAAAAAAAAAATAACCAGATTCTTTCCTCCAATAAAACTTACAGTTTAAAAAGGAAGATAGAAAACTTACTTTACAATCCTAATAGGACTAAGTGAGCAGATGTGAAGAAATGTACCATGTATTTAAGAGAATCAAGCAGAGAATGGGGGAAATGAATTTAGGTCACTGATGGCTACAGAGAGCTCCAGAAATTCAGGGTATCAAACTGGCTGATTATAAGAGCAAACACTGTTTCTCTCCAGGATTGGGAGGCTTCTTTTCTTTGCATGAGGGAAGGATAACTGTGACCACTCTCATAGGTTTGGGGTTCTCAGTAATCTTGGACACTTTTAGTGAAGCTCCATCTCTTTGCCTCTTTTACCTCATGAAGGACTTCTTTTTGTGTACCTTTTAGTATGTAGGCTTCCCTTCTAAAAGAACACAGCCCTTTAATTTAGGGTTCTCCTTCATCCAATAGAATGGGATTCTAACTTAATTACAGCTACAAATTTATATTTTAAAATAAGGCAGTCTGATTGAACATGAACTGAGTTCAAATTTTCAGTAAACATAAAATACTTGTACAAAGTATAGTTGTGGGCTTCCTAAAGAATAAAGATGCAATATCTTTTTATTTTAGTCACGTCATTACATACCCATCCCCGTGTGCCATATATAAATTTATACACAAGGAAAGTGAGAATTGAAGTTTTACAGCAACCAGGCAACGATGGCTCATGCCTTTAATCTCAGCACTTGGGAGGCAGAGGCAGGCAGATCTTTGAGTCTGAGACCAATCTGGTCTACAGTGTGAGTTCCAGGACAGCCAGGACTACACAGAGAAACCCTATCTTAAAAAACCGAAATAGATCAATGAATGGATAAATGGATGGATAGGTGGGTGGATGGATGGATAGATAGATAGATAGATAGATAGATAGATAGATAGATAGATAGATAGATAGATAGATAGATGTTGGAAATAAAAAGTCTTATAGCTGGTGAATGACAGCAGAACTTGGACCCCAGACCTACGCACCCAAAACTGTTAACCATATTATTCATAGAATATTTACAATTTGGGTCTCCTCTTAGACAAAGAGCTCTGAGAAGATAGGAAGGATGTGACCCTGGAAGACAACATTATCTGTTCCATATCTTTGAGAACCCTCTCCTGCAAAGCCTTAACCAGTGAAGTTATGATTGACAGTCTCTTGCCTTACTCGTGGACTCTGGAGTGCCTTTCAGTGGCATGAATATAATTAATTCAAAGGGCAAGGATAATGAGAAATGGGCAAGTGAAAAAAAAACACACACACATATACATACACACACACACACACACACACACACACACACACACACACCACCCACCACCCACATACACATACACATATACGTCATTCCCAAGTAGAATGGTATTTGCCTGACTAATGTTCTGGGCTGTTGAGCCATGCTCAGTGGGACTCTGATCTCAGAGCCCACGGAGTCTTCTGTGAGGAACAGACTGACTAGGAATGTGAAGAATATTTAAAGCAAACCCATAATGCACTCAGGGTGACCTGCTTTGGAGGAGGAGCAGCGCCCGTGGGGCTGTGAATTTCAATTTCCGTTACTTCCTTGGTTACAGAGAGGCAGAGCAGCCTTTGTGATGATCAAGCCGCTCTATTCACCTCTTTAGTTTATTTTCCCCCTAGGATAGGACAAAAGAAATGAGAAAGTCAATTTTCTTTTCATTTCAAGCAGATTGAATTTTGCTAAAATAAAATGGGCTCTGGCTAAGCAAAGGTCAGTCTAGCCTCTTCCTTTTTTTCTTCATTAACACAAAGCACCACTATTGTTGATGCTAGATCCTTTGCCAGATAAAAGGACTTCAGATGCCGTCGGCATGCTCAGCAAGGCATACATATCTTCACCGAATTTGTGAGCAGCCAGGACAAGATCAAACTACTGTTTATGTCAATGCATATGTACTTTTTGTAGAAAGCAGTGGTAAATAGATTCCACCATATTAAATATGATGTAGACTAGAGAAAAGGGACTTCCTATAAAAATGACGGGACCATTTCTATTGGTAGTTCTGCTTCTACTATGTCTTTGTGTCATTGGAATATAGAGCTTTAATAAAGGATGTCGGAAGTCCTGTGAGACACTCCACACAGCATCACATTAGACAAACCTGGAGCTGTGCTGCCGTCCGATAGCAGCATTTGCCAGGCTAAAGCTAATTTGTGTTTGAACTTTTTACGGCTGTAATAATAACAGTAGGAAACATGAGAAAATGTTTTCATTTAGGGATAGTGAAGCCAAAATTTGCTGTTAAATACTTGACTTTGCCCAAAGTTGCTGTCATTGTTGCAAATCAAAGGAGGGGAAAAATTAAATTTCAGAGACCTCTAAACTCCGATATGTCATTATCGAATCAACCGACTACCCTTGAGAAGATAAGTGTGTAACTTATAAACAGAACCCTCGTAGTAAGGACTTAGGAGAGAAATTACTTTTACAATAGAGAACTGGAAAATCTCAGAGCAAAATCTAGTGTTAAGACAGAAAAAAAAACACAAAAATTATACACTATTTACATAATTGTTATGATCAATTTTTCCCATTCATGAAGCAATTTTCAAAGAGAAAAAAAATCAATATTTTTCTGGATAACAAATCATTGGGCATCAAGTTAGAAACGTAATAACGATCTGTTTTAACAGAAATCACCTAACAGAAGGAAGGGTGCAGTTGTTAAAAGATATTCAAGTCAGAGATCGCCATATTGCTCAGACATGCAGGGCGGAGACAGACGACACTCCAGAGAGAGGGCAGGGTAGAGATTCGCCACTGAAACCTTGTGCACCCAAGTGTCTCCATGACAACCCACAGGCTCACTCTTCTCAAGTAATGCCAACAAAACTTAGTGAGAACAGAAGCTCAGCTTAGGATATGATTCTATAACATGTCTCACAATTAAATTTAAAGTTTTAATGACTTTCAGTAAGGTGATTCCTTCAGCTCCAAGAAATACAAGATTGTTTTGTTTTAGGGTCACCGAGTGTGTGTCTGTATGTCAATGGTTCTCTCTCTCTCTCTCTCTCTCTCTCTCTCTCTCTCTCTCTCTCTCTCTCTCTGTGTGTGTGTGTGTGTGTGTGTATGTGTGTGTGCGCACTCATGTACACCTAAGTAAACCATTAGTTCGTTTTTGGAATTAACCACACATATTTACCTTAGATAATTTTTCTCTCTGGCACTTAGAAATTTGCTGTGAGATGATAAGCATTTATTGAAATTACAATATAACTGGCTTTTTATAAGAAGATCAGTTATTTATAAGAAAATTGTGTATTACAGCCCAAATACACCAGATCACCCAGTTTGTTTATAAAGAAGAGTGGTGTCCTTCAGAGTTTCTCACTCGGATGTCTTCCTATTTGGTCATCACACTTCTCCTGGCTGGTGGTAAACTGCTCATATGTAAATGGTAGTTCAGTTCTCCTTATGTGGCAAGTTGATGGAATAAGAAAGAAAAAGAAATCAGGTAGGTACATCCCTGCATGGGGTAGGACTATGTGTCAAATGTGTTCTCACAAAAAGGATCACTTTGAATGGGATTAAGTCAACGTAATTTAAAATAAAGGGAGGGGGACAGGGATATGAGGAAAAGCTAGATTTTTGAGAGCTAAACTACAAAGTGATTATACACTGACTGGGTTATCCACAAGCTCTTGTTGACGAATAGGTGTGACGAGAACGGCTGTGGAGCCTTAAAGAAACAGGGAGGAGTGTTCCAGGTCTGGAGTCTAGAGCTCCCTTTGTTCTGCTGCCACTGTCTATTCCCCACACCCCCGTAGTCCCACAAATTTCTGACACAACTCACAAATATGAATACATGGTCCCTGCTCTTGTGAATTTGTATTCTAGTAAAAGACACAGAAGCAACCGAATGCTCACAGTATTACATGTGTATGCACACTATTTATATGTGGTGCTTTTACGTGGTAGGCTTGCCATCAGTCTGAAAGCAAGAGTCTTCAAATGAATGAAGTCAGTGCCCATATACTGCCCCAGTGTTCAGAGCAAAGGCTCCTGACATGAGGCAGCAGATTACGTGAATGATGCACCTGCCAAGGACGAGAATATGTCACCCATGCTGCCTCTAACTCCCACCCTTCAGCTCCACATTCTCTTATGCTGTGGTGCAGGGAGAGAAATTCACTGTATCTCCTTAGCAAATAACTTACTGACCTGTAAATGCTCTCAGGCACAGTAGGCAGTATTTTCTGCTCTATTCTGCCTATGCTGAGAAATGAAGGCCTTAGCATTTTGATGTATTCTTCCAAACGACAGCAACGGATGGCTTGTCTGCTGGATAAGCTGGATACAGGGATATGAGAGTGAGGTTTGCTCAATCATGAAGACTATTTGAGATGTTTCTCTAAGCGGGCCCTTCATTTCCTCCTTCACAGTGAGCAGTAGACAGTGCAGTCACATTTCAGACGAATCCTGTTTCCATGGATTTTATGCACTTTGTTGCTTAAAAACAGAAAGAAAATAAACTGCGACAATTTTCTGTTTTTGACTTATGGTCTACAGATATATTTTGATTTTAAGCATAAGCACAAAAGAAGCCAAAACAATCATTATAATGAAAGTCTAATTTTTTTCCTCAAGTTTATTCTTTTTCCAAAACAAACAAGTATTATCAAGAGCACAGCCTTCAAGCTGGAGAAATGCCCCCACTGTGCTTGACTTCTTTGCTATTCTCCACATGCTCTCTGACATATGTCCCAGTATGTCCCAGTAATATGATTAAGGCAGTGCTATTGTTCATCTGCCCAGCGGTGACACAACAGGTGCTGAGCAGTTTCCTCCCATTCCCCTGGATGCACATGAAATATGTTTTCCACCTCCAACAGTTAGCATATTCATAAAGATGCCAAGATAAAGACCACTTGCAAGTGTTACAGCTCTGCTATAGCAGAGGACGTTTCTCCAGGAAAAGTTTCATAGTTCCGCTTCCAGAGGTAACCCAGCAATCAGAAACCAAGGAATACCACACACTCACGCCACACAACAAACCTCACACAAGAGATTTATTGAGAGGGAAAATCCAGAAGCTGGCTGCCTCTGCTCAGATGAGAAACAGCTGGGAACTGAGCAGAAGGCAGCTTTATATAGGGTTTCTTAGTGGTGAGGCAGAGCTTCCTAGGGTGGCCTGGGATTGATGGAATTTTTGAGGCCTAATCTTGGGGCAAGTGTAGGGATTGGTAGGACTTCATGCTCAGGGATTGGTGGGATTCTGTTTCATGACACTGGTCTTGGCCTTGGGCAAGGGTGTTTTTCCCTTTGGCTCTGGTCCTTAGACCCTACACACAGCTCAGGAAATCATTTCCCCCTTTTTATTTATTATTAATAAACAATTAGGGGCTTGAAATTGGGCAGAGTTATTATTAGACTATTTGCTGCTGGTTGGGGGCATGCAGGTCCTTGAGTCAGGCTTGATCTTCACCATCAGGGGATTGTTGGATGTTGCAGGCCTCTGGCTCCATAGCTAGGGGACAGTAGTGCTGTCATAGCAACTGATTAAAACTCTATAAATCTTTTAGGTATGTTATTGAAGAAATCTAGACAGAAAGTTTATGAGGCAGGATGCAATTGGTAGGACTAAGAAAAGGAGGAGAAGGGGGTTAGGAGGGTAGCATCCAATTCTACACTGCACTGTCAACGATGCACTGGCCAGAGGCATTGAGCTCTTTCTTTCTTTCTTCCTTTCTCTTTCTTTCTTTCTTTCTTTCTTTTTTGAGGTCCTTCTGGAATTGTTGGATCTTGTCTTTTACAATACTTGGATCTTGTCTTTTACAATACTTGATTGGTTAACACAGAAACAACATTCCTCCCTGAGGAAGAGCCAAAACCACCTCTCTATGCTGTTACTAAATCTAATCCTCTCTGATTTTATAGCACTGTGACAGCCTGTGAGTTTATTTGGCCCTGGAGAGTAAGGGTGGTCTGAGCCACTGGTTGGAGATCCTGGATGAAGGGAGAGGAGATCTGGTGGTAAATATCTGTGAAGAAGTCAGTCCTGCTCTCCCGTTGGTGATGCCAGCAGTTATGCCCAGGGCTGCTTGAATGGTATGAAGTGAACTGCCCTGCTGCTATAAACCCAGCGATGGCAGTCAGCCAGGGCTCCTCACCGGGTACCACCCTTAGTTTGGGAAGAAGGAATATCAGAGCACAAGTCCCAGATCAACCAGCAGGTAGGCAGTGGTATCCTTGAGTGCCAGAGATAATTGAGATACAAACATTACAAATGTTTGTGAACCAGCATGCCCACAAAGCATGTTCCTGTAGAATGTGAGCCATTGTAATAGCTAAGAGAGAGAGATGTGGGAGAGGTAAGAGGTGGTCGTGATATAATTTGGCTTAGATTAACAATTAACACACATCAAAGTGAGAGACTCTAGTAAGACAATGGGTGAGGCTATGAATGGAGGTTTGGAGTTTGACCCAGAAGGGACATGCAACTAACATCCTCCAAAGGAGTCAGGCAGAGCGCTATTCAATAGCTGATGTGCAGAGGTTAAGGTCTGAAACAAGAAAGGTGTGTCAGGGAGGTGAGGTCAGTGTCATCTAAAAATGAGTAATATTAGTGATGTAAGGACCTTTGGAGAGATTTGAACCACTTGTTCTATGTCTATACCTAGGGGTTGAGAGAGTGGAATGTGTACCATCTATATTCCAACCATGCCTGATGGATGGTTGTGTAAATGCTATAATAGAGTTTACCAATGGCCCCCGTCTCTTATCTAGGGTGCCATGGATTCTTAATTATAATATAGAAGATTTCCCATTCTGTGTAAAACGTAGAACACCTTCCTGAATATACTTATGTCTCCTCCAGGATCTATAAAGGCACCTCCATAAGTCTCTGGCCAATATCGATAATAATTTCTAGCTTGATCATATAGAAAACGAGCATTGTAGATAGGTGTTTTAAAAATCAATCGAGGTGTTATAAAGATAAGTACCTCCTTTTAGCCACCTGCTACTGAGCAGTCCCCAGACGCCACTACATGAGTGGTCTGGTTGAACTGTTGAATATACGTTTCCTGAATCTCAAATCTCCATACACAGAGTTCACTGTTGATGGGTGTAAACAAGAGGAAATAAAAGGAGAAGAGGTAGAACATAACCCAATAGGGTTGGCTTGGGGTTTGGCAGATGTTTGAGGTCTTGTTGTTCTGAGACCAGAGGCAGACTGGTTGACCTTGGTGTCTTCTGACACTTAAGAGGACCTGTTGAGGTCAAAATGTAAGAAGGAGGATTCTCTTAAGATGATAATAAAAAGGACTTGGGATGAGAAAGATGAACCCAGTGAGGGAAACCATTGAGCCTAGCAGCAATCATGGTAGTAAGGATGACCCTAAAGGGGCCTGTACATTTAGGATCAAGAGGATGGGGATTATGAGAGGGGAGGACTAAGTCCCCAGTGTTGGTTAAAGAGGGGATGAGGGAGAGGGTAAGTCAAATAGTAACGGGTGATGTCCCAAAGGAGAATGCAAAAATAGTGTAAGAAGTAAGAAGTAAGGAATAAGAAGATGATCAGGGAGAGGTGATGGCTGATGCATGAGTCCAGGATGCAGAACTGACCATATATGCATGAGCTTGTTCAGGTTTGGTCTTTTGCTAGGTTGTATTGTAGTGCTAAATACTGGCCTCCAAGGCCTGGGCAATTCCTATGGATGTGGGAAGATGAGAAGCCTCTAGCAGGCCATAATTTGATCTGAATTGATTGTGGACCTTTCTTTAGTTGTTAGTAGCCCACACTCTTTCCAAATAGCTACAAGTAAAAGAGAATGTGAAAAGCATAGAGTCTGTCAGAATGTTTAGAGATTGTCCCTTTGCTATTTGAAAGATGCTACCTGGGGATCCATCCCATATGCACCCACCAAACCCAGACACTATTACTAATGCCAAAAAGCACTTGCTGACAGGACCCTGGCATAGCCTTTCCCCTGAGAGGCTATGCCAGAACCTGACCAATACAGATGAGCTTGCTTGCAGCCATACATCAAACTGAGCATGGGGACCCCAATGGAGGAGTTAGAGAAAGAACTGAAGAAGCTGAAGGGGTTTGCAACCCCATAGGAAGAATAACAATATCAACCAACCCCCAACCAGAGCTCCCAGGGAACAAACCACCATCCTAAGAGTACACATGGAGAGACCCATGGCTCTAGCTGCTTATGTAGCAGAGGATTGCCTTATCTGGCATCAATAGAAGCCCTTGATCCTGTGGAGGCTTGATGCCCCAGCGTAGGGGAATGCCAGGTCAGTGAGGTGGGAGTGGGTGTGTAGGTGAGGGAGCACCCTCATAGAATCAAGGGGGAAGGGGTATGGGATAGTAGGTTTGTGGAGGGAAAACTGGGAAGGAGGATAACATTTGAAATATAAATAAATAAAATAACCAATAAAAATTAAAGAAAAAAAAAGAAGCTGGCCATCCTTAGGAAGAATAGAATTTCATCCTTGGTGGTGGGCACTGTGAGTGACTGAACCCAGATAAGTAGCCTGAGGGATTGATAGAGGGTGAGATCTTATATCCCACCTGGACAGAAAGTTTAAAAAAGTAGAGGTGTCAGCCTGGCTAATTAGCAGGAATGAAAAACAAAGAAGATTGAGTATGAATTGCCTACAATTGGATTTTAGACGAGACAGAATAAGTAAGAGACTAGAACCTGGCCAAATATATGTGGAATATTCCAGAACTCCTGGTATAGGACAGTCCAGGTGAGTTGTGCAGAAATGTGAATATACAGGTTGGTCCAAATAAAGGCAATGATATTTTGTGACTGAGAGTCCAGAAGAATACAAAAGGAGGCATCCTTAAGGTCTAAGACAGAGAAATGGGAGGTCTCTGAGGGAATGATGAAGAGGAGAGTGTAGAGGCTAGCTACTATAGAGATCCTGACCCAACTGATAGATCCCATTAGATTTTTTAGCTATGAGTATGAGAGTATTAAAGGAGGAAGAAGTGGGGTGGAAAAGATTTTCTTTCTTAAGAGGTCAGAGACAATAAGCCTAAGTCCCCTGAGGCTTTGGAGAAAAAGTGAGTATTGAGGCTGGGTTACATATTTGGTGGGGTTTTGTAGTTGAATGTTGAGAGGGGAGTGGTGTGTTTGGCTATAGAGGAGGGGTTTGGGGTGCCCGACATCGGGGTATCTACCTGAGAGGCAGGTAAAAGAATTGTGTGGTTTGGAAGAGAAGGAAGTGAATTGCTGGTGAGCTCTGGGTCAAGTGGATGGAGGGAACAAAAGAAATAGAGGCTTCCATATTGGCTAGGAAATCCCTTCCCAGCAAGAGGAAGGATTAGAGTGGTACCACTAGAAGGGAACAGGTAAGGAGGATACAGCCAAATAGTGGGGTTTAGTGAGCCCAGTAAGGCTGTCTCCATACTCCAAAAAGAGAGGAAGAAGGAGATGTAGGTTCTCACAACTTCATCAGAACCAAAAATGTAGCCCCGGTGTGCAAAAGGAAGGAGCTAGATCATCCTGATACCGTGGGATCCCTTTTGAACATGGCAGTAGTTGGACCAAGGGAGCCTGGGCTCTCTCAGTCATCCATGGCCAGACCTAGAAGATCTGCTGAAGTGTAATCTGGACTACATGCTACAAGGACATGGGGCAGTCAACACCCCAATGCCATTCTTGATTGCTCCTTGGACACGGTCTGGGTGGTTTACAATGGTTCAGACAGACCCAGGCCCACTAACCCTCCTGACCACATTTGAAACAGGGATGTGGAGATTCTTGGGCTTTGGGAGGCCAAGGAACTTGGGCTATTACTATGGCTGGTAAAAGGCCTTTGTTAGCATCTGGTAGTCTTGTTTGGGACTTTTTCATCTCTCCCATGCTGTATCTTAAATGCCACTGCTAAGACTTCTGCCTATGGAGGCAGAGATCCTTTCTCTAGACATTTATGTTTGGCCTTAATATCAGGGAAACTGTGGAAGAAGTAGATCACAAGAAGTTGTTTTCTGTCTGGGATCTCAGGATCCAGACTGGTATATGGTACGAGGGCCTTTATGAGGCAGTCTAGGATTTGAGATAGGTTATCATGTTTGTCCTGGATGACCTCTTGGATTTTTTTTCATAATTTAACTGCTTTAAGGTTGGCCTTGTGAAAACCAGCCAGGAGGCAAGTTATAAATCGATTCCTAGCAAAGATGCCCCCTGGGGTATGTAATTCAATTCAGGGTCCTGGTCAGGGACTGCCTCAACCCTGACTGAGTGCTGCCTATAGCCCAGGAGGAAGAAAGAGAAACCCAAGAGGCTAAAGAAGAAGAGGAGGGACTATGGTGTTGAGGCCAATAAGAGGCCCAGGGTGAGGAGGGGTCATTAATGATTGAAAATATGAAAGAACCATCTGGTTTGGGTTTCACAACTAGGAGGAACTTGGTTTTCCTTAATTGGCTTATGCCATGTGGTCACTTTTAATCAAGATGAGAGTGCAGTCACATGGCTAGGTCCATCCTTTCCAACCCTAGCAAAGACGGCTTTATATAGGGTTTTGGAGGGGTGGAGATTTCCAGGATGGCCTAGGATTGTTGGAATTTTTGTGGCCTGATCTTAGGGCAAGCTTAATGATTGGTGAAGATTCATGCTCAAGGATTGGTGGGATTCTGTTTCTTGGTCTTGAGATTGGGGGTCAAGTCACAGTCAGGGTATTTTTCCCTTTGGCTCTGGTCCTTTAGCCCTACTCACACCTCAGGGAAAATCAGGCTGACCCCAAAATGCAAAGCCATTTTGAATGGCTCACCATTCAAATAAAGAGCCTCTGCAATAAAGGTAAGCAGAGCTGTCTGAGTCCGATTCATCTACTAATTGACTTTTTGAGCTCTGTGCTAACAGAACAAGAGATATGCTTGAGTTCCACGCGGGTTCACTCGGCTTACCTCAAATGTCAGAGTGGCCTATGTTATAAATGGAGCTCAGAGAAGAACTGAAGCTCACCTCATGAATTTGAGCCTGTCTTCTCACTCCCTGTGTTAGTTCCTACGTAAACAGGACTGATAAAATGACCAGACAGAGAGACAGACAGAATAAAGGAATCTATTTAGTTGTCTTATACTAAAATAGAACAACAGGTGCCTTGCACCTTAGAGGCTGAGAACCCAAAAGTTGTTTTATCCGATCTCACACTGGAGTCACCAACAACTTGGTTGTTGGTGCCTCCATGGTCAAGAGCATTTCAAGTCATCAAATCATGGAAAGCCTAAAACCATGACTAGCCAAGAAAAGTATCCAGGACGACATAACAAGGAAATATAATTCAGTGTTCATAAGGGACAGAAAAGAGACACTAGATAAAAACTAAGGGAAATTACTAAAAACTTAGTGTTAGAAGTACAGTTTAGTAAGAAGCTATGGGGTCATTGGGGGGATGTTTCTTGAAGGAGACTGTGAATCCCTCTGTGGAGATAGGGAGCCATGGGACCAGGAAGAGCAGACCTAGAGCAAGAATGGGTCTAGTTGTGTCTAGAAATCTCGTCCTGAGATTGACAGGAACAGGAGCACCTCCCCACAAACTCCCAGCCCAGGCCTGTATGTCCTGGCACTTGTAACCCTCTGCCATCACCTTTGCATCACCAGAGGAGATCATGTAGCCAGCTGGTAGCCAGGTTAAATTTCTTTTCCCTTGTAAAATCACATCCAGCTGTCCCTGGAATTCCTCCTCATGCCTATGAAGCATATTCCAACACCCTTGCCCTGGACAACTGTACACGGTTACACAAACTTTGACCTAGAGTCCCAGGCCACCTCTCCAGCGACATAAATACTCTTTTTACTCCATCCACAATAAATGAACCGTTCTTTGAAGCTTTTCCTGGGTATGTTTATTGCCTGCACACTTACCGCAGAACAGCATCCTGCATTGCACCCATCCACGCTCTGCTAAGCTTTCCTCCATCCAGTCCAGCCTGGAGCAATGCGCCTGGTTATCACAAGGGAGAAGGGGCATGGAGTGGCAGCCATGTAAGGCCTTAAGGCACTTGAGTGGCCAGGCCCCTCTCCTGAGGACCCCCAAGAGCCAGGCTGTACCCAGAGAGTACTGTAACTGCTGTAACAGGTGACTCAGCCACCAGGCTCAGGCAACCAAACAGATGCTAACAAGGATGTGGAGAAAGAGGAACACTCCTCCATTGTTGGTGGGATTGCAAGCTGGTATAACCACTCTAAAAAAATCAGTCTGGCCATTCCTCAGAAAATTGGACATAGTATTACCTGAGAACCCAGCTATACCACTCCTGGGCATATACCCAAAAGATGTTCCAACATATAATGATACATGTTCCACTATGTTCATATCAGCCTTATTTATAATAGCCAGAAGCTATTTACACAATGTGTACATTTACACAATGGAGTACTACTCAGCTATTAAAAACAATGACTTTATGAAATTCTTAGGCAAATGAATGGAACTAGAAAATATCATCCTGAGTGAAGTAACCCAGTCACAAAAGAACACACATGGTATGCACTCACTGATATGTGGATATTAGCCCAAAAGCTTGGAATACCCAAGATACAATTCACAGGCTATATGAAGCTCAAGAAGAAGGAAGGCCAAGATGTGGATGCTTTGGTCCTTCTTAGTAGGAGGAACAAAATACTCATGGGAAGAAATATGGAGACCAAGTGTGAAGCAGAGACTGAAGGAAAGGCCATCCAGAGACTGCCCCACCTGGGGATCCATCCCATATACAGTCACCAAACCCAGACACTATTGTGGATGCCAAGGAGTGAATGTTGACAGGACCCTAATATAGCTGTATCCTGAGAGGCTCTGCCAGAGGATGCTAGCAGCCAACCATTGGATTGAGCATAAGGTCCCCAATGAAGGAGTTAGGAGAAGGACTGAAGGAGCTGAAGAGGTTTGCCACCCCATAGGAAGAACAACAATATCAACCATCCAGACCCCCCAGAGCTCACAGGGACTAAATCACCAATCATGGAGGGACCCATGGCTCCAGTCACATGTGTAGCAGAGGATGGCCTTATCAGGCATCAGTGGGAGGAGAGGCCCTTGGTTCTGTGAAGGTTTGATGCCCCAGTGTAGGGGAATGCTAGGGCAGGGAGGCTGGAGTGGGTGGGTGTGTGGAGGAACACCCTCACAGAAGCAGGGTGAGGGGGGAATGGGATAGAGGGTTTCCAGTGGGGAAACCAGGAAAGGGGATAACATTTGAAATGTAAATAAAGAAAATAACCAATGTACAAAAGGAAAAAAAAAAGAAGACCCATAAACCTCCACCCTGGAAAGCTCCACTCCCAAGAATTGCTATGTGAACCCTGTCTTCTGCTCAGTTCTTTACTGCTTCAGACTTTTCTAACAGCTGTAACTGCTATTCCCAACCCAGAGGTGGGAGAGGGGCCAGGCCTTGCCCTACCAAAAAAAAAAAAATACCACTTATTCATGAGCTTGCCCCAAAGGATCACTCCACATAATCCCTTCAATCCCAAACCATCCTGGAAAGCTCTGTCCAGACCTCCCTATATAAGGAACCCTATATAAAGCCTGCCTTCTGCAGAGTTCTTCACTGTTTCTTGCCTAAGCAAAGGCCTCCACCCTCCCGGGATTTTCTCTCCCAATAGATCTGTGTAAGATTGGTGCTATTCCTTGGCTCCAGGCTACCAGGATACCTCATAGAGCAGAGCTGTAACACTATTGCTGAAACAGAGTTTCCCTGGCAGAGCAGAGCTGTTACAGTTGCACTGGGGAAATTTCCCCAGCTGCTAGAGAAGAACTTCAGCAAGGAAAGCCTTTCCATCTAGGGTGGCAGCACTTACAGTACACCTTGGAGCAATCCCCCTGCCCCAGCCAAAGTAGAGCTGTAGCAGTTCTATATATAGCAGCTGTAACATTGGGGAACCCTTTTCCCTGAGAGCTCTAACAATTGCAGGCCCTACCCCCTACCTCATTCTCCCTTCTGCTTCTTGGCTGTGATGAGGTTTTGCTCTGCTCCATGCTTCCACCATCATGGGCTACCTTGCCACAAGCCCAAAGGCAATAGAACAAAAGGAACATAAAAAAACAAACACTCCAAAACGTTGAGCCAAAACACACCTTTCTCTTTACGGGCTGTTTATCTTCGAGATTCTCTTTAGTGCTGTAAAACAGACTTCCAGCTCTACAGCCAACATAGCTGCAGTGATTAAACCAGCAACACCAGAGATGGAGAAGCAGCTCAGCATTCTACACCCACTGACATGACACATGGCAAATGCTTCTTCACCAATCACAGTAGGTAGCACAGGTTCTGTGGCTTCAATAACATTCATTTATTTCCTTGTAGTTCCAGAGACCGGAAGTTCAACATCAAAATGATGTTAACGGGGCTGGAGAGATGGGGAAAGGATGATAGTACGATTAGATTTGCGATTTTAAATAGATCACATGAGTTATAATATATACAGTACTGTTTTTATAAAGGGAATCAAGATTAGAAAGATAAACATGCAAGACTCTGGCTAGAACCTGTTGTGGTGATGGTTTAAGACATTATTGGAGACTCATTCAGCCATATGTATTAAGCTCTTCTGTGTGCCAGGTTCTTAACTTGAGCTGCAGAGGTGGAGAAGGTTATGCAACAGCAAGACAAAGCAAGCATGAGCCACTGGCAAATCAGACATGGGATGGCAGAAAAGAAATGCATTGAAAATAATTTCAAGTCTCAATCTCATCAACTGTATGTGAACAGAGGAACAAGAGGGAAGGTTGGGGAAAGATTTACTGTGTGGACTTTTGAGTCTTCAAGTACTTGGAGATATTCTGAGCAGACATCAAAGTCAATGGAGACCACACTGACAGGGGAGGAGTGTGAATCACTTGCACACTTGCACAATCAAGAGCCAGGTAAAGTCCTGGATGAGACTCTGCAGAGCAAATACAAAGTGTGAAACAGCATTTGTGGCTTGCTATAACCCTCAAAGTTATTAAATCACTGAGGTTACAGGAAAATGAACCTGAAAATAATCTCCCCTCCTCTCTCAAAAAAGATTACAACAGAAGCAATGAATGGAGAACTCTGACTGTGGGTGTGGTGCCTTGGAAGATAAAAACAACAGGTCTCGGTCAATCATGGGAAATTCTGCTGGTAATTCAGGATGACTGAAAACTAGTCCTTTGTCCTAGAGCTTGTCGATCATCAATTCCAATGATGACAATTAGAAGGGACAATGGCGGGGAGTGCTCCAGAGATGCCAGCTATGAAGAGGGAAGGGTTGCAGAGTGGTAAAAAGGGTGGCTTTTCTTCAGTTCTGATATTCTAGGACTTCAGTCTCTAAACCCCATGTTTCACACAACACATGTGAAGTAAAACACTGAGTTGTCACAGGAGCTGTCACAGGACCCCTGGACACAGCTAGATGTAGTCACTGTGCCTGTAAAATGCAGGTGGATACACTATCTTCCTCAAATATCTAGGAAGATTTGTCTCCGGGAAAGCAGTGACCCACAATTAGAAAGCTGTTTGGAAGGGTTCCCAGGATGGGAAAGAAACATTCGACAGTCGACATAAGGCTTCTATTAACGAAATAGCTGTTCTGTGTAGCATTTCAATATGCACAAGTGTTCTGAGTAATGTACCCGCGTTCACAAGAAACAAATCCTCTGTTACAGACAGATTTGTCTTCCCAAATACATGATTGCAGTAACCCAAGCTGTCTAATTCCTTAAACATTAACTCACTGCATCCTGCCACTTAGACTAAACTGCCTGAAGCAGACATATATTCCTTATGATCCTCCAAACCTCACGTCTCGACAGCTCCACTGTGTTTTACTGCGTGAGCTTTATGATGGTAAGAGATCACAAGCTGTCATTTGTCACTTTGGAGTGGCAGTAATTTAGCATCTAATGAGCAAAATTCACAAGCCTCCCCGGAAATATAGAAGTTCAGAAGACAACTCTGGGGCAGGGGCAAATGGGAGAAACTTTAAAAGGGGGGGTGGTGTTTATGGGTGGAAAATAGACTGGCAAAAAGCAAGCTCCAGAGTATACTAGGGAAGCAAACACAAGAAAGACAGGTTGTTGATGAATGTAGACTAGACTACAGAGGCGGCTGAGACCATGTTTGAACTAGGAATAAAAATAGTAACCCCATTATTAATAGTAGCCATCATTTATCAAGTGCTATGTGCTGTGGTCCTGCGCACTGTGCCAGGCTTTCTGCAGTATAATAACGCGTTTGGCCATTACAGCAATCCCAAAGACTGTTGAATCATCCAGCCTCTCCACACTTCAGTTTATAAATCTGAAAAATGAAAATTATAATGGATCCCAAAAGCGCCCACAAAAAATAAAAGGCAGAGGGAAGGGTGTAATGGAGTACAGCGAACTCTGAAAGCTTCTGTAGAGCAAAGAAAACGCCTGGGTGAGAGAGCACCTTACGGAAAAGAGGGAAACCACTTCGGATCGTAAGTCTGGGAAAGGTTGGCATTCAAAGTCCACGAGAAGCTCAGCTCTACAGAAAAAAAAAAAAAAGGCACAAGACATAAACAGACATTGTTCAAAGAAGACATGCAAGTAGCCAATGGGAATAACTAAAAATGTTTAATGGACAAATTAGAGCCACCATGTGACATAACTTCACAGCTGTTAGAATGGCAGTCAGCAGTAAAGTACAAGATGTGATGAGATAGTGCAGAGAAAAGGTACCCAGGTACACTCCAGGGGGAGTGGAAACTAATACAGCCATCATGGAAAATAGTAAAATGATTAAACACACACCCAAAACATGGTACACACACATATACACACACAGAGCACTACTATGTATCAATCATCGATTCAGAGTCATAATCTACAAATGGACTTTATTTAGAGTCTTAGGAACTGTAAGATGGGCGAGGTGAGTTTAGATAGCTCCAAACCTATCTCTATGGTCTGAGGGAATCAAAAATTGTTGGATAGGAGCTAAGTGCTAGGACTATGTGAAGAAATATGCATCATACAAGTGCCCAGTAACCTCTTGACCAACACCAGATAATGAGGTTGGTTATTTTTTAGTTTATTTTATTTATAAGGCAACTCAAAACTATAAACACCAATAACTTGTTGATAAGAACTCACAGCTTCCATCCCCTGACTTTAACTCTGCACAGAATTATGTATGAGTCTATTTATTTTGAGAACTTTCCAGTGGTTCTTTCCTTTTCTAATGGCACCTCAATCCAAATCATCTCCACATATAAAGAATCTTTACAAGTGCTGAGAGATGACTCAGTGGTTAAAAGCACTGACTGCTCTGCCAGAGCACCTAGGGTCAGTTCCAGCTCTTACATGGCAGCTCACAACCATGCGTAACTACAGTTCCAGGGAATTCAGCACTGTCTTCTGGTCTCTTAGGACACTAGGCACACACATGAAATGCAGACACACATGGTATGCAGACATGCATGAAGACCAAACACTATATACATTAAATAAACAAGAGCCTTTACTGATAGGACGACTTTGATCTTAGTGAAAGCCTTCTAGCCTCAAGACTCCCAAAAACGTGACCTGCCAAATGTCAACCATGGCTCTCAGAATAGCCACGGAGCTATCACAACAGACTCATGTAAAGATACAGAAGCTATTGGTGAAGGTGCAGCCCAGTTGCCGCAGCATTTTGAACCCAACATTTTGAAGATGCCAGTACAGGAATGACCACCAAGGACAGCTGTCAGTCCAAGTGGAGCGTGTCTTAACTTAGAAGACAAGCCGTGTGATGCAGAAGGTGGAGCCAGAGAAGTAACCCAAGCCCATTGGAAGAATACAGAAGACCATGAATAGATCCAGACATCGAACACTGAGTTATTTACTATGTTGGAGGATGGTTTTGTTTGTTCTAATTGTGAATGTGTCCTGGCTCTTCCCTCTTGAAATGCAAAAGAATCTTACTTATTGTTGGTTTTCTAGAAGCTCACAATTGGGAGATTTTTGGATTTTAAAAGAGACTTTGGATTTTTAAGGATATTTTTCTGATAATACAGTGTTTGAACAGGTAAAGACTGTGGGACATTTACATTTGTAATATGATTTATATTAGACATTCATTAATCTGAGATCTTGGTGATGAAGAAAAGATGAAAGGTTATGTCTTTTTTAAAAAGATACAGAAGCTCGGTGAGACTACAGTGTTAGGAGAGGTATCATAGCACCTTCTGCTTTTCCATATTGCCCTATACCTCCATACTTGCCTCTAACCACCCACATTTGAGGAGAAAAAAAACAGAATATGCTAGACATAGTCAGTAAACTTTTGTTTTTTGAGCCTCAGAAGGACAACCTTGTAGAGTAATTATCTCTCTCCTCCAATAGAACCAATCTATGCATCCATAAAGATCTGGGTTTCTGACATTCTGCCTGATTTAAAGTCAGATTCAACTGCTCCTTTTCTTCATCTGCACACAATGATTTCCAACACATTTGAACTTACTCAGTGATTAACCAAAACCTCAAAAATCATTCCAGCATACTCTGTCACATACTCTTAGTAAGACACAACTCTGTCTCTGTGCCTTTTCTGAAGGATGGATAGATAGATAGATAGATAGATAGATAGATAGATAGATAGATAGATAGATAGATAGAT
>JANHMN010000003.1:178185903-178199922 GCA_030674055.1 Rhabdomys pumilio
TGTGTGTGTGTGTGTGTGTGTGTGTGTGTGTGTGTGTGTGTGTGTGTAGGCACCTATGCCACAGAATGTATGTAGAGCTCATAGGACAACTTGCAACAGTGGCTTCTCACCTTCCACCATGAGAATCCCAGAGATGAAACTCAAATTAGAAAGCTTGGCAGTAAGTGCCACTGAACTGTCTTACCAACCTCATTTGTATTTCTCTTTTACATTTCATTTTACTTTCTGTGTGGAGAAGAACAGACAGAGAGAAAAAGGGAGAGGGAAGGAGAAAGAGAGAGAGGGAGAGGGAGAGGGAGGAAGGAAGAAAGAGAGGGAGAGGAAGGTAGAGAGCGGGAGAAAGAAGGAGAGGGAGGGAAAGAGAGGGAGAAAGAGAGAGAGAAAGACAGAGAGATAGGAGAATAGAGAGAGGGAGAAAGAGATTGGATCAAGAATGGTTTTTCTGACACCAATAACACAGAACTGATCACCGTGTTGAGAGTTGGAGCTGGGGGTCCTGTTATCTTCTACCTGAACTTACATGTGCACATGTGCATCTCTGTGTACTTGCATGTGTATACGTGAAAGAGAAATGTCCATGAGGAATAAATTATTTCCTTTCTGCATCACCAAAATACTCTTCTGCACATCCTCTGTCAAGGAAGAACCTAAAAAGACTGAAAGTTAAAAGATAAATATACCGCAAAGAAAAGTTTTATTAGCTGTCGATGATTCAACGTGGACACATATTTACACATTTTATTATCTCCAACAGTTGAGAATAAAACATAGGAGCCATGAAAGTTTGGGCAAAAGATACACTGAAATATGAGAAACTGGAGACTTAACACTTCAGATATCATTCAGCTGCTGGTTGAAGGAACGGCAGCTGAAGACCAACTTTGCAGTTTCGCAATGTTGCAGAGACTAGCCCCGGCTCCTAACCATACTTATCCAGAGCTGAGCTTCCCTTCTGCCCAGTTGGACAAGCTTCTTTAAATCTTGCCCTGTCTACTACCTCAGAAGTTGGTTGTCGAGATTATGAGAATGAGGTGGGGGCGGGGGCCCTCTGGTAACGGGTTTGCCTTCTAATAGCATCAGTATACCTTTATAGACATATCATAACCAGGGTCTCCATGACAGGTTGAGCTAGGGAGATGAGTGGACTCTGCCTCTGGTATTAGAACTGAGAAGACCGCCCTAACCCAATGGCCAGTGTATTCTGTTTGACTATTTTTAAGATGGTCCATTCATCCATTCACTTATTCAAAAATTCTTCACTGAGGACTCTTCTGTCTCAGACTCCCTGCAGGAAACTTGAAATATGGGTAAGCAGCAGAGTCTGATTTAACTCCCAAGAGGATGAAAGCCACTGGGGACTTACGTGGTAAACCTGAAACAGTCAAACTCACAGAAACAGAGGGTAGGGTGGTGGTTGCTAGGGCTTGGGAAAGAAGTAACAGGGACGCATTGGTCAATGTATATAAATTGTGATTCTGCAAGATGAATGCTTTTAGGAGGTCTACCATAGTACAGTGCTTATGCTTAACACTACCATACAGGATGTTAAATTTTTACTAAGAAGATTCTTATCACAATATTTTGACAGGTATATATTATCTCTAAACTCTTTACAGTATGGACAAAAAAGTACAGACTGTGGTAAGTTTGCTAGACCTCAATGAAATGATTGCTCTAGAAGCAACAGTAGATGACAGTGACACTCATTAGCATGCCATCTTAGAAGGGCAATGATAGGTGTCACTCTTCTGTGTCTGTTTCACCCTATGACCCCAGGAAACTTTCTTGCCATCTAAGATAGGTTTTTACGTAAGGTCAAGAATTTTTGTTTTTGTAAACTCCAACCAAGACAACATAATGGTTGGCAGCTAGGTCTCTCAGGAACATATAAGTAGGAATTCCTGAGGAATTGTCTGGGAAGTTTTCACTAAGGGATCTAATTTTTTTCCCCTTTCATTGTGGCTAAACTTCCATTGTCCAATGACAAAATAAAAAGAGAAACCTGTCCCTAACAATTTCTGCAAGAGCAGATCCTCCCCAGTCAAGGACATAAAGGGAGATAGCAGTCCAACAGACACACACACACACACACACACACACACACACATACACACACACACACACACACACACACACACACACACACACACAGCAGAAAACTAATCTTAGGTGCAACTGATGGAATGAGTTGCTCAAGATGCCATACAAGAAAGGAGTCTGGAGTTCAGACACAGTGCAGAGTCATGCAAGGGCCTGTGTCAGCATCGCACCACATTGTCCCAAGGGCATTGGGACTTGGCATTTGAAGAAAATAGCAGAGCCAGAGTCCTTGCTCTCAGGCAATCCATGGTGCAGCAAAATCATTTAACTCTCGTGGTCCCACTGTCCACTTCTGCAAATGAATAAGGGGTGTTTAACACAGGCTGTTATGAAAATTAAGTGTAGAGCAGTTGTCAGACAAAGGCACTTGGAGAGTTCTCCACCACCCAACCACGGAGATCCGTGTTCCTAAGAATGCTATTGGTAAGAATTTCCATATTAGAACCTAAAGGGTAAATTTCAACTAATCCTCCACCATGTTTGTCCCTTAAATGTGTGGCCTTCATGGATTGGCCGCATGGCATACACACAAACATGCATATTAAAGGTAGGTTGTAGCTTTGAATAAATTTATAAAATACTCCAGAAATAAATAATATACAATCACACTACAAAACACAAGTTAGCTCCTTCATGTGCTGTGGGATTGGGGCCTGGGCAGACTTCACTCACCAGAAATTCTGGCTCTGATGAGACCTGAGACCACTCTTTCTGCGTTGTGACTTTTCTGTCTCGTGCATTGGATTTCCTGTTACAGCATTGTTGCTACCAGACAATTAACATCAGTGTTTTTGAGAGAATGATGCCTTCCAGTGGATTTATCCTCATGTACTGTCTTAGTTGATTTTGTGCTAATATAACAGAATGCCACAAATTGATAATCAATAATGAATGGAAATCTGTTGACTCACAGTTGTGGAAGCTAAGAAATCCCATCAAGGTGGCTGTACCCCACAAGGGCTTTCTTGATGTCTCATGACACAGTAAAAGTCATCACCCAGGAAAATGAGTGAGAGAAAGCAAAAGAATTGTTCATCCCTGCAATAAGACCATTAATTCATGGGTTAGTCAGAGTTCTTCACTGTGACAAAATGCCCAAGGCAGACAACTTAAAGCCAAGAAAGTTTGTCTCCTGCTTTACAGGTTCCAGTCCACAGCTTGCTCGGTTGATTTGAGGCCTTTGACCATAGAGGACATCATGGCAGTGGAAACCTGTTCAGCTCAGGGCAGACAGAAAGCAAAGACACAGAGAAGAAGAGAAGCCAGGGTCCCACTTTCCTCTTCCCACCATCTCTTGGTGGCCTCATTCCCATCCTTAAAGACTGTACTGACTTCCTTCGTGCCACAGAGTGGTGACCAATCCTTTAGCACATGGCCTTATAAAGCATTTCAGATCCAAATCTTAAAGTACACAAGGCTCTGCCCTCATGAACTGAACTCCTCTGAGGAGTCTCACCATCCAGTATAATCACAAATGAAAATAGGGGAGACCAGAACTGAGCACACCCAGTGTCTTCCTTCCAGCCCTTAGAAGAGGACTTATGTGTGCCCCTGGCCCAGAGTCAGAACCTGGCTGCCTGCTTTGTGTTCAGCATCTTCTGAACACCCACCTGATGTTCCATTTTCCTCTTCTTTATATGGAACCAATATCTTTTCTTTCTCACAAACATTTTTGAAAAAAGAAAAAAGTGAAAAAAAATAGCCAGTGCTGTGAACATGGAAAGTTTTAAAAGAATGAAGTCCCACAGGGCTGTGTAATAGAGAAAAGAGCTCGTGTTTGTAATCTTGTATCAATCACCAGTCCAAGAACTAAAACTGGTTAGAACCCCTTCCAGATAAATATTTACAGGTGTTTTCAAGCAAAACACCAGCATGCACTTGTTGGTATGATTCCAGGACGGGATGGAGAAGGGGTTTTGAAGGGTTCCATATGGTCACAATAGACTGCTTTCTCAAAAAGGCCTTGGGTGTGAACAGCTCCTGAACTTCGTGATCCTAGGCTCAGTAGATAGAAGTAATCTCTCCTCTAGGAGAGAGAATATTGTTACCCTTACGTAATCCTCATGCCAGCAAGAGGGCATTGACTATATCACAAACCTCACATGGAAAGTTAACTTAAATGCCGATCACCCCATCTGTGGGTAGGGCTCAGGAAATCCAGGCAGTCATTTAAAGCATCTGAGCACCCAATGGCTTTGTTGAACTGTGGCTAGATCAAATGTGTCCCCAAATACAAATCTAGAATTTGACAAGGGATGCTGATCAGTAGAAGGCTGCTCAGCTGGCAAGTGCAAGGGCCTGCACTGTATCCCCAAGCCTTCAACACACACACACACACACACACACACACAAAAAAAATCAAGAGTATTCATACATACATGCACAAGCATACACATGCACACACACAAACATACACATACATACACACATGTATGCACACATGCACGCATGCACACATATGCACACGTGCACACATATGCACACACACCACCAAGAAAGCTAATGGGCCTCGACTTTTTTGCTACTATTTCTTTGTCTGTTTCTCTCTTATAAAAAGTAACATATGTAATGTAAGAACTGGAAATTTCTCTGAAAGTTCTTTAAAAACAAACACCCAAAACTCCTAGATTCAGATGGAATAGGAGTGGGAACCTAGAAGACAGGCAGACTTGTGATCATTGTTGGAATGAAAGACCTGAAGGTGATGGGCTGGCTGTTTGTTGTTGCAATCGTTCACTCAATTAACTAAACACTTTTATGTTTGCCAAGTACTGTATGACTGGGGTTTAAGGCGAATGATATACTTTCCTTCTGCTGTAATACTCGGATGTTATTTTTCTTTTAGTTTTTTGTTATTGCAGAGAATGTGTGCCACGGTACACCTGTGGAGGTCAGTACCTCTCTTTGCAGACCGTCTCCAGCCCACAAGGTGTCATTTTCCAAGTGCCACTATGGGGTGAGCACTATTTAGTAGGTCCTCACAATAATCTGAAAGGTAGGACTACATAATGCACACTGTTTCAATAAGGGAAGAAGGAGACCAGACAGGATAAGTAATTTGGTCAAGATCACTGATCAATAAATAAAGTTGTAGGATTTGAGCTTGAAAGTTTGCTGTGGAGCTCATGACCTGTCTCCTGGAGACGGAGATATGAGATATACGTGTGTGACCGAGCTCTTCATTCCGTCCACTCCTCCTAAGTAATCCAGCATACATGCTCAGAGAAGGTAGGCGTTGATCACAGACTGCCCCATAGAGGATGGGCATTGGAACAGAACCTCCTCCTCTCCTCACTGTTACGCAGTGTGTAGGGCGGTGTGTAGCTAACGGGAATGGTGTGTATAAGTCCTCCTGGTACAGTGAATAGTTTCTTAAGAAGGTGTTCAGCTCAGTTCTTCTCAAGAATGTCTATGAATACAAAACCCTGTTTGCTGTTAAAACTCAACTCAAGCCCACTCAAAGCGGCTCTGGAGTATCAGGGAGACTCTGGGGAAATCGGGAGAGCGGCCATTTCCCCGCAAGTTCATTCCCCGCCCCTGGTTTAGATGAACACCCGGGCCAATAAAAAAACGATTTCTGTTAGGGTATATTTATGTTTCTCGAAGAAAAGTTGACACTTTCATTTGGTCCAGTAAAACCCTTAATAACCACTCTTCTATTTCCCTCTTTTAAAGCCAATTCTACACGTTCTAAGTAAAATTATAACTGATGAGAGAAAACGTTTTCCTAATTCTGTAGTTACCTTCTTGAAATTGCAAATTGCCAACTTAAAAATGCTTCAGGTCTGAGATTTACCCAGGAAATTACTTATTTCTTTACTGCGTCTTACAATTTCCATCACACTAGTTAAGAGTTGGATAGAAAATGAGTCAGGGTTCAAATGAATGACTTTAAGTCCAATCTTCCTGTGGGGTCAAGAAGAATTTGCCACTATCGTCAAGTTCCTGTGGAACAATGTATTTGTACACAACGTATTGCATATGAAAATGTATATGGTGTGCTCATGAATTACCATAAGAGAAGATATCCAAACAAGAAAGATATGTTTAGTCTCTGTAGGCAGAACTTGAAAATCAGGGTCTCAAGAATAATGAGCATCTCTTCCCATGGGAAGATGCCTCTCCGTGTTTCTTTTTTGTAGTGTGTGTGTGTGTGTGTGTGTGTGTGTGTGTGTGTGTGATGAGATTCATGAAGCCCGGGGTGGCCATAAACTTGTTTGGTATCCAAGGATGACCCTGATTCTTTATCCATGTCCAGAAGCAGGCACCACTATGCCCACTTTATATGGTGCCATGAAGCAAGTCCAGGGTTTCACCAACTGAACTACATTTCTTTGTTTCTAGCATTCAGCCTGAAATGTGTGTCCTGAAGCTAGCTCCCTAAGGGGTGTATAACAGGATACATTACAAGGCTATTAAGACTCAGTAAAACTGTAGTAAATTCTGCAAGTTTAAAATAGAAAATATGCCCAGGGGCTGGAAAGATGGCTTGGTAATTAAAAGGACTTACTGTTCCTGCAGAGAACCTAAGTTTGTTTCCTGGCACCAAGAACTGGCACCATCACAACTGCCTAAAACTCCAGTTCCAAGGTATCTGATCCCTCTTTTGGGCTTCATAGGTACCTGCACTCGAATGCACGCGCGCACACACACACACACACACACACACACACACATACACACATAAATAAACAAACCAATAAATAAATACATAACCTTTTTGTTGTGCCTGAGAGCCTGGGAGCTTTGCTGTCAGACATGCTGGGCTCTGGGTCCCTGGGGAAAGAACACACATCTGAGCTTCTCTGCCGTTTGACTGTCTTAGCCTCACCTCTGCATCCCTCTTTCCTTACATTCTAATTATCCTCTTATTTGAGTGATACAGACATCCATGAAGACCACACTGACACCTAAGGTCAGTGCAAATTAAATTAAAGCCCTTAATCTCTCTGGCTAATTTCAATCCTTCCTCAGGCTTTCTGCTAATCCCTGAGGTGAGGAAACAAAGATGTTCCCAGAGGAGAGAGTATCCATCATTTGTTTTTATATGAAGCTGAGCTGAGTCATCTCCTGAATATGAGAAGTAGTCTTCTGTATATACTTCTGAAGGACTATTATTGTCAACATGATACCAAATAATATCATAAATGAGACAGATTCTAAATAGGATGGTGAATGCTGGTCCCCCGCAAAGGATAGAGTGAGGAGTCTTTCCACCAAGAACATTTGGGTGCCAGACACTGTTCTGAATTATTTACCCCAGGCAGAACCACAAATGAGAAACAAGGTTTAGATGCTTGATGTGTCTTTGCCAAAGCCACGGTGCTTGAACACAAGATAGCTGTGTCAATATACGGGAAGCAGGGCGGGTTGGGAAACTAGGAAACAGCCAATGAGAGTGCTAAGGGGACCTTAAATGGGCAACCGTAATAGGATACATGTGACAGGAAGGCAGGGGATGGATAGGTGGGGGAAGAAGAGAAGACAGGGAGATGAGGAAGGGCATGAGGGAAACATGCCAACTACAAAGGAGATTTATAAAAAGACCACCATGAAACCACCATGAAGCTTCATGTATCCTAACATTCCAGACTGCTGATGTAGAAAGGGCTTCCAGCTGGACATGGTGGACACACCTTTCAATCCAGCACTGTGGAGGCAAAAAAATAATAAATTTCTGTGTGTTCAAGGCCAGCCTAGTGTACAAAATCTGGTTTCAGGCTATAGAGAGAAAGATCAGGTCTCCGGAAGGAAGAAAGAAAGTGAGGGAAGGAGGAAAGGAGGGACAGATGAATGAAGGGAGGGAGGTATGGAGGGAGGAAGGAACAGACAGAAGGAAGGAGGGAGGGACAGAAGAAAGGAGGGTGAGAGGACAGGCTTTCCACCTCAGCACAGACATTTTGTGCATATTGAATCTGATCAGGCTGCAGCACAGGCTGGAGGAGGGGTTACACTGTGAGGAACTTACTGATGTGTTTATAAAAAGATAAAGAGAAAGGGGGACATGTTCAATGGAGGTGTGGTGAGGTGTGGGAGAAGGAGATGTCTCAGTGGGCCCATGCCAAGGCATCCCTTCCCCCGAGGGACAAGCCACATGATGGTATAGCATAGAACAGAGTTTATTCAGGGCATGAGGAGGGGAGTTAAGAGAGCAGTAGAGGCAGAGGGAGTAGAGGAGCAGAGACTGGCCATGAGCGTGTGGATAGATGGGGGAGGGGCAAAGGGACAGAGTGGGAGCAAGAAGAGAAGAACAAGAGAGCAAGAGAACAAGAGGGGGCAAGAGAGTGAGGAGGGGGCAAGCAGCCCCTTTTATAATGGGCCCGGCACACCTGTCTGTTGCCAGGTAACTGTGGGGAGGAGCATACCTGGATGTTGCCAGGTAACTGTGGAGTAGAGCTTACACAAAATGCTAACATTCCCCCATTTTGGTTTAATTTTAAGAAAAGAAAAAATAGAAAGCGGCAGTGGTGAGGCAGGAATAGGGTCATCATGATATCTGGCTACTTCCTGCTGGCACTGAGGCGCTGTGTCTCTAGGGAACCTAGAAGAAAAGGTATGGAGGATCTTTGTCCAGTCTTAGGAGAGCTGGCTGTTGCCTTGCTGTCCAGGGTCTGTGGAACCATCTAAGGATAGATGAGAAGGAACAAGTCCAGTAGAAGCGTCTGTGTCTGTGACAGATTGGAGCATCTGGAGGTTGCTTCTCTGGAGCTGTCCTAGATGTAGTAAGTGCCTGGACTTGACAAGATGCTGAAAACACATTATTATAGGTAGAGAATAAGATTAAGTACATTTTGGAGAAAGAAAAAAATTTTTTTCTTAAGGTGTACATTTGAAACCCAGAGGAATCCCACCCTCTGGAATAGGTACTTAGTGGGAATTTCAGGCAGATGTACTTATCTGGATGGAGTCTGAGAATCAAGCTTCCTTGCTTGGGCCTTCCTTCTTGTTTAGCTTCTTTGGGTTTATGTAATGTAGCATGGGTATCCTGTATTCTATGAGTAGTATCTACTTATAAGTGGGTACATACCTTGTATGTCCTTTGAGGACGGGGTTACCTCACTCAGGATGATATTCTCAAGATCCATCCAATTGCTGCAAAATTTATGATGTGTTTGTTTTTTAATAGCTGAACGGTATTCCATTGTATAGAGGTAACACATTTTCTTTATCCATTCTTCAGTTGAGGGACATCTAGGTTGTCTCCAGTTTCTGGCTATTATGAATAAGCGTGCTATGAACATAGTTGAGCAAGTGTCTTTGTGGGATGTTGGAGCATCTTTTGAGTATATGCCAGGAGTGGTATAGCTGAGTCTTGGGGTAGAACTATTCACAGTTTTCTGAGAAACCACCAAATTGATTTATGAAATGTTTATATAAGTTTGCACTCTCACCCGCAATGAAGAAGTGTTCCCCTTGCTCCACATCCTTGCCAGCATGTGCTGTCTCTTGAGTTTTTGATCTTAGACATTCTGACCAGTGTAAGGTGGAATCTCAGAGTTGTTCAATTTTACATTTCCCTGGTGACTAAGGACTTTGAACATTTTAACTGCTTCTTGGCCATTTGAGATTTCTCTGTTGAGAATTCTATATTTAACTCTGTACCCTATTTTTAATTGGGTTATTAAAACCAAACTAAAACCCCATATATAATTTGAGTTACTGGTATCAAACTTTTTGAGTTCTTTGTAAATTTTGGATATTAGCCCTCTGTCAGATGTAGGGTTGGTGAAGATCCTTTCCCAATCTGTGGGCTGCCAATTTGTTCTATTTGCACTGTCCTTTGCCTTACAGAAGCTTTGAAGTTTCCTGAGGTCCCATTTATCAATTGATGATCTTAGAGCCTGAGCCATAGGTGTTCTGTTCATGAAATTGTCTCCTGTACCAATGTCTTGAAAGCTATTCCCCACTTTCTCTTTTATGAGATTTAATGTATCCAGTTTTATGTTGAGGTCCTTGATCCACTTGTACTTGAGTTTTGTGCCGGGTGGTAAATATGGATGTATTTTCATTCTTCTTCATGTAGACATCCAGTTAGACCAGCACCATTTGTTGAAGATGCTTTCTTTTTCCCATTATATGGTTTTGGCTTTTTTTTTATAAAGAATCAAATATCCATAGGTGTGATTTCACCTGGGTCTTCAATTCAATTCCATTGATCAACATGTCTGTTTCTGTACCAATACCATGCAGTTTTTATTGCTCTGTAGTACAGCTTGAAGTCAGACAAGGTGATTCCTCCAGAAGTTGTTTTAGTCTTCAGGATTGTTTTGGGTATCCTGGTTGGTTTTTTTTTTTTCCATATGAAGTTGAGAAATGCTCTTCCAAGATATATAAAAAAATGTGTTGGAATTCTAGTGGGGATTGCGTTGAATTTGTAGACTGCTTTCAGTAAGATGGTCATGTTCACTATGTTAATCCTGCCTATTCATGAGCATGAAAAATATTTCCATTTTCTGATATCTTCTCAATTTCTTTCTTCGGGGACTTGAAGTTGTCTTTTAGATCTTTGACTTGCTTGGTTAGAGTTACACCAAGATATTTTATATTATTCTTGGCTATTGTAAAGACTGTTGTTTCCCTAATTTCTTTCTCAGCCTGCTAATTGTTTCTATAAAGGAAGGCTACTAATTTCTTTAAGATAATTTTATATCAATCCACTTTACTGAAGCTGTTTATCAACTGTCAGAGTTCTCTGGTAGAATTTTGGGGGTTGCTTATGCATACTATCATATCATCCACAAATAGTGATACTTTGACTCCTTCGTTTTCAGTTTGTATCCCCTTGATCTCTTTTTGTTGTCTAATTGCTCTAGCTAGAACTTCAAGTACTACATTGACAAAATAGAGATAGAGTGGGCAGCCTTGTCTTGTCCCTGATTTTAGAGGGATTGCTTCAAGTTTCTCTCCACTTAATTTGATGTTGGCTGTTGGTTTGCTGTATATTGTTTTCATGACATTTAGGTATGTGCCTTGTATCCTTGATTTCTCTAATGCTTCTAACACGAAGGGTTGTTGGATTTTGTCAAGGCCTTTTTTAGTACCGAGTGAGATGATTATGTGATTTTTTTTTCTTTCAATTGAACCATCCCTGTATCCCTGGGATGAAGTCTACTTGTTCATGGTGGACAATATTTTTGATGTGTTTCTGAATTTAGTTTGTGAGTATTTTATTGATTATTTTTGCATCAATGTTCATAAGAGAAACCATTCTGATGTTCTCTTTCTTTGCTGAGTCTTTGGTTTAGGTGTCAGCATGACTGTGGCTTCATAGAATGAGCTTGGCAGTGTTCCTTTTGTTTCTATTTTGTGAAATAGATTGAGGAGTATTGGTATTAGCTTTTCTTTGAAAGTCTGGTAGTATTCTGCACTGAAACCATCTAGCCTTAGAGTCTTTTGGGGGAGCGGGGAGACTTCTAATGGCTGCTTTTATTTTATTTTATTTTATTTTATTTTATTTTATTTTATTTTATTTTATTTTATTTTATTTTTTGGTGGTTGTAGGGTTGTTTAAATAGTTTACCTGATCTTGATTTAACTTTGGTAAGTAATAACTATCTAGAAAAGCACCCATTTTGTTAAGATTTTCCAATTTTGTGGAGCATAGGCTTTTGAATTAAGACCTAATGTTTCTTTGAATTTTCCCAGTGTCTGTTGTTATGTCTTTCTTTTCATTTCTGATTTGTTTATTCTGCCAAAGTCATGTCGGGCACCACCTGTAACTCTAATTTTTTCAAAACCTACTTTTAATAATGGTTCTTAAATACCTTAGCCTCCATTCTATCCCACTACCCACCAGAGATAGTGAAAAAGAAAGGATACAGGGGAAGTGGACCTCTTTAAAAATGGTTCTTTGGAACAAATCACATCTGCTTTGTCAGGAAATCAGCAGCTCAGTTCACAGGTCAGCAACAACAGCTCAGTCTATTTGAAAACACTTCACAGATACACCAGCAGTCCAGTGCAGTAGTGGTGGGATAGAAGCAGCAGTGGCACGACCTAGCAGGAAGAACTAGGTCAGCTGAATCAGCACGAGTCAGCAGGAGAAGGCAACAGGAATGCCAGGAGAAGTTCTCAGCTGTGCCTCTCTCAACTAACTGAAGATCAGCGAAGATGAGAACCAATAAGCTTTGCACAGCTAGCTGTAAAAGCAAGCCTAGCCCAGCCTCCATCACTGTTCATGGAGTCCTTTTTATACTCCCTCCAAACATCACGTGTCTTCTATGGGTCTTGCCTCAGCGTGTGAGTCTGACTTACATGGTGTAAAACTTAACGTAAGTCTGTATCAGCTGATGTTGCTTTGCCAAATTGGTCCAAGTCTACAGAAACGACAAGAAGCCACAGTACACCAATACATGCCTGTCTTTAACAAAGAATCCTTCATCACACGTCCTTTCACATGATTGCTTTAACAAAATATTCTTTCACCTGCGTCAGCTTCAGCAAAATGTTCTTTCACGTTTGCCCCAGCAAAATACCATCCAACACAACTGACTTTCTAAAAAACCCTTAAGTTTTCACTTCAGAAAGATATGTGGAATCCACAGGAAGTAGAAAGGCTCCCAAGGGTGTTCTACTTCAGAACTAGGAGTAAGACTGGGGGTGGGGGGAGTGAGTCTGAGGAAACTAGAGGTTGGGTGGGAAACTGTACCTGCAGCTTACCATTAAAGTTTTTATCCTATGAGCCTTCACTCACTTGGTTAGAGTTACCCTAAGATACCTTATACTTTTGAGCCTGTTTTTAAAGGTGTTGTTGCCCTCATTTTTTCTCAGTCTACTTGCCATTTGTATTTAGGAAGGCTACTAATTTTGTGACTTAATTTTGTTTACTGCTATTTTGCTGAGAGTGTTTATTAGTTATGGGAGTTTCCTGGTGAATTTTAAGGTCACTTATGCGTACTGTCATATCTTTTGGAAATAAAGACGACTTGACTTCTTTTCCAGTTTGTAAAATCCTCTTCATTGCCTTCACTTGTCTTAATGCTCTAGCTAGAACTTCAAGTGCTATATTAAATAGGTGTGAAGAGACTGGGCCATCTTGTCTTGTTTCTGATTTTTGTGAAAATGCTTTGAGTTTCTCTCCTTTAGGTTGATGTTAACTATGAGTTTGCTATAAACTGACTTTATTATGTTGACATACGTCCCTGTGTCCCTAGTGTCTTCAGGACTTTCATCATAAAGCAGTGTTGAATTTTCGTCAAGGGCCTTTTCTGGATCTAATGAGATGATCTTGTGGGTTTTTTTTTTTTTTCTGTCTATTTATACGGTGGACTGCATTTATTGGTTTTCATATATTGAACCATCTCAGGAACAAAACTCACTTGATAATGGTCAATAATCTTTTCAATATGTTCTTGGATTCAGTTTGCAAATATTTTATTGAAAATTTTATGACTATATTAATAAGAGAAATTGGTCTATAATTCTCTTTGCTTGTTAGGCCTTTATGTGATTTAAGTATCTGAGTAACTGTGACCTCATAAACAGAATTAACAATGTTTCTTCTGCTTCTATTTTGGAAAATAATTTGAGAAGTATTGGCACTAGTTCTTCTTTGAAGATGTGTGTTAAAACCTTCTAGCTCTTTCTTTTCTTAATTACTGCTTATTTTCACTGTGGGTTATATGTCTGCTTGAATTGCTAATGAGATCTTATTTAATTTTGGTAGGCAGTACACATCAAGAAAATTCTATTTCGCTTTAATTGTCCTATTTGAAGGAGAACCAGTTTTTAAAATGTGTACTTATGATTTTCTAGATTTCCTTGGTATTTGTTGTTATGTCCCTCTTTTTAATCTTTAATTATTTTAAATTGAATCTTCTCTCTTCACCTTCTGGTTAGTTTAGCTAACCTTGTGGTTAGTTTAGCTAACCTTTTGTCTTCTCTCCACCTTGTGGTTAGTTTAGCTAACCTATTGTCTTC
>JANHMN010000003.1:178199932-178223560 GCA_030674055.1 Rhabdomys pumilio
GTGGTTAGTTTAACCTTTTGTCTTCTCTCCACCTTGTGGTTAGTTTAGCTAACCTTGTGATTAGTTTAGCTAACCTAACCTTTTAACCTTATTGATCCTCTCATTGATTCTTTGTGCTGTTTGTTTCTTTTTATTTCATTGATTTCAGCCCTGAGGTTTTTCTCTTGAATAAAGTATGTAATTCCAGAAGTTATTGCATCTCTTGCCAGATGTTAATGAAAAAGAAAACTAAGAGCAGTTGTAATTAATTATGACAGAATTGATTTTACATGGACGGTATCAAGGTATCTAGGTTTCAGCCCTGCTTCAACACCTTTCTGTGAGACTAGAGGGTGTCACTTAAATCTCCTACTGAGCTCATATGTGACATGAGAAGTTAGTTTAAGGACCTAAAACTAAGCAGGCAGTAGTTACTCTGTGCAGAAATGTATACTGCCAGCAAGGACACATCCTGAGCATCTGGGAGAGCTGCCTCTCGCTCTGACCTCTGCTGTGAGAGTTCACTCTTGAACAGCATCAGTCTACACACTGCTTCTTGGTCCACTGTATTTGTGGTCTCTATCGTTTAAGATTCCAGCTTACATTAGAAGCAAGTGACCAGAGAGAGAGAGAGAGAGAGAGAGAGAGAGAGAGAGAGAGAGAGAGAGAGAATTAACCACTTCACATCCCATTTAGAAAAAAAATCAAGCATAAACATGTAGCAAAGTGCTTTTAAATTCCCTTAATGATATTCATGAATATGAACTCTGCTTCCATTTGAAGACAGAAAGTAAGTACGAGAGGAGTATTTTGTTGCAAACTATGACAATTTGGGCAACAAATGCTTCCATGATTATAGGGCATGGATTTTCCTTTTTAAACATGGTCTGAATACTGTGTGGCCAGATTAATTTTAACACCCTCTATTTTAAACATTATATTGTTTAATAAATTATAGTTTTAAGGCATTAAAGTGAAAACTTCTGTTCCCAAAACCACAGGATCTTGAAAGTAATACTATCACCACATGGTGCTATGATCCCACAGCAGAAGATCATGAGATTGAAAGGTGTCAGACCACAAGAAGACCAAGAACTTTTGAATATTCCAGGTCATTTTCACTAGCCCAGGCTAGTCACACTTAGATGAGGGTAACTCCTTGTCATTATAGGCAACCTTCTATTTTGGTGGAAATGGCTACAGCAGATAGATTATAGATAACTGAAGGTCAGGAGAAAGAACTGTAGCACTCCAGGTGCTGTAGCAGTATGGTGGCTTCAGCTACTGCAACAATAGTCACTGTGGTATGGAGACCCAGACCCAAGACAGCCACCAGAATATTGCTAAGGTCTCTGGGAAACCTCCTTTGCAATGTGCAGCCTCTTGAAGGCTCATCACTTAAAGAAGTAAAGGCTGGTGTTAGAAAAAATCAAGTTTTATGGACGCAGTGTATGGGCATGGGCATTGGTACAACAGCCAGGGATCACTAACCAGCCATCTTTTGAAAGCCTAGGTCACCCTATGCTCGGTAGTTCAGCTCCTCCTCGGGATGTGCCTTGAAGAATTCTGACTACAGGGGCTAGTTGAGATGTGAATAAGAACATTCCTAAGATCATTGTGAAACTGGCTATGTTATGATAGATCCATGTAGAGAACACTCCAAGCTCGGATCGAGTATAGTAGTTTGTATTCATCTCACAAATGTGTTACAGATTATAAGTGTACATTTTAGAAGAACACAATGCTTTAGGTGGAGAAACTGCACTCTCCCATGCAAGAGAACCAAGAGGCATTCTATGAGGTTTCAATTCAACTTGCTGACAATCATTTGTGCAGGACAGGTTAGGGGATGCCACTAGTCATTGTATCATATTAAAACAGGTATAAATCAGGAGAGTAGAGTTGATTCTTAATTTTGTTGCCCAAGGAAAAGTAATAACTTGTGTGTCTATGTCCTGTGTGATCATAGAGAGCAACAACTAATTAACTACATAGGAACTAATATTCATACTTATTTGAGTCATGGTTCTAGAATAGTCCATTATCATTAAATGGTACACAGAAAACCCACAAATTGCATATGGTAGAAATGATATTGCTCCTACATTAACCACCTACTTTTCACACCTCTAACAAAACATCATCACATACCGCCCACATTGTGAGCTATCCATACGTAGTAACGTTATGGAGACTTTACATAGAAATTATGAATACAAAGTTCAACATAGTGAATTCCCTAAGATAAAGTAAGGACAGTTTGAAGATGAAAAAGCAAAAGGCATTTGTGGTGTGAAACAAGGTTGTTCTCCAGTTATTCTGGTAGTTTTTATCAGTTAATTTATTATTTGTTGAGACAGGGTGTCACTGTGTAACAAAAACTCCCCTTAACAATCACTCCTCTGCCTCCCAACTGCTACAGTTTCTTTATTTACCATATATATGTATATATATGCACATATATAAATATCTAATAATTCATAGACATTTAACATTTTTAACTCAAAAAAAGTGAAACTCATATATCCATATATCCACAAGCTCATTTATTCAATAAATAGTCCTGGGCATCTACATTATGCAAAGTGCCCTTCGTGGAAGTTAGGAGAAAAATGAGAACAGGGGATGCAGTCCAGTAGGTAAAGTGTTTGCCTAGCATGCATAAAGGTCCCCAGGACCACAGAGACTAGGCATGTGGTACACACCAGTCATCCTAGCACCTGGAAGGCAGAGTCAAGTGGAACAGGTGTTCAAGTCCATTCTTGGTTACACAGTAAGTTTGAGCCTAGCCAGGTCTACATGAGACCTTGTCTCAAAACAAATAAATTAAAAATAAAAAAAAATCAAAACTAAAGACAAATCAAAGGAGGGAAACAAAAAACAAACTAAAATAACCAGTAGCCTCAAAGGTTTAAAATCTATTTGGAATGAGAAGACACCGAAGAGAAACTGAGATAACAGTAAGCATGAAACAGTGAAAGAGTTTGTGTGGAAAAGGAAGACCCTCCTCTGCCATAAGCACATACTGCTGTCTCCCAGGCTTGTGGCTAAGAATGAAGGTGATTATAGGAATGAAGCAAACTGAATTCTACAAAACAGAAGACATAAATCTCACAATGGCTACTTGTCTCTTCTTTCCAGAACACTACGCAATCCATTCACTTGGCAAGTGCTTCCAGTTGGGCCTGGGGTGTTTCAAACACTTTGTACAATGGCTGAAATCTGCACGAAGGGTGATTTTTATGCCATCTTGTGCTTCTTTTTCAATATAAATGTCGCAGTTCTTCTCGCAGAGGTGTAACAGTGATGAGACTATACTCATCGGTCATTCTAATACCTTGTGTTTGAAGAATACTTTGCAGCTCCCCCCCCCCCCGCACCAGGGAGCACTTAGTATAAAAGAGTATTGCTTTAGACAGAGAGCCTGTGCTCTTCCACACAAGGGAATCAAGGCATACTCTGAGAGATTTCTATTTATCTTGCTAGCAATTAGCTGTTCAAGGAAGGACAGGGTAAACCACTAATCAACAGGTTTGAGGTGGGAGGTTGGGGGTGGGGGGTTGTGGGGAAGATTTCTGATTTCTATTACCTTGGGGGGGGGAAATATAACCTACTTCTTTATGCTTTGTATAATTCTAGAAGCATCACCCAACCAACTAAATAGAAAATGGCATTCAGACTTATTTGAGTCATAGTTCCAAAGTTGTCCATCATCATTAAATAGCACTCAAAAAAAAAAAAAAAAACCCACAATGGCTAGTGACAGAAATAATATTACACTACTATTTACAAATTCTAATTATTAACACCCTAGGTACAGTATATGATAAAATAGACTCTTAATCAGAAATGTGTCTTCTTTATGTTTTTCTGACCCATAAACAGTTATCAAAATACAAATAAATACTTAAAATTAAAAAAAAAATATTTCTACATTAACGACCTATTGTCCACATCTAGAACAGCAAAAATGATCACCCAATATTATTCATATTTGCAATTTAAAATTCCTTAATTTTACACACACACACACACACACACACACACACACACACACACACACATTATTTATATGATATGAGTCCACAACCCAAGTCTAACCCTCACATAGTGCAGATGTGTAGACTGAAATCTGGTTTCAACAACCATTTGTAGATGAGCTGGCACAAGAGCCCAGCTCTCTTCATTCTGCAGCTTTATTCTGGAAATTTCCCATGAGTGTTGGGAGCTACGATGATCCTTGGCAGTAAGTCATGATAGCTGTGGGGTCCACTTAGACTCTCAGTTGGCCTTGAAGCTTCTAGAGATGATTCTGAGATGTTTCTCTTTCATTCACAGGTGGCAGCTACTCTGTTTACTAAAGCCTAAAACTATCAGAAAGGCCACGTTGACCCCTGGGTAGGATGCGGCAAGAATAGCATCCTGTCGCATGCAAGAGTCACAGCTATGAGTCTGTTTCCCACACAGAAATACTTTACAGCTCTCGTGTTGTTGTTTGAGTAGCATCTATTTTGTGAAGATCCATGGCATTAACTGTAAGAAACATCAGGCACATTAAGTGAAGAAGATGGCAAAAATCTCACCTCTCTTGAAATATGGTGGAATGAAGCAGAGTAGTGCAGAGTCAGCTTGTTGGCCAGGTGGTTAGTACATTGTTTGGTTTTAAACCGTGGAGAAAAAGTAAGCTTGTACTTCTCCAGGTGTGGACTACCACATGTCTATAGGCAGAACCTGAGTGACCAGCATTAGACTCCTGCATTCCATCCTCTACCTTAGGAGTAGATCATTCGTTGTTTCCTTTCAACTTGTTCACTAATGTTAGATATAAACAGCTCTGAAGAATAAAATCTGTGGAGTCCAGGAGAGCCCGCAGCTCAAACACCTGTCTATTACTTGTTCTTCTCTTCCTAAGACCATCTGGAGATCCCACCTTATCCTAGTCAGAGATCAGGGTCACCTGCATGCTCTGACTCCAGCAAGTAGTTTTGTGTGGTAGGCAGATTTCCCAGCACTGGTTCACCTCGCACTTGGGATGCTCTGGGTTCTTCCTAGGTGCATCTTTGTGATGGGAAGTGTCATTTTTCCCAATGCATTAATCCCCAGACTTTGGTGTGTGCCATCGTCTTCCTTTGTTGGCCTTGATTTGCCTGTTAGTTATGCTTTCTTAGGTCTAGACAAGATGTGATTTTTATCGTACATTTGATAACTTTCCCTTAGTCTCTTTTCCCATTGCTGTAACAAAATGCTCTGAAAAAAAAGCAACTTGAGGAAGGAAGGGTTTATCTTAGTGTACAGTCAAGGTATAGAGCCCATCATGGCGGAGAAGTGGAGAAGCAGGAGTGTGAAGTAACTGGCTTCGTCGTATCTACAGTAGCAAGCGTGGAGAAATGAATGCTTGCACTTGTCTTCTGTTCTAAACTTTATACAGTCCAAGATGTCTGCCCACGGAATGGAGCTACCCACTGTTAATTTGTATCTTCCCACGTCAATTAGTTTAATCCTGTTAATCTCTCACAGATGTGCCCAGAGATCCATCTGCCAAGATGATTCTAGATCTTGTCGATTTGATAAATAACATTACTCATCACAATAGTTTTGCCGGAGATAGTTCTATTACAAGCAATGCAACTTCCAGAAAACTAGATGGAGAATCTAACCCTGTCCCTATCTGTCACATCAGCAAAATCCATAGAACTTCTCTGAACTTGTGCACATGAAGAATCAGGTTAATATGGTGATGGCCCCTAGTCCCAGTGAATGTAAAACCAATCCAGGAGAGAGGAAGACAAATAGGGTGTAAGAGAGCCGGGCCTGATTCTTGCTTGATGCCTTCATGAGATGTATTCATCTTGTCCCTCCTTATCTGGCGGATTGGACATAGGCACTCAATTTCTTCAAGTCTTAACTCATCATTGATTAGATGAAACTAATAATGCCCCCGTTCAGTGATAATCATACCCAGACATTGCCTAATGTGTCACATAAAAGCCTTTCAGGAAGGGTGAGTCTGGGTCCCAGCCCCAGTTCATCATGTAAGATTGGTGTTGTGTACTGCCTTAATCAAGGACGCTTCTTACCGAAGCAGACAGTGCTTAATGCAGAAGCTTTTAACTGGTCAGAGTGCTGAGAAAAAAGCAACCGTGGGACTCCTGACTCTAGGAAGGCTAGCTGCATCACCAGCTCAAAAGCTCAAAGAGCATCATGGGAGAGACAGTGGAAAGATATAAAAACCAGGGGCAATATATTCTGCAAAATAGGACATGTGCTGAACCTGACATATCCTTTGCACTGGACAATTCTCTGCAGCCGTTGACTATACAAGATTTTGTCATAAACCAGAAAGGAGCCCATTAGCCTCAACCCTTCCTTAGGGTATATTGACAGTAAATGATTGTTGATGGGAGTATCATTTTCTCCAGTGATGTAGCCACTAAGAAGTTCTCCCTGCTCTAATAAACAATCTCCCACATATATCCACGCAAAACTCAAGCTAACCACCATGCACACACAAAAGGACGACATGACATAGGAAGAAGGATGATGGCAGTGGGAGAGGGAAAGGAATGGGAGAGAAGAATAGGAGAGTGAAAAAAAACTAAAATTTATTATATAACATGTCTAT
Source organism: Rhabdomys pumilio (assembly GCA_030674055.1). NCBI lineage: Eukaryota > Metazoa > Chordata > Mammalia > Rodentia > Muridae > Rhabdomys > Rhabdomys pumilio. Next base: position 178,206,534 of record JANHMN010000003.1, read on the forward strand.
GAGAAAGAAAGAAAACTCAGAGAAAATATGGTAAAAATATGATACACTGTCACCCATCAAAGGAAGCCAGTGCAGCTAAAGGGTGATGACACAGCATGGTGATTTGCACACGTAAGTCCAGTGCATGAGAGGCTAGAGTAAGTGGATTGTTGAGAGTTTGCAGAGACTATAGAATGAATTCTAGGTCAGCCTGGACTAGACTGAGCTCCTACTTCATACAAGGTAGAGTTGGGGGAATGAAACTTGGGAAGAATCATTGAAAGACGCCTATGCCATCATTTCTCTTCAAAATATACTTCTGTGCATCGAAGAGAGCCATTTGGATCACAGGACTCCTGGACAAGGTGAAATTCTAAATATTCGCATAGCCAATGCCCCTCAGGGTGTGGGTTTCATTCTAAAGATGTTTCAGAGTCTTATTTCAATTGAAAGCTTTACTCAATCTGCTATGCACTGAGATTCCATCAGGTAGAATCCATTCAGGGAATTGCTTCCTGAAATGATATGTGACTCATTCATTCACATCTCTGAGCTATTGAGAGGTAATTATCCATGGGATTTTATCATTAGTTTAAAAAGCCACTACGGTTGTTTTTCTGTCAGTATAATTTTAAGTCACATAGGATCATTAGCTGGGAAAACATCTTTGAAGAGGGCGTATAACTGGTTCCCTCACTGGGATGGCATGATTTATGTTAGAGAACCACAGTGATGCCTATTAAACCTCCAAGATCCAGACATCCTCGAGAATAACATCAGAGCCCTGCCTTGGCACTCTCCATGGCAACTGGATGGGAATTCACAGAGTAAAAGATGTCCAGAAAATGTAGAGATGCATTGAGGGCTATAGGACTCTTGTATAAAGAGAAACCAGTACAAGATTATTATGATGATAAATCATGCCTCCCTTGAGCCTGTGCAGAAAAAAAGAAAGAGATTCCAAAGCTTTGTGATTTACTTGCCCCCTTCCAGTTTGCACTGGGTGATAAGAACCTCAGCTTTCATTCTGTACTTGGTAGCCTCCTTAAGGGTAGTCAGCATCTGGCTTCTGACAGCTTCCTTGGTCATGAATTGAGAGGCAGATATGCTACTCAGTCCTTTGCCCAATTTTGTGATGCTACTGTCTAATTTTCAATCCTAGCCATGACTTTAATGTTTTTGACAACTAGAAAGGTCAGGGGAAAGGTGTGATCAGAAGGCTTATCTTTCCTTTTTTGCTTTTCTATTCCTCCTTTTTTTTTCAGCACTAGTGATTGAAATCGGGGCTTTGGTTGTGCTTGGCAGCTGCATCCCAAGCCCTTGGAAACTTGGCTTTTGTTTTAGCTTTTGTTTTCCTTATATGTCTTTCCACCGAGCATCGGCTGAGCCACTCAAATCTGTCTCAAGAATGGAATGTAATCTGAACTATCTCCACAAACTAATTAAGCAAAGATGGAAAATCGAGGGCAGGTGGAGCAAAACCAGTCAGAATCGGCATGTGCATTTATCAAGCAGCTATCAAGACTTTGGTGTTTATGGCTTGCACATATTGACAATTACAGAGAGGAATTCAAATAAATTGGTTCCCCATGAATCATGGCATCTGTTCTGTGGCTTTCTGTCCTAGCTTTGTCAGGTTAACAAACCTGTGATTTTGAGTACATCATTCAACTAGTCTGAACTTTACGTCCATGTGTATGTCTAAGGGTATGAAAATATAGCTAGTAGAATATTAAGAGTTAATAAAGTAATGAGTGCAAAATGCTTACTTAGCCCAGCAGGTGTGTCCAATTTTAACAACACTGTCACCTATGGAGCTCATACTGAGAATCATACAGTACAGTTACAAAACCTATATTGGAAAAACTCATGTATTAAATGAATTTGTGATATTTTTATCAAACTGAATTAAGAGATTTCCTCAGACACATGTGGCCCATGGGCCACAGGTTAGACATATCTGATAGTGTATGACTTAGAAGAAGCACATAAGGAATTATTACATTGTTTGATTTTTCCAATGTCTTCATAATTTATATTAAAAATTTTTCTCTGAAGTATACAAATAAAGAATAACAAGTATTCTCAAAAGACTAATTTATCAATAAATATAATCTATCACATTAAGTGGAAAGAAAAGAAACATGATCATCTGAAAAGATGCAGAAAAGGCCTTTGACAAAATTCAACATCCCTTCATGATAAAAGTCTTAGAAATATTAAGAATATAAAGGACAAATCTCAACACAATAAATGTGGTTTACAGAAAGTCTATGGCCTACATTAAATTAATGATGAGAAACTCAAGTTATACTGCAGAGCTATAGTAATAAAAATTACATCGTATTGGCATAAAGATTGACACATTGATCAGTGGAATAGAATTAAAGATCCAGAAAAAAATCCACACACCAATGGACACCTGATATTTCATAAATAAGCCAGAAATACACATTGGAAAGGCAGCATTTTCAACAAAGAGTGCTGGTCAAACTGGATGTTACACATAGAAGAATGCAAATAGATCCATACCTATCAACCTACAAAAAATTCAACTCCACGTGGATCCAAAGACCTCACCATAAACTGAACCTTATAGAAGAGAAAGTGAGGAACAGCCTTGAACTCATGGAGAGGTAGTGTGGGTAAGACAGAGCTCCAAATGGATATCTTTTGTCTTCAAATGAAGCTTCCTGAACTTGGACTACATTAAACTGAGTTGTTGGCCAAATGGGTCCCATGGGAAACACCAAACAACCCAGGCTCTTGTTGCCAAGACTAGAGATTGCTCACCACAAACTGACAGAATGCCAAGACTCCATTGTTGAAGACAACACCTATACCACTCGTTGAACATAGAGAACTTAGGCTTACAGAAAGCCTTCACGCCTATCTGCTAGCCTCTTATTTACAGGAAAGTACTCTGGTTGCTAAAAGGAATACAAACTCATCCAGCCAAAACCTCATCTACAATGGTGTCCTGCCTACAAAATACTCTGGTACATGGTAACACAAGGTTATGGGAGTAACCAACCAATATCTGATTTGACTTTGGTGAAGAAGAACCTGAGATTCACAATACTATGTGATTTTGTGGCCTATGGTTAAAAATGGCTCTAATCACATTCTGTTATAATCATAGATCAGTGCTTTGCTCAGCCATTATCAGAGACGTTCCCTCTGCAGCAGATGAGAACAGAGACCCACAGCCAGACATGATGCAAAGAATACGAGACTATGGAACACTCAGTCCTAAATGGGAAAGCTCCAACAAGTCTTCTTCTCAAAGCTTATGGAATCCTGCAGAAGAGAAGGTAGAAATAACGTAAGAGCTAGGAGATGGTAGACACCAAGGAAAAGGGGGCCTTTAAATCATCAGGTTTGATGGACACATGAACTCACAGAGATAGAGGCAGGATTCATGGAATCTGCATGTGTCTGCACCAGACGGTGTCCTAGAGCTGAAAGGAGACGTGAACACATGTCCCTAACCCAGGAGCTATCTACAATTGATAAACACTTGCAAATGAAAATTTTGCTTTCTCCTAGGAAGTCTCAATAGAAAAAGAGACTTCCTTAAATGGCAGTCTGCATGCCCAACACTAGATGTCCAACAGAAAATGAACTCAGTGACATCAATGGAGATTCCTTGCCTCATAATGCCATGTTATGCTTTTTCTCCCCCTCTTTTTCTTTACTTTTATCTCATTTCAATTTTATTTTATATTTACATCTCTTTCCCTCTCCCCCTACCTCCCCCTCCCTGCTTCCCTCCCTCCCCCTCTTCCACCTCTTTCTCTTATAGGTTCTTTGCATATATATTATGGCTTCCAGTTTAGTGTTTTTACAGGACTCCTGAGTGTTTTTTTCTCTGTTTCTTTGTATTGTTTTATTCCTCTGTATTCATTTCTGTTTTATCTTATCACATCGTATTATATGTTATTTTTATCCCATATAACGCTGTTTGTTTTCTAATAAAAGACACAGTAAGATACAATATCTTGGGGTACAAAATCTTTGTGTCTAATAAGAGACACAAAGGGGGTAGATCTGGATGGGAGGTGGGGAGGAACTGGGAGATTAGAGGGAGCAGAAATTGTAATCAGGATTTAGAGTAAAAGGCAAAAGGCAATTTTTAATAAAAGGAATAAAATGAGTTAGGTTCTTAAGAGAATAAATACCAATATCACACACACACACACACTCACACACACACACACACACACACACACACACACACACACATTCACAAGCAGGCACTGGGAACTGGTGAACATGATTACAGAGGTGACACCTCTTGATCTGCCATCTGCAAGCTAGACAATCAGGGAAGCTGGCTGCTGGGTAATTGGCGTAAATTTTGAGGTCTGACAATTCATGGCACAACTACGGTTAAGTCTTGGAATCCAAAAACCTGAAAAACAGTAGCTCTGATGTCCAAGAGTAGAAGATTGATGTCTCACCTCAAAAGAAAGGCAGAGGAGACAAAGAGAGGTACTAGAAGAGGAAAGAGAGGGAGGGGAGAGGTTGAGAGGAGAGGGAGAGGGCAGGAAGGAAAGGGGGAAGGAGGGTGACAATATCTTTTCTCTGCTATTTCCTTTTCTAGGGGCCTCAACTGACTGTGTGATTCCCATCTACGCTAGTGAGGTAGTAAAGAAAACTTTGCCCAGTCTACAGATTCAAAAGATAATCTCTTCTGGAAATAATAACTCTCACACAAAATTAGTGCTTTATCAGGTCTCTGTGTGTGCCTTGACACATACAGTAAACCTTCACATTATCTAGAAGAAAAAAAATGTACTTGTTATTGTACACCATTGCACACATAAAGACTCCTGGATGACTGCCTTGATTACTAATCTATTGCTGTGAAGAGACACCACAGCTAAAGCACCTGTCATGAAGGAAAACATTTAATTGGGGTTTGATTACAGTTTAAGGGGGTTAGTTTATAATCATCTTGATCTGTAAGGCAGCAGGCAGGGAAAAAGAGAAACATTGGGCCTGGTGTGGGCGTTTAAAACCTCCAAGCGCACTCTCAGTGATAAACTTCCTCCAACAAGGACACATTTCCAACCCTTCCTAAACTGGTCACCAACCTGGGGACTACGCATGCAGGTATATGAGCCTCCGGGGACCACTTTCATTCAAACCACAGTGACCAAAGAGGTTGACCAGGAAGAGGCATACCAGACAACGACAACACAGAAAACAGAAGACACTGATTCACAGGAGGAACAATTAAAATGTCTAATGACATAAAGATGCCAAATAAGATACAAATGAAGATCTACCTTCCAGTTTTGACAAGGCAATGAGGTAAGTCATAGTCTTCGATTAGGATATTTAAATAATTAAAAGGATCCTCATTTTTAGTTTAAAGTAGTTGCAGGAGAGATAGAGATATCCAGAGAGATAGAACTATCCAGAAAGATAGTTCAGTAGTTAAGAGCATTTGCTGGTATTGCAGAGGACCCGAATTCAAATCCCAGAACCCAGCTCAAAATTGTCTGTAAGTCCAGTTTCATGGGTCTGGTGCCCTCTTCTGGCTTTTACAGGTATTGCATGCACATGATGCACATTTCTTACATGCAGGCAAACACTCATGAAAGTACATTTTTCAATATTTTTAAAATGGTTGCAGTCAGTTTTCTTCTGAGAATAAAGTAACCAGCATCTATTTATAACTTTCTCCTAAGCAGAAAAACTTTTCATGACATAGATGCAAAATTTTCTGGGACACATCTTCCGACAAGTGTTAATGAACTCTGTCTGGTATATGCTTGCAGTATATGAATACGTGCATACCCATGTATGTGCACATGTATGTAGAGGTCCGTGTCAAGGGTTTTACTCTATAGCTCTTAACTTTATTTTCTGAAATGTTGCGCCCAGAGCTTCACTTATACAGTTTGACTGGCTGGCCACTGAGCCCCAGTGATCATGTTTCTACCTCATCAGCATAGGGGTTTCTGGTACTCAACATTGTGCCTTGCTTTTCCTGTGGTTGCTGTAGATCCAAACTCAGGTTCTCATGCTTGTATGGACAACATTTTACTAACTGGACCATCTCTGAGGCCACTTAACTCCAAAATGAATAAATCCATCAAGGAATGTAAAAAATAATAAAACTTTGATAATTATGAGTCTTCTATGCATCAGTGCTTCCTGATAAGATGCTCAGAGAAGAATCCAGTGTTCCTTGAGTGTCTACAGCCGAACAGCAGAAAATCCAAAACATCTATGAAGCAATTAGATTTTACTAAATGCCAAAGTCATGAAGGAAAAAAAAAAAAAAAAACAAAAAAAACAAGAAATCACTGAATGCTAGGAACTAATTTATATACTGTTCTTAAGTTATTTGGAAATCTTGGAATAAGTACATATAGTCATTTGTAATATAAAGAGAAAAGTGTGTGAACGTTCCAGTATTCAACATCATTACTTCTTTTCGTCTGGAAATGTTGCCTGGCATAGTCCTATAGACAGACACAGCAGATTCCCCCACTACTATCTGAGAAGATGTTAATACCTGTAGTAGACATGTCACTTGGAACGTTTACACTCTTGTGTAGCTGGGCTGAACATATCCATTCCTATTTTGAATCAGAGCAGCTGTGATCACCTGCATGAAACCCTATGTGATCTGGACTACTGCCAATTCCTTGAGGAATGTGATAGAAGGCTTATAGGGCGGGCAGTGCTCAGGAGCGTTCAGAAGCTCCTCACAAGGCCCCTCCCCTGCTCAAGGTTACACAGATGTGAACAATTGATGGTGTGATGCCACTGCGCTGTGCAGTTTCCTATACACACACAAGACACTCTTTGGTATTCAATCTTTCATGAGTTATTCATACTGTGGGTGAGATTCCTCAGGGTGGTAGGTGCTTTAAGTGTTCAGTATACCTTCCTGCTGGTATAATTGCCTTTGAGTAAACAATTTCCTGTGACAGATCCCAATAAGCTCCTTGGCTACCAAGCTGGATTGGTCAGAATCCTTTCTTTGGTCAGTTGGTGTCCTCTTTGTCTGGGGTGAATAGACATTTTTCTATTTTTGCCAGGAAGAGGCCCAAGACATCTGCATTTTAAAAGCTTTCATTATTGTGTAACTATATAAATTAGGCTTTGTTTTAACTTTTATTTCCATGTATTGAAAACAGATTCTTTTCTCATATAATATGTCTTGATTACAGTTTTCTCTCCCTCCATTACTCTCGGTACCTTCCTACATCCCCTCCCTTCTGGATCCACTTCCTTTCTGTCATTTATTAGAAAAGAACTCTAGGAAATTATAATCAAAGATGACAAATAAAATATAATTATATAAAACAAAACTATCACATCAAGGCTGGACAAGGCAATCCAACAGAAGGAAAATAACCTTAGGTACAAGAATCAGAGGCCCACATTCATACACTCAGGAATCCCATAAAATTACTAAGATGATACTCATGGCTAGTGTTACCACTGAAGGTCAAGTGGATGTCCACGGTCTGAGCTGCCACTCGAAGCCATGTTGATCGTGATGGTTTGAAAAGGAATGGCCCCCATAGGGAGTGGCACTGTTAGGAGGTGTGTCCTTATTGGAAGAAGTCTGTCTCACTATGTAGGTGGGCTCTGAGCTTTATGCTCAAGCTTCATCCAGTGTGGCACACAGTTTTTTCTGCTGTCTGCAGATCAAGATATAGAACTCTCAGCTCTTTCTCTAGCACCATGTTTGCCTGTCTGCTACCATGTTTCCTTCCATAATGATAATGGACTAAACCTCTGAAACTGTAAGCCAGCCCCAATTAAATGTTCTTTATGAGTTGCTTTGGTCATGGTGTCTCTTCACAGCAATAAAACCCTTACTAAGACATTGATATCTGTCTGTTATGCTGCCACAGAGGGCCATGTTCATATCCATGGCCATACTTCAGCCTGGGACTGTGTTAATGCCTAAGATCCATATTACCACCAAGGGCCATGATGATGTCCATGGTTCATGTTGCAGCCAAGGGCCTTGTTGATGTTCATGATCCAAGTTATCACCATAGGCCATAGAAATGTCCATGGTCTATGCTACCACCTGAATCTATGTCAATATCTGTGCTCTATGCTGAAATAGGAGATCATGTGCATGTTTGTGGTCTATGCTCCCACTAAAGGCCATGTTGATACCTGTGGTTCACATTACTCCTCAAGGCCATGTTGGTGGATGTGACCTGTGCTGTCACCTGAGGCCATACTGATGTCCATAATCCATCTTGTCATTAAGAACCATGTTAGCATTTTTGGTCCTGCTGTGGCCAGGGACCATGAGCATATCTGTGGTTTGTGATGCTGCCTAAAACCACTTTGTTGATGTCTGTGCGCCATGCTGCCACCAGAGGCCATGCTGGTATGTGTGGCCTGGGATGCCACCCGAGGCCATGTTGATGTCCACCAGGATCTGCTTAGTCCCACGTGAATGGGGGCAGAGAGCGAGAGATTGCAACAAGTAGTCCCTCAGAGAGCTGAGAGACTGGGGGTTGAATATGGAGGAGAGAGGAAGATCTGCAGTTCGGCTACCAGCTTCTCTGGTCAGCGTCCATAGATATCTTAATAAATACCGTTTACATTTTTTCCATGTAGAGATTTCATTAAGTCAACTATCAAGAGATTTTCATCTGTCTGTGTGCCTATGCACATGTGTATGTCGGTGTCTTCCTTTGTTACTCTAAAAACAAAACAAGCCAGGGAGGGCGTCTCACTGAGCTGGAGCTCTGAGTTCCAGCTCACTCCCGACCAGCAAACCCTGCGATCAATCCCCAGCCTCAACACTGGGTCACAGATGCACATTGCCTCGGGAAGCTTTTCCCAAGGGTGCTAGGGATCCAAACTCAGCTCTTCATGCTCACACCGTGATCACTTTACCCACCAAATCATCTCCTTGGCTATTTCCCTGTGTTTTTGAATATTTGCATAAATCATTTTAATGGTGACTTAGCATCTCAATGCAAAAATGCTGCATTTTTCATTTACCTCATTTCAGGACACTTAAATTGTTTGTCTTTAGAAGAAATATAGTGATTCTCCAGCAGAGGACTGGAAATTATTTCTCTTTCAAGCAAGATGAGTATATGTATGCATACATGTGTAACGTGATTTAGAAGATATATACCATAATATCTATAATTAAGCTCTCTAGAAAATAAGCTCAGAGAGGATTTTACTTTTAAAGTTTAAGCAGAACAAAAAGATCATTATATGTTACTAGTTGCCTTGAAGTAACTAAAATGGGGACACAGAGGGAAGAAAAATTGGCCAGAAACAGCCTTTTACCTTAATATATTTTACTAGTTAATTATGATTAACAAGATAATTCATATTTACAGCAGAATTCACTAAAGTTAAATGAGAAAAAGAGGGCACTTGGATGAAATTAAAGTGAGTCATACTCTTCCCAGAAAAGATTAAGCATATAAGCATATTTTCTTATCAGTCCTTCTAGAACCGTGTGTGTGTGTGTGTGTGTGTGTGTGTGTGTGTGTGTGTATCAATAGACAATAATACCTTATAATATATGATAATATTTTTCTAACTAGTAATTGGATTTGTAACATGAAACATAAAGTTAATTACAATCATATAATGTACATAGACATTTTTACTAATTTATGTCTTGACAGCTCTTCCCATTATTATTTTTAATACATACATCTATAACATTGATTACTGCATAAAAGATATGTGCCATTATTTACTTAACCAGTTTTTGGAACCATTAGACTGTCTGCTTTTAAAAAAGAAACACTACTTCAGACAGGAAGTACAATACTTGAGAAAGCGTACCTTCAATGTATAGGATTTATTGGGGTAAGAGAGAAAAAGATGAAATCATTCTTCCTAGAATAAATATTCGCATTGTGAAGTTTCAAGCCCATATTCTGACATAAAAGGTTTCCAGGGACCAACACATCTGGTATCTCACCATTTGTCTTCACTATGATTCCGACAGGCAAAGGCACCTGACTTCACAGCTTAAGTTCTCTCTGCTCAGCACTTAGGGAGATGGGTATCCTTGCAATTGCTACCATAAGCCTATAGGAGTGATGCCCACAAAGTTTCCTCCAAAGCATAAGTGTGAAAGACTCTGGTAGAAATACGAAATTTGAGCTGTATCGTCAGTATAAGATTTGAGAAATAGGAAACCAAGCCTTGATTTAAGGGAATTCACTGTGTCAATTATGCCCAATCTCTCCATCACTTCTGAAAGCACTCACACGGGGTCTCACAAGACATGCCACTCTCTGTGCTTTTGGAAATCTGGTTATCTCCAGTGTCCAGTGATAGTTTTGCATCACAGAGACCACAGCCAGGGAAGCCAAAAAAGAAAAATATCAGTCTTCAGTAAACATGACAAAGGAACAAACAGCTGTCAAATGCAAAACCTCTGCTGTAGCCCACTGCTATCCCCAAATAAACAAACAAAAAACATTATTTACTTAGACACCCCCCCACTACCAATCTAATACCATTTGTCCTACTTGTATCTCCAAAACAGGAAGCACAAAGACATCTGCACCTTTAAGGTTAAACTATGCCCCACTCGAGGGATATTCTCTCTCAGCTCTACCTCACCATGCCCTTCACTAGCCATTTGGACTTTTTCCCAAGTGCTGTAGTCCTCCAGGTTCTGAGACATTTCAAGTCTCTGTTTCTGTGCGCATGTGTACATTATACTTTGTCCCCACCCTTCGAAGAGCCAACTCTGCCCTGCGGAAGGTGATGCCATCCCACTAAGAATAAATGAACTGCCACATTCTATCTAAACAGCAGTGACCAGTCTTTTGAACAAGAGTCTTAGACATACAAAGCCCTTCTCAGTTATGTTACCCCTTTCCACTCACTGCCATAGCTTGATACCTTGATTTAGGAAGGGTGTTTTTTTCTCTTTTACAGAGATTTAGGGTCATATATCACATGTCCTGAATCTGAGGCCTATATTATTTAAGTGTGTGTTGAAGCACTTCTAACATCTGGTCTTTGTTTGTTAATCATTTTCAATGCAGACTTGCATTTATTAAATGCAGTGTGTCAGCCCTTGTCCAAGTTCATTATATCATGGATTTTCCCAATAATCCTATGATTTCAGTAATGATGTCACTCTGTGCAGATGGAACACTTACACAACTGATAGTCTTTGCTCTTAAGCGTGAATCCACGTAGCCACACGGCCATCTCTACATGGTAATTCTTCATCTGTCAAGGCCTGGGTTTCTTATAGCACATACACACATACATGCACACATGCATACACATTCATACACACACAGTCTCTTTTGTGCAAAAACACATGTGAAGAGAAAAATCATGGAACTTAGAGTCAAATAAACTGGCTGGTTTTTTAAATCTTTCATTTCCTCAGTATTGTGACTAAAACCTTGTGACTTCTGATATCCATGAAACAAAGTTGTTTGAGAGATAAAATGAGAACACAAAAATCTTAGCTAGTGAGCACATAATATATAACCAGAACATGCTTGTGTCCTCTCCCTCTCTCCCTCTCTCTCTCTTTCTCTCTATCTATCTCTATCTCTCTATCTCACTATGTATATGTGTGTGTGTGTGTGTATGAGATATGATATATATATATGTATATATATGTATATTATATATATACACATATAATATGATATATATAGTGAGATAGAGAGATATATATTCTTTAACTTATTTGGTGACAATAAACTCATTAAATGCATTTTTTTTACCATTTAGTTCCCAGGAAGGTACAGTGACATCCTGGTGTGCATCTTTCACAGGCACACATGCACAGTGTTATCAACAAGTGGATTTTGCAGCAAGAGTAGACTGGTGACTGTCAAATTGAATGCCAGTCATAAAACCCTTGCTAAAAGAGTAGAGGACTTATGAGTGACCACCAAGTCATGTGGAAATGCTGGGATACCATCATGGATATAATATCTGTGTCAAGGGTTTGGGTTTTTTTCCCCCAAAAAAATAGATTCTGAGATGGACATTGGTATGCAGGGAATGAATTGCAAATGACAATATCTGTAAAGGGGAGACAAGAGTTGTGGAAAGGAAGCATTGAACTGAAACATGGCCACAAAAATGTTAGGTGTCAATCACTATAAAGACGAGCTCCATCCCACCCCCAAGCTGGCCAATGTTCAGGGAATAAAAGACTCCTGAGTGTTCATCCCTAAACCAGGCATTCGTATCACACACCTCCCCAAAAGCCTCAGGGATCCGAATGAAAGGGGGGTTGAAAATTGTAAGAGCCAGAAGTGGTGGATAACTTCCAGTGCACACGCACTTCTGAACTCCCAGACCTTGTGACCGGTGCACAACACCTGTGCAAGCTCCAGCCAGACAAAATCTCAGCACAGAGGAGGAAAATACCCACATAATACCACCACTAGCTGAGGGTCTATGGGCATTTGATGTCAAGAGAGGGAGAGTCACTTTTCTTTAATGATGTGACCCCTAGTGAGCTAGTCCCACACTAGAGCAGCTCCCAGTCCAAGAGTATTTGTGTAAACTGGACTTAACAGGAAGGGAAGAAAAAACGTGGGGCCTCGTTTTTCATTGATAGTTGATGCATACGTGTGTGTGTGTGTGTATGTGTGTGTGTGTGTGTGTGTGTGCACGTGTGCGCATCCCTAAATACAACCTTCTCAATCTATAAAATGTTATTTGATGTATGTTTTTAGGGTTGACCAAAAAGGGGTCATGGATTTGAAAGACAGCAAGAAAGAGTATATGGGAACATTTGGAGGGAAGAAATCAAAGAAGGAAATGATGCAATAATATTATAATCTCAAAAAGTAGAAGATTTTGAATTTTTTAGTATATCTAATGTGATTGATTCATTATATATAATTTCAAAAAAGAAGTAATCTCCAAGTTGGAAGTGTCAGGACAGGAAGGCAGAGAGAGTGGTAAGAGTGGAGGACATGAATATGTTCAGAATATATTGTATGAAATTCTCAAAGACTTGTTTAAAAATGTATATGTTTCCTGCTGATTACCACAGAAAGAAGAATTTGAATTAGGCAGCTGTCTCCACCTATGGAAAAGTCCTAAAGAATGAGTGAGCTGGGACTGGCTGCTACCAACAATCTGAGCACCTGACAGAGTGAATGTCTCAGATCCATGAAGAGGAGGTGGGGCCAGGGTGCACATCACAGCATCCATTTCAAGTCTTGAAACTGAGAGGATTCATTTGCTTTTATTATAAATTCTGAGAACATCTCCTACAAGATTCCAAGATTCCAAACTCTTCTACAGCAAAGACTGGGATTCATAGGAAGCCTGTGATGATAATTATTTTGGTCCTTAGTTATCTTTCTTTATTTGGGGTATATCTGCCTAAGCCTTTTGTTTCTGTTGTTGTTGTTGTTGTTGTTGTTGTTGTTGTTGGGGGTTTTGTTTTTAATGTATCAACTTATACATCTAAGAAAAGTAGATGCAAGTGGAGAAATGTGAACAATGGGGTGAAGAAAATAGAGCACACAGGGATTTACCCACTCTTGAAGTCTGTGCAGCTGAATAAAGATAAGGAGTGAAAAAGAAAAAAAAAGAAAAAAGAAAAACCAGTGAAATGCCAGTAGTGAAACAAATCCAGATGCTGGCTTCTGCGGAGGACAAAACTGAAACACAGAGCCAAACCAATCAAAATGGGCCTCAAGGACGTTGACCTGGAAAAGCATAGATTGTGCATTTGAGATCCCACCATTCTTGGGAGCTCTGTACCCCACTACTAGGTTTAGCTCTCTGAATATCTTCTATCTGAAACCCAAACTGGTACAAAGAGGAGAGGCTGACATGACAAGGTAAATGAAGGGGGTTGGGCATACACATATTCAGGAAAGGAATAGGCCTTCTCTTTCTAGGCTGAGGTTTAACACAAGTAGCCCTGGTAACCGTTTTATACTCTGCACTTCAGATCTATCAGCACCAATTTTGACCTTACTCTATGTTGAAGCTAAGGTATCTGTGAAAAGAATAAGAAAAACTATTATACATCCCTGGTCATCAGGAAACTTGTTGTAAATGTTTGCATACTTTGAGTGAGAAACTTGCTTTGTGGCATGAGGTACTGAGCAGAAAGATAACTAGTGTTGTGAAGAGAAACTGAAGAAGCCTCCACTGGGGGATGAGCTATGAAAGAGCAGAATCTGGCCAGGTGAAAAAGAATGAGCTGAAAAGTTTCAAGTTGAGGAAGCAGGAGCAACAGGGTGTCTCGTGTGTGGGAAGAGTTCAAGCATACAGAGGCCTGGCTGGGTCAAACATCACACTGGTGCCTGGTGTGATTTTCTGAGCCCTTCTGTGATCTCTATTTCCTCCTGCATCCTGTTTTTCTGTCTATCGTGCAGCCACTGTAGGAACACACAATCTTGGTTTGCATGTCTAGCATCTAACCCAACACCCTCAGAATAATGAGCTCTTAGGGTTTGATGGAGGTTTTTAAATTCTTTTTGACCATTCTTCATTTTTCTTTTCTTCAAATATAAAAGTATACTCTTGCATGGGTGAACATGTATGAATCCATAATGTACCATTTTTACATAAACATACACATTTCAACTGTTTGCTTTTCAACAGCATCTGCAAGACAAACACAGAACAGGGAGAGGACGAAATAAGGCATTTGTGAGAGGACCTGCTCTGTGTAACAATGCCAGAACTCTAGATGTGTCTATACATTAACTGGATTTTGATAGCACTTAGGGTACTTCTCATATATTGAGCAAATAATAATGTTTTGTTACATATTTATTAATTTATTTATTCTCTTTATATCCCAATATCAGTCTCCCTCTCCTTCTAGTAACCCCTCACTCGATCCTCTCCCCCTCCTCCCCTTCTCCTCTGAAAAGGGGGAGCCTCCTGGGTATTATTCCCCACCCCACCCCTAACCCTCATCCCTGGCAAATCGTGTCACTGCAGAACTAGGCACATCCTCTCCCACTAAGGCCAGGCAAGGTGGCCCAGTTAGGGAAACAGGATCCATAGGCAGGCAACAGAGTCAGGAACAACCCCTGCTCCAGCTGTTGAAGGATCCTCATGATAATCAGGCTGCTTATCAGCTACATATGTGCAAAGGGCCTCTTTGGTTGGTGACTCAGTCTCTGGAAGCCCAACAAGGTCCAGGTTAGTTGACTCTGTTGTTCTTTCCGTGGAGTCCCTGTCCTCTTCAGGTTCCTCAGTCCATGTCCCAACTCTTCCACAGGACTCCCCGTGCTCCATCTAATGTTTGGCTGTGAGTATCTGCATCTCTTTCCATTGGCTGCTGAGGGGAGCCAAAACCACATGACCATGTTATTAAATGCTGAAAAAGCCTTCGACAAAATCCTACACCCCTTCATGTTAAAAGGATGTGTGTTCAGCCTATACCTAAACACAATAAAAGTAACAGGCAGAAAGGCAATAGCCAACATCAAATTAAATTGAGAAACGTAAGCAACACCACTAAAATCAGGGACAAGACAAGGTTGTCTGCTCTCTCTCTATCTCTTCAATATAGGCTTGAAGTTCTAGCTAGAGCAATAAGACATCACCAGAAATCAAGGGAATGCAAATTGGAAAGGTATCACTATTCTTGGATGATGATAATACATATAAGCAACCAATATTCTACCAGAGAACTCCGACAGCTGACAAACACTTTCAGCAAAGTGTCTGGATGCAAAATTAACTCAAAGAAATCAGTAACCCTCCTTTATACACATGATAAGTAGGATGAGAAAGAAGTTAAGGAGACAACAGCCTTCAAAACAGCCACAAATAATATAAAATACCTTGGTACAACTCTAACCAAGCAAGCAAAAACTTCAAATGTCTGAAGATAGAAATTGAAAACGATATCAGAAGATGGAAAGATCTCCCATGCCCATGAATCGGTAGAAGTAACATAGACAATAATGGTCCCGTGCCCATGGATCGGTAGGAGTAACATAGACAATAATGGGTCTTTAGAAACAGACTTCGAACCCATTTTATTCTGCTTAGACTAAGTGTCAGTTCTTTGAGAACAGAGAGGAAGAGCAGAGTTCAAGTGGAGCAGCTTCTCTGTCATCTCAGAATGATTGAACAGGAAATAGAAAACCATCCTTTCGAGGACATGCTTTTTGACCACTGCAGTCCGACTATGTCCTGCTTTACTATTGGCTCATTTTCAAATGCCGGCTGGATACACTTGGTGAAGGCTATTATCTCATCTGCCCTAGGGATTGGCAACCCCAGAGCCAACCTGGTTTTTGTTGTAAAGAGCAGATACAGGGCTAGTCCCCTCTAATGTGGTAAGGGAAAAGTAGCTTTAGGCAACAGAGAAATAAATGGTGACTGGGTTCCATTGAATTTTATTTATAAAAACAAGTGGTAAACTGTATCTGAGCTAACAATAGCTTGCCAATCACGTCCTTAGACGGTCCAAAATCGTTCCTCTACCTGTAGAACAAAGGCAATGATACAAAGGTGAGGGTGGGTCAAAGATCTGAGAAAACCTGACCTGTCTTGTGTTGTGTCCCTCAACCAGCTGATGAGACTGTGTCAAAGTCCACAAATGAGGCAAAGCTCGGTGGCGTGTCTACTCTTGGTTGTCAATTTGACTACATCTGGAATTAACTAAAACCCAAGAAGCTGAGTCGATATGTGAGGGACATTTTCTTAATTAAATCATTTGAAATGAGAAGATTCTGTTTTAATCCAGGTTTTTTGAGGTGGGAAGATCCACCTTTAATCTGGGCCACACCTTCTGGTGGCAGCTTCTAGAAAGGACATGGGAGAAAGAAGCTTTTGCTCTTTGCCTGTTTGCTCTTGCTCTTCCTGGCAAGTCCATTCCTTCACCTGCATTAGAGCCTACTTCTTTGAGATTCTAGTGTAAGCTGAAGACCAGCAGAGATATCCCGCCTCATGGACTGAACAACTACTGTATTCTTGGACCTTTCATTGGTAGACAGTCACTGTTGTACTAGCTGGACCACAACCTATAAGCCATTCTAATAAGAGTGTGTGTGTGTGTGTGTGTGTGTGTGTGTGTGTGTGTGTGTGTGTGT
>JANHMN010000003.1:178223570-178254944 GCA_030674055.1 Rhabdomys pumilio
TGTGTGTGTGTGTGTGTGTGTGTGTGTGTGTGTGTGTGTGTGTGTGTTTCATTCTATAAGATCTATTCCTCTATAGAACCCTAACTAATACACTCAATAACAGGCATAAGCAATGAACTTTCACTATAAAATATGAATAAGCTTCTCATATTCATATACTGAAAAATAATCACAAAATGCCACCTGACCCCGCATTGAATTGGTGCACCTGTCACACGAACACAGACTATGAATTCATTAATAGGCCTAAAAGTAAAAAAAAAAAAATCCAATCATTACTTGGATTCTGTTACCTCATAAACCTGAAAATACTGCTTGTCATGTTCAGGGGGAGACCATTGTGGTTCTATGTCCCTCTGTGGGGACTACAATGGTCTCCCCATAGAAGTTCTATGTCCCTCTGTGGGAAATCACAGTGGTCTCACCATAGATGGCTGGGCAAAGATATTTATCTGCCACAAATTAGTAAAATTGTCGTTACCTTTATTTACTGTGTGTACATGTACATACATGTGTATATATGGGGGCACATTGATGCCATAGTACATGTGTGGAGATCAGAGGACATCTTGCTAAAGTCAGTGGGGCCTGGGTATCAAACTCAGAATCTCAGCCTTAGTTACAAATGCCTTTACACACTGGCCCAGCAAAATAATTATTTTATGTGTTTTGGAAATGCATCCTTATGTTATGCTGAAATAAAAGAGCCTACTTGTCTTGCCTGCATTCATAATCTTAAAATAAGTTATCCATATGCACGTATCCCATTCAAACATCCGAGCTCCCATCTGGATGGCTACATATTAAATCATTAAATGGTTTGCCATTTGAGACTTGGAAATCCCCTGATGAAATGAAACTCCGTTCCTATTCAACAAAACAAACTGAGCTTCTTATCTTTAAGACAATTGCCTTTTCCTGGCTCAGTAAAATTTTACAAAATACATAATTATGTCTTTAGTTTATTTCAATTCAAACTTCGTACAAGTAAGCCTGGGGTCATATTTCATCCTAAGCTTTGTACTAAGCTGCAACCAGCAAAAACTGTGACAGAAACTATGAAACAATGTCGTAAGCCTGGGTATCCTGTCACCAAAAGGAACCACTGTATTAGCAATGTTACAGTAAATGGTTTGACAGTGATTAATGACCGGACTCACTGTTGGGCCATCCCAGCCCTACGCCTGCTGCACTTAACTCCCATCCACAGAAAAAACAACATGGGCTGCTACAAACGCTGATAAATACAATTATGAAAACTAGCAATGTGATTCTCCTTGAAATGTGTGATCTTCCCAGTGTGCTTTTTACCTTGCTCTTGGGCGGCAGAAAGAAAATGACAACAATAACAATAAGACTGTGAAAGGACATGGTCAGCTTCAGCTTCCCCACCTTCCTCTTTGGTAGCCTTCTCCCTTCACACCACCGCCCATGGAAACCTCATCAAGCCCTTTCCCACTGCATCTCAGATTCTCGAGTTGACCAGTTCCCAGGCCTGGTCTACCGCATGTATAGACTTCTTCCACTTCCTGAACATCTTCATTCCAACGCTGTGTCCATTTCTGGCTGGAGTCAGAATGGCACCGGACAGTGGCAACCTTTGTATGCCTGTCTAAACATTCTCCAGTACAAACTCTGTCCTAGTGAGTATCTCCGGTTAAAGAAACTTTAATGCCATTGTAAAACGGGCCCGAAAATGCATCCGTAAGAAAGGATGAAGAGCCATCCATTTGACTCACTGGTAAATAACAAGAAGTTTGTCGTCTGGTCTTTGCTAGACTCAACTCTGTTCTTTTGCTGCCTTTTCTAATCCTAGATGGATATGATATCTTCGCTGTAATGAAGCATAACCGTAAGTAGAACCGCTTTTCTTTGTTGTTCAAGTAAGGAATCAAATCTTGATGGCCGTCTTGGAGACACCCACTACAGAGACAATGAGGTACAGAGAAATTAACACTCTGTTCTTAGATTTCAACCCAACAGGTTCACGAAGCATGGCCATAGACAAGTAACTGAGTTCCATGACATTCCGCTCCATCAGTTCAAACTGAGGCATATTGTCCCTGCCATAGAGTTGTGTGATGTAAGAGATTTTGCATGCCACGGTGCCTAGCACATGCCCAGCAAACAGTAACTACTTGGTGCCTGGTGCTTCTTTCTCTTGATTGTACTGAGCCTCATGTTGCTTCTCAAGCAACTTTAGCCAGAACTGATATGTAGAAAACCTCTTTCCAGTCTCAGAACTCAGACTAAGAAAAGGCAAATAATTGTCCTACAGCTGATTCCAGAAACAACCTTTGTGGTGTCTATTCAAAGACACTGGGCTGTGCACACTCTATTGCTGGAGAGTCGTTTGTGTTATTTTTCTGTATAAAGGTTTACACACGTCTGATGTAAGATGGACAAGGGTATAGTGGAAGGTAAAACAAACAAGAGTTCTACTCTTCTGGAGTTAACCTCAACATAAAATAAATATCGATCTTATTTCAGACAGTCACAAAGGCTTTGAGGATGATCAAGTGAGGGAGGGAAACAGAATGTTCAAGTAGAGATAGCATTGCTCATGCTGTGACATAGGCAGACCTCTCTGAAAACAAAGCCTCAGGGCTGTAGCTCTGTAAAGAAAACCCTCTTTGTGAAATGTTTTGAGGTTTCTTCCGTCTTCAGCGATCAACATGAGCGAGGGTCTTGAGAAGAGACTGAAATAGAAAAGGAAGTGAAGCATAGAGATTTCATGAAGAGATGATGGAGAGGGAGGTCAGAGGTTGAGCAACGGTAAGACTGTGAGGATCTGCAGAGCTTAGGGGCATAGCATCCACGTCTGTGTGGTGGGAAGCAGGACAGAAGCTTGAAACTAGGGACTGACCTCATCTAAAACGAGATCTTAGGATTGGAAATAACCCCCGTGGCATACCAGAATGACATGAAATACTAGATCTAGGAGGGATCAAACAGGATTCTTAATCCCAGATTCCTCGTTTCAGAGATGAGAAATCAGAAACACAGAAAGAGCCACAATGAGGTAAAAGGAAGTGCCAGGCCCAAGGGTATTGAACCTTCATCTCTTGGCCTGTAGGTTTTCAACAGTTGGCTCTTTCTGCTCAAGTCCTCCATATTGCCTTGACCATCAGAAAATGAGAACAAATACATTCTAGGCTGTTGTGTAGGGCATTTGATTTAATATTTCTCTTCTCACGCACGGTGCTTATAAAACTCCCATAGTCTGCTTCTGAGGTACTATGCCTTACTTAGCTGAGGTGCTGAAGAAGTTCCCTATAAAAATAGGAGAAATGGTCCATTCTCAGTCAACCCAGCCTTTGCTCTCCTAGGTCCCAAGTGGAAGTCTGAGCCTGCATCCTCAGAGAATCCTCATCACAGCAGTTGCCTCACTGTCTCCCTTAGCCCTCCCTCCAGGGACAAAATCAAACTAAGAATGGAAGAAGCAAGAATAAATGTGGGCTCTCCTTCCCACTGTGGTGGGAGCAGTTCATTCTATGTAAGTTAGCCATCCATGATAAGCGAGAACAGAGAAAGCAAAGCAAAACTGTCCAGACTGACATCATAGCAGGTTCTCCTCAAAGCCTCTCATGATGAGACTTCAACAAGTAGAAATCTGCTTCGAAGGAACATTTGATCACTGCAAAAAGCATCTCTGTATTTCTCTGGGACTTGAATAGCATCAGCACCCTGTAGAGAATAGGGAGGGAGGAGCTTCGCTATTTAACTGCTTCTACATAACTCACTGGCCTCAGCAGAAACACATGCCTATCATTTATGAATAATGAATGATCAATCACTAGAAAATACATCCTGCCTACCAGACTGAGCCCTTAGCTTCCTGTCAGTCTACTCTACTCATTTGGAGGTTCTAGGCCAAGGACCCTGAGAAAGCTTCTTCTGCCACTGACTTTCAGGGCACAGACAGGAATTTTGTCTTTAACTCTAGAAACGTACAAAGAAGGTGTGTTTGAGGTTCATACATAAGATAATAAAAGGAAGTAGAGATTGATACAGGGAAAAACAAAATGTCTAAAAGGCAGAAGCCTCAGCTATTCCTGATGGTGGTTAGGGGAACATGCATGAACCCGTGATATGTGTAGCCAGAAATGCAGCTTACAAACTCCTAGTCAACAGGGGATACAGTGAAAGGCATTGAGTCATCGATCCACTAATTAATAGTCTACCTGCAAACAACAGGAGTGGGTAAATGCCAGGCTGAAGGAAAAAGAAGAGCAAAGAGAAGAGAAAGTAAATTGCTTCTAACCTAAGAACTAAAGGACACAGAAGAACCTGAAACCTAGAAGTGTGTGCATATAGTTGCTTAAAAATCTACCTACTTGGTCCAAACATCATATTACTCTCATTTTAAAACTATCAGGAGCTCAAAGAGGCATTTATTTCCTGTCTCCCATCTCCTGAAAGTTATGGTTCTTAGTGACTTTTCTATTGCTGTGACAAAACACCATGACCAAAGCAACTTATAAAAGAAATCATTTTATTGGGCTTATAGTTTCAAGGAGTCAGAGTTCATGACAGCAGAACAAAGACAAGATGGCTAGAGCAACTGACAGTTTACATCTTGATCTGCAATCAGAAGAGAGAGAGAAAGAGAGAGAGAGAGAGAGAGAGAGAGAGAGAGAGAGAGAGAGAGAGACATAAATCTTTAAAAATCTCTAGCCTATCTCAGTGGCAGATCTCCTTCAACAAGGCCACACCTCCTAATCCTTCCCAAGCAGTGCCATCAACTAGAGACCAAGTATTCAAATATATGAGCCTATAAGGGGAGGAGATCTGATTCAAACAGTGGAGATAGAAAACCTTCCGTGCTACACTCCTCTGAGCTCCTTCTGACTATTCTTACAATGGCAGCTTTGTAGCTATTACTTCCTAAATTGGGGAGTTGGGGCTACCCCTGAGTTTCTGAGCCTCCAAACAGGAGAAGGACCTAATTTCTTGGACCAATAGGAGCAATTAGGAGATATTTGGCTCTTGTACTCCTATAGAACCATTTACCTAATTGGCCCAAGCTAGAAGTCCCTAGTTTCTTTGTTTCTTTCAGCAAGGACGCTTGCAGAGGAACCACCCACCCCACTGCACCCCCATGCATCTGTTCTCAGAGACATCATTACACCAAAGTACCAGAAGAATATTCTTCCTTCTCTGTTTCCTTGCTTTAATTATGGTCACACCCTAAGTCTAAAGGAATCTATTGTTAAGAATGGGATGATAGTCGGTAGCTAGTCTGACAAGTAGACCCAGTGAAATTACCTCACTATGGGTGATTCATAGCTTTTCATCCTAAAGACCCTTTACAGTTTCCAGTTACCTAATGGGAGTCATCGTGATGAGCAGATAGAGATGACCAGGCGACACATCACTCTCATGAAAGTTTTTCTCTCCCAAGTACAGTCAGAAAGCTCTCAAGCCTGACATGGTCTGTGTTGATCTGGTATAAATGGTAATACCTCCACTGTAAGGACACAGACTGAGGTACAGGGCTAGTCGAGAGCAGATGTGAGACAGCTGTCTTGCAGGGATGTTTAGTAGCACTAAGGTTCCTTAGCAGAAATGCAGAGGCTTCGATAGACACAGTGTCTGCTCAGAAAGAAGACACCATAGTACCCTGACAGGTCAAGTGTGGTATTTCAGGGAAAGAAACTAGCTTTTAGGAAGACTTGCTAGTAAATACGGGGTGGGGGGGGGAGAATGAAAGGAATGGGGAGAGAAGAAGCCTATGTTGTGGGGGGTGGTAAGTTAAATATAAAGTGTCTTTTAGTTATCCAACTGGAAATGTCAGGAAAGCAGGAGGAATCGCTAAGAAAGGTCAGAGGTAGGAAAACACATCGGACAATTATTGACCTATAGGTAGGATTTCAGAGTCTGTGATGCCACTGGAGTCCAGAGGAGGGAGACGCTGACATCAGTGACCTTTGCCTGTGTGTGGACATAGCCGTGGAGCCTAACCCGGTGAGAAGGTCACAGTGAGCATGCGCAGTTGCTCAAGCTCTCAGGAGTCCAAGGGAAGGACAAGTAAGACATATCAGGGTGGGCTTAAGGAGACAGAAACAGATCAGGGTGGGCTTAAGGGGACAGAAACACTGCAGGTCTCTCTAGTAAAGACCACATACACAGTCAGGCCCCCAGCCTCTGTCACATTCTTGATGCTACCCGGTTTCAAAAGCCACTCCCTCCCTTTATGTACCAATCGGTCCATGGATGTAGTCACATACTCTGTGACTAAGCCATTCTAATGTTCCTGTGGGCTGTTCATGCATCAACTATTAAGAGAGATTGAAAAAGCTCTAACAAAATGTAGAAATGCCTTCCCGAAGCACTTCCCAATTCTGTTTTCTACTTGATTTCTGGCCTAGTTGCATTTCTCTTGGCTCTTGTATTCTGGAGACCTTTAGATTCTTGGCTCCATTATCCATGCAAGATCCGGCCTTCTGCTCTGGATGGTCATTAAAGCTCCAGTCAGCCACTTAAAACTAAACTCCTTGCTTACCTGACACGTTAGATGGCTTTTTCTAGGAGAGGGGATAAAAAAGGAAAAAAAAAAAACACAACAGTTTCCTACAGGATTCCTTCTAAAGGCGAACTGAAAATTTCCTCAGCCTGCTCCTCCCTGTTCTTGAGAGGCTGTTCCTTCAACTTTGTAAACATGTTATTTCCGGCATGCTTTAATTGTTTGCAGAAACGTTATCATGTTCCTTATTCCCTTCTTTTTATTTCTAACATCTTTTTATGTTATCAGATCTTAATCTTACATTGTGCTGGTTTTGGTTGTTGGTGGATTTAAAAAAAAAAAAGAAAAAGAAAAGAAAAAAGAAAGAAATGGGATCGTTTCAATGGCTCAGGAGCGCCCTCTTCTGCCGTCTCCGCGGAATATTCTCAGTACCTTGTCCTTTATCAACATCTCCTCACTGTCTCTCTTGCTTTCATGAGCTTTCCTTTCTTCTTCATCTCTGTTGACCTCCTGCCACTCACGTTGGATCTTATGCCCAGCAGTTCTTTCTACTCACTGTGGGGCTTTGTCTTAGAATGCACTTTTGTCTCGTGAGTTTTGAACATCCGTGGGGCCCAAACTCACAGGCCCTTTCAGATCTGTCTACCCACAGCAAGTCAAGTCGAAGTCTGCAAAGCTCCCGCAGGGGAACACTGCTCTAAGGTGGGCCCCTGGGGTTTGCCGGGAACACCTGCCGCTTATCTGGGGATTGAGATGTACACTGAATGCTGTTTGCTTTCCTACTCCGTCTCCATTCGGCACAGCAGTTGTTGCGATTAAGAGTGTAATTCGTCCGTACCTCGTTTTCTGATCATTTTAAGTCTTTTTTTTATCTAGTTATGAAACTAACTTCAAACATAGTTTGAATCATTGTAGTTTTCTCCCGTAGCTGTAGATTTATTGTTCTTGTTCTTGTTGTTGTTGTTATACTTATTCCTGACAATTTGATAAGTGTTTATAATGCATTCTGATTACATTCTCTCATATCCCTCGCATACTTACATTTAGAGTTTGTGACAAGTTAACTTGTCTCCTGAATTTATTGTAAGTGTTGACCACCGATTATGAGCAGGCAGGTTTGGGATTTTATCCTATTTAGTGCCTCTATTTAATTTTATCTGAGTGCTTAGAGAAATTAAATCTTGTAGTAGCATAGCCATTTACTCGGATTCCCCCTGGGTTACATGTCTAAGTCTCTGAATACTCCCATTATACAGATGACAAAACTAATGCTTAGAGGGTTTTGGATTTCCTGGGGTCAAACATTGTAAGCAGTCATCAGGTACAAATCCAGGCTTTTTGCCTATGATGCTCACACTGCCAACACTCTGCAAGGCTGAGTTGAAGGATAGCCAAGCCCTTGGGAATGTGGGTAGAAATTTAACAAAAAGATTAGGAGGAAACTTACTCTGAGCTGAGAGAACAGAATGGATAGAGGCTCTGTGTTTCCGTGCAGAGAAAACAGAAGGAAGCCAGTGAAGCTAGAAATTCGTGTCACACACAGAAGCCGGCATGGAACAGCAGAAAGGAAATCAAGTAAGTTATTCAGAACACTGCACAGCGGGGCGCGGGGGGCGGGGGAGTAAACCTTAGCAGTTTGTGGGTCAGCGTTCTGTCCTGCTACAGGGTACAGTCATTTAGGAGGCAATGCAGGGAGTCTGACTGCTCTTATCCCTCGCCCCGCCCGGAGCCAGGCAGGTGCTGGTTTTCCAGGAAGCTCAGAGACACTGCTCCCAGGCTGGGAAACTGAGTCTGAGGTGTAAGAAAGCTGAAGGTGGTATTCCCTGGCTTCCGGGGTGGGGGGCAGTTGCTGCTGGAGAACCGCACAGAGAAGTCGGAATGTCAGGGGTCCACGGGACCAGCTGCTCTCAAACTCCTGGACTGCTAGGTGCTGCTGAGTCATGAGGAATTGAGAGCAGAGTCTGGGTGGTGAGCTGAGGACTGCGACCAGCCTGGCCAGGGCGGGATGGGGAGCTCCAGCTTAGCTCAGCTGTGATTGTCCTTAGCTTGGTGGCAGTTGTGGTTGGAAGCACAGAGAGGCCTTCTATGGGGGAATTTAGCTGCAGCTAGATAGTCTAATGCCTTCTCCATGGCGCCCCATGGCGGATCTTGATGAAAGAGACAGTCCGTGGTTCTAAAACTGTTTATTGACTGTTCATTGTGGAAAATAGATGCATACCATCCCAACTTCCGTAGATTGAATACCTTTACGGGGAGGAATGTCTGGGAAGGAGAGCTTATTGGCTAAATCCTCAGGGCCTATAGGTACCTTATTAGCATAGAGAACTCTGTTGTGGGCCTATGTGACCACAGGTCACATTTCCTTATGTGGGAAGTGTGGCACATGTTCCAGGCCAGGAATTTAGCAGGGAGCAGGGAGGTGCTTACCGTCTCAAATGTGAGTTTCCGGGATCTCAACTCTCTCTCCCACCAAGCTTCCTGGCACGGTTTACTTTCCCACAGCCGGTACCTTTTGCTTGGCGCAAATTCTGCTTTTAAAAAAATGTATGTGAAACCTTCCAAACTAAATCAGATCACTTTCCTTCCCTTGAAGGACCAAATTAAGAAGGAGGTTTCTCGTGGTTGAAAGCATGTATGGCCACAGATAAGATGGATGACACACACGCACGTCATGGTATGTGCGTCATTGACTTATTAAGACAACAAACACAGGCGTAGGGGAGGAGGCTGGAAAGCTAGATCAGCCAAGGCCAGAATGAGAAGACCCAGCAGGCTTTGCTCAGGCATCTCTTGCAACAATTGCATTTCTCCATACCACCTGCTAAGAGAAAATGCAGAGCCATGAGACTGTGGCTTGGCCAGAATTGGACGAAGCCACGACTTCTGACTGCATGGGGTGGGCCACACAGTGATGCTGCATTGCCTCTTACAGTTTCCAGAATTCTGCCTCAGAAGGTCAGCCACATTCCCCTGCCAAGATATTATGGGCAGTAACGACTCCCTTCCCTTGCTGTTCGCATCAGTTCTCTTGTTGCCCTCACCAAGGCTGTGAGAGAAAGCTTCAGAGCAAGTCTCCTGTACAACGCAGTGTTCAACATTTCTCCTATTCTCATTCAAACCAACAAAAATATCAGGAAAAATGGAGAAAGAACAATGCTGACAAGCTGGGTCCTTTTTATATACATCCCAGGGAGGGAATTGCTTGAATTCGGTGGCACCGTCTTACTAGCGTTACGTGTATTCCACAAACACAGGAACCACGGCCACATTTCCACGCTTCTCTGGGAACTTAATGCTAAGGCTACTTTCACTTGCCACACAAAACTCTGCCTCCTTTATCCAGTATGAAAACCATTGATAGTTGATTGTGGAAAGGTTACAGATGGTAAGACATGGTGGAAGATTCAGGACAGGTCTAGTCTACTGAGGGCAAGCATTTGGAAAAGATTTAAGTGTGAGCTATTAGCAGCTAGCACCTGCAGCTGCTGGGAGAACAGTGCGTTGGTCTGATCAGGAGACAGAAGTTGACTGGAACCACATCCCTGGCCCGTCTAGAGATGCTTTTGTCTAGATGCTGGTGTCTACTTGGTAGTCCCTTTGTCTGTTGTTTTGTGGGGGCCATTTGCTCTGCAATGTCTTCTTGGCAATGCTCTGATGGTTAATGAGCATGCCTTTGGAAAATCAAAAGCAGTTTCACTTTGCAACCCTGTAGGTCTCAGAATCTCTGAGACCTCTGTATCTACCTGACTGTTTTCAACCTTCTTTCCTGAGACTGACCTCGGTCTTAAACTGTTTTGTCAAATGCAGGTAACACCAGTGGCCACTGGGATAGATTGACTACCCAGTGTTGAAACTCATTAAAAAGTTTCCACAGGCAATAGTTTTACAAAACTTTGGCCCATAAGTAAAATAATTCTCCGTTCTCTCAACATCCTGTAAGTTTCTTCACTGTCACCTGTCCACCAAGAAACCATGAAAAGATTATAGCTGTATAATTCTTGGAAATGGGAACAGAGATTCCAGAACAATAACATAACTAACACAGTCCCTGGCCCAGCTGGGACCAGAAAAATCCTTTTGATGGGGATGAGGAAAAAACACAACCTCTGTGAGTCTCATTCAAGCAGCTGTGAGACAGACATGTTTTACTTTGAGTGATTAGTTACTCATTCATTTCATCTTTTTCTCTGCATCCAAAATGAGCACGTTGATTTGGGATTGTTGATATATGCATGTATAGGGGTAAGAGAGAGAAGAATTTACTTTATAGATTGAAATGAGTTTTGTAAATAGCAGTGGCGGTCTATCCACAGACACTAAGACAAAAAGAGTAACCTGTACTTTTATGATCTTTGTGTCTATTTTTTTAAAAGCCGTTTTACATATAAACAGTGGGAAAGTTCTTACCTGGGAGAAGTAAAATTGTTAAATTCTACACAGTGTTCAATTACCTTTTACTCATGTTCAAGTTTCTCCAGAGGAGAAGTAGAGAATGAGTTAAAGATACAAATGCTGCCCCATCCCGCTGGGGAGATGGCTCAATGGTTAAAAACTCTTTTATGCTTTTCTCTGAGGACCCAGGTTCAATTCACAGCACTCACATCAGGAAACTCCCATCTGCCTGTAACTGCAGCTCCAGGAGACCTGACACTTTCTTTTGGCTTCTGTTGGCACACACACACACACACACACACACACACACACACACACACTTTACAAATAGTAATAGATTATTCTTTTTAATGGGCCTAAGGAACTTGGGGACAATTCTGAAGCATATAGCAAAGGCACCTAACCCAGGAAGGGACACATCCCAGCAGGGATGACTTGATGCATAATTTTTTCCTCTGCCTAGTCTGTGGATGGAGGAAGATACCTCCAGTTCTCTTCATACATGAAATTTCCTTTATGCAAATCCTCTTTATGCAAAGTAAATCAACAATAGTTCTAATTAGCATAGCTGTGGGCCTCAACATTATCTGAGAATTTAGGGAATGCAAAGTTCCACCTCAGACCTTAGCCTCCACCCCTACACATTTGTAGCAAATATGAAGCTTGGTCTTCATGTGGGCCCCCTAACAAGTAGAGCAGGGGTTGTCCCTATCTCTATTCCTTGCCATTGGATCCCCTTCCCCCTACCTGGACTGTCTGATTGGGCCTCAGTTGGAAAATATGTGCCTAGACCTGATGGAACTAGATGTTCCAGAGTGTGGTGGTACCCAAGGGGGCTTCATCTTCTCTAAGGAGAAGGGAAGGGGACTGTGGGGGAGAGATTTGTAAGGGTGGGACTGGGAGGAGAGAAAGCAGGGGTGGGCTGTGATCAGGATGTAAAGTGAATAAAAAATATATAAATATTATTATATACAAATTATATAAATAAAATTTATCAGAAAAAAAAGAAATGTTGGGAGAGCTGCATTGTCTAGCCACTGTTATGGTGGTTTCCATCGGGCCTGCTGAGCAAGGAGCATCCAGGCTGACTGAACAAGGAACAGCAAGACAGGAACCTAACATAAACTGTCTCCTGGGAGGCCTCTTCCAGCAGTGGATGGAAACAGATGCAGAGACCCACAGCCAAACATTGGGCAGAGCTCGGGGAGTCCTGTGGAAAAGAAAGGGGCGGAACTGAGTAAGCCAAAGGGATCAAGGAAAGCACAAGAAGACCTACAGAATCAACTAACCTGTGCCCATGGGGTCTCACAGAGACTGAACTGCCAACCAAAGGGCATGCATGGGCTAGACCTAGGCCCCACACACATTTGTAGCAGACATGCAGTTTGGGTCTTCATGGGTTCCCTAACAATTGGAAGGAAAGAAGGGAAAGAAGGAAGGGAAAGAAGGAAAGAAGGGAAGAAAGGAAGAAATGTTGGGAGTGGGGCCTAACAATCTGTTTTAATCCCCTATGCAGAATTCTGAAGCCCCTGAAGGTTATCAAATTCTACATTGTACTAAACCTAGCTTTAAAGTTGTCTCCAAAGGTGAATCTCTGGGCATATGCTGCTTTTCCTGTAGACAGAGACCTCCTCACATGTTCTCTGATCAAGGCAAACCCTATAGAAGTCAAAAGCCCCTTCATCTGGAGAACACTTCAGAGAACCTGACAAGGACTCTGCTCTCCACACAGTTATAACAGACAGGCCACAGAGCCTCTGTTTTTCCAAAGTCTTCCTGCAGTAAATCACCACACATCTCACAGACTCAAAACCAGCCAATCTGTATTTTCCTGAGCTATAGTAAAGGATCATTTTCATACCGTAGGAGTGAGAGAGATGTGCTTGTATATCTTCAACTGTGAAGATGAGACTGTCTCCATTACTAGATTTCATTACTACAACAAAATACCTCAAGCAAGTTAATTTCATGTGAAGGTTTGTTTAGCTCACAGTTCTGGAAGTTCAAAGCCAAGACTGGATGTGTCCTCACTGAGTTGACCTCTGGTTAGAGCCTAGTAGACAGTATCACAGCAGCAGTTGTGTGAATAGGACAGAGACATCATGTCCCAAAAAGAGAAACTAGAGAGGACTGGGCTCCTGCAACCTGTTATGAAGCCATCAACCAATGGCCGAAGGACTTCCCAGATGGCCCTACCTCTGAAACATTCCATACTCTCTCCCAACCCCACCACTTTAGAGACTATTCCATCTGCAGAGACAAATGGTAACAATCCCCATGATACTAAAAACAGTGATGAGTCAGAGAACAAGAAAGACATGTCCCTCAGCAGTAATGAGACAGACCACGTCAATGTGGTAAATGCTTTTTACTTTATTTTGTTTAATCATTTTTTACCCTACAGATTTTATCCCCCTCCTGGTCCACATCCCATACCTCCTCCCCCACACCCTGTCTCCAAGAGGATGTCCCCACCCCCCACCCCACCCCCATCCCACCAGGCCTCCCCACTCCCTGGGGCCTCCAGTCTCTTGAGGGTTAAGTACATCTTCTCTGACTGAACCCAGACCTGGCAGTCCTCTGTTGTGTATGTGTTGGGGGCCTCATGTCAGCTGGTGTGTGCTACCTGGTCAGTGGTCCAGTTTCTGAGAGATCTCAGGGATCCAGGTTAGTTGAGACTGCTGGTCTTCCTGTAGGGTCGCCCTCCTCCTCAGCTTCTTCCAACTTTTCCCTAATTTAACCACAGGGGTCAGCAGCTTCTGTCCATTGGTTGGGTGTAAGTATCTGCACCTGACACTTCCAGCTGCTTGTTGGGCCTTTTGGAGGGCAGCCATGATAGGCCCCTGTTTGTAAGCACACCATAGCCTCAGTAATAGTGTCAGGACTTGGGGCCTCCCCCTGAGCTAGATCCCACTTTGGGACTGTCACAATTTTCTTTTCCTCAGACGCTTCTCCATCTTTGTCCATGCAGTTCTTTCAGACAGGAACAATAGCATTCCCTCCAGGAATCTCTTTCACTATAAAACTTAGGCAGCTCTCGCCAACCTCTCCGAAGCCTTTGTAGAATCAGGAGCCTCTCATTGTTTTGAAATAGTTTGTTTTGTTTTAAGAGAGTTTTGGAGTTGGCGTAGTAACTTTGGAAACAGAAAGAGATGATTTGAATCTGTAATATTAAGCAATTTACTTAACCGTAATTAATTTTCCTAGGCCTCGGTTTCCCCATCTTTAGGTGCAAGTGAAACAAGCGTAGAATTATAGAGGTGGGGAAGGGGTGACCTATGCCAGCTGCTTGATGCTCAGTGCCCCTCCGTGCTCAGTCTCTAGACTGAGTACCCCCTTCGCCTTCCGGCTCAACCTCAGCACCACACAAAGGCGGCCTCATCACAGTCCCATGCAGACACTCAAGGCCCTGTGCAGCGCTCGCTCCCATTGCCCCACATCTTCAAGATCTCTCTCCCTAACAAAGCTCTGAGACAGTTTACTTCCTACCAACAGACGAGTGTCCACATCTGTCTCTGTGACTCTGCCACACTGAGTTTCCCGCCCACCAGTTCCCTTTCCTGGCGGCTTTACGCGCTTCAGCTTCGGGATAACTGATGGTTTGTGTTTTATCCAGAGAACACTGCCTAGGCTCTTCACTCTTCCTCCTCATGGTTGACTTACTGTTGGCATACAGGCATTCTGCTGGCCTGCCCTCTGGGACCTAGCAACTGCTTACTACATGGCCTGCCGCTGCCAGGTACAACTGGTGTGTGCAGCATATAAAAGAACCCACCCACCGGCAGCTCTCCCGTCTGTCTGCCTGTCTGTCTCCATGTCCACTTGCCTCTATCCCTTCCCAGGTCCTCACTCCTCTCCCTTCTCCCAGTAAATCTATTTATACCATCTCTGTTAGACGGTAATCTCCCAGAGGCACACCTTGGCATGGGGCTGCCTAAGGTATTCCACTCACCACATTATATTTCATAACACTTACACTTAACTATCCCGGTGAGTACCTCACCATCTAAGAAAAATAAAAGGGTTCTCTAAAAGCCTCTGAATTTTCCCAAGACAAGCTCTGGTTGTTATCCTTAAGTATTGTTGTAAGCACTATTTAACAGTGCACAGGCTGCTGTGCAGAAACTAAAAGAAACAAAGATTAGTTTACTTGACAACCTAAATAAAAAGGAAAACACGCTTATATATTCCCCTATGTATTTATTAGGGAAAGCGCTTAAGATATCCAGAGGATTGTTGATTACTTTGTAAGTGTGCTCTAACAGGCACAGGGGGCCGTGCCTCTGATCACGTTCCTGCAAACCCAGAAACCCACCAGAAGGGACTTGAGAGTCCTTTGTCACATTTTGATGGCTTTAGCTCGAAAGACACCAATTGTCTAGGTGGCAGAGGATTCCTGTTCTCAGTGTAAACTGTAGCTGTCAGTTGTTCTAAGCTAATGGAGCATCATTATAGAGCTGCTCCCAGAAGGATCACCCCCTGCTATGATCCCATATCCTGAAACTACATGGGTGCTTTTCCTGCAAGAAGGGCTGAGTCTCCACTGAGCACAGGACAACACCAGCAGCCATAGGATACAGTGTTAAATACAACCAGCATCTCTTTCTTGGTGGGGTTTACACTTAATGGAGTGGACATTCTTATGCATATACAGTGTGATTATATGTATAATTAGGTTTGTTCTAGAAATAAATCTTAGGTTCCTAGACAAATCATAAGCTTAGAAGCTTATGGTTAGGGCTTGACCTAGAATATAGGCAGAAGTTGCCTGAGAAGCTTCTTCTGAAGATGAAGCGGTTAAGAAATAGTGTGGGAGATAGTGGAGACTTAGAGACAGGAGAGAATGACCGGTTGGTGGCCTGTGGGTTATGGAGGTTCCATTGCAGAGAGGGTAACAGATAGTTCCTGTGACCATAATACAAGCATGACTGACCAGACATGGCTATAGCTAAGCAAGGAACAGGGTCTTGTGGCTCATGTGGACAATTCTATCTTTATTGAAGAATCAATAGCAAATCAGAGCAGGGGTATTAAACAATTGACCTTGGGGTTGGCGGGGTGGGCGATAACAATGAGAAAAATAGAGCAAGGCTCGTATTTTTAAAGTGTGCTCACCTCTGCCTGGTAATAAAAAGGCTTCTTTGAGTATCTTTTCAATTCACGAATGTCTTTTCACAAAAGAATTCTGAAATTTCAGTGTGATGCCTTTGTCCTTTTACTATGCACCTGAAATCTCAGCACCTGATGATGCTGACAGGGGCAGTATAGGGCTGGATCTAGCTGCAGCCCTCTGTGTGTGATATGCCTGGCCTCTGCTGTTTCCTTCAGACAACCATGGCTTTGCAAGTCAGTGAACATTCAACAGTGAATGCCACAGGGTGTGAACATGAGAGAGAGGACAGGTGGATCTGTGGGGAAAGCACGATAGCTAAGTCCTAATGTGGAAGACTGTAAACCTACCTCCATCCACCACTGCTCCAAAGCCTCAAGTCATTCAAACTTGGGTTATGCAAGCCAACATGAATAGCTATGGGGTTCTTCAAAAGCCCAAAACCCATAGAGTTTCCTCAGCATCTTGAGGCCCACCTCAGCTTGGAGAGAACTCTAGTCTTGATCCTTGGCTACTGCTATCTACTCAGATTCATCCTGAGGACCATGTTTTTTCAGCCAGTCCTGGCCGTCAACACCTTGTGGTAGTTTGAATGAGATGCCCCCTCCCATAGACTCATGTATTTAAATGCCCCAGTGGCATGTCTGCTTACCTGTTACCATACTCCACACCATGATGGTCATGAACTTTCTACCTCTGGAACTGTGAGCACCCAAATTAAGTGGGTGTTGTTGTTGTTGTTGTTGTTGTTGTTGTTGTTGTTGTTTTAATGAATTGCCTTGGTCATAGTGTCTCTTCATAGGAGTAGAAAAGTAACCAAGACACATACCTTGATGTTTCCTGCTCCTTCTGCCTCCTCCCACCAGCCAGAGACTGCCTCTCCCTGCCCATCACCCGTTTTTCCCTTTTTTATTTTCTTTCATTTTTATTGATTCCTTTATGAAAGGAAAATTGAATAAAATGAAAATTTATGAAGAAATTATACACTATAATATTATTATCTCCAGGAGAACATCCTACAAGGCAACTCCATTACACGGAAGAATGAATTCTCAAGAGAAATAAGGGAGGACAATCATTCAAGTTCTTTAAAAAACCAGCTGGACAAAGTCACCAGGGATGTACCGGCTGGAACGTCCCAAACTCAGAGACATTACAATGAGGGGGATGAACCTTTGCTATGTTTTTCTGGTCCTGTGATTTTTCTCTCTCCTCCTCTCACTTTTCTCTCTAAGCTGAATTCTTTAACTTGAGATGAAATCAGCAATATCTACACAGAGAGATTCACTGCTTTTCTGTGCATAAATCCATCAGAAAATAGAAGCAAGGGAAAGGGCTATTATAGCAAATTTCCTTCAGCTATCAAGAAGCAGCCTGGGCCAGGCATGGTGGCACATTCCTTTAATACCAGCACTCGGGAGGCAAAGGCAGGTATATATCTACAAGTTCAAGGACGGCCTGATCCACATAGTTCCAGACCAGTCAGGGGTACTTAGTGAGACCTTGTCTCAACAACAACAACAACAGTGTTCACCTCTCATCTTCTATTCTAGGCATTCTGCTCATCCTAGGATCAAAGGGGAGACTGTCTAGATATAAAGAATTTCTGGTAATTTTCCATGGTTTTGACCAAAAGTTTTATACAGAGATTTCCTGCAGTGATTACATATACTTTTTTATGTGCATTAATGTTTTGCCTGCATGTATGTCTGGGTGAACGTATTAGATCTTGGAATTACAGACAGTTTTGAGCTGCCCTGTGGGTGCTGGGATTATATTTTTGAACAGCCTTGCAAAATAGTGCAGAAATCTCATCAGACTCAAACATAAGCATAACACATAAGCACTGTCACATGGGACCAAATCACTGTCTTTACTGCCAACACTATACGGCCTAAGGAATAGCTTTGTGGTGCTCGCTATATATACTGACACTGTCTGATCGACAGATACTTGACTTCACCCAAAATGTCAGTGGGGCACCAGCCAGTTGTGCCTCGTCCCCAGAGCACTTGGAGTTTATGAGTTCTTTCACCAGCATCCACAGGTTTTCTCCTCAGCTTGGGCCTGACTAATGCCCAAAAATATAATAAGTAGATATAAGAAAGTTGACAATAAATTTATAATAAGGAGACAGGTGCTGTTTGGGTGCTAAACCTTTAGTTGTTGGATAAAAGTATTATGTGATTGAGGTTAAGATTAGCGGTTAAGAGCACTGAATGCTCTTCCAAAGGACCTGGGTTCAATCCCAGCACCCACCAGGCAGCTCAAAACTGTCTGTAACTCCATGACTTTTTGCCCATGATTTTACACAGAGGTTCTGAAGAATTTTACACAGAGGAGACGAATTTCCTCAGTGGCACAAAGTTGATCAGGTAGCAGGTTAGGATGCAATCCAAGGTCTGTCTCCAAACCCCTGAACCTTTCATTTCTGACACCCTTCCCTACTTGGAGCTTTTAAGTTTTGCATGCTGAGCACATCCCTAAAATGTCACGGGGGAAGAAAACTACACACTCAAGGAGAGACAATGGATTAATAAAAGCAGTTCTTTAATCAGCCCAGATGAAACAGCTGCATGTCTGCTTCCAAGCATTTTTTATTCATGGGGAAGCAATCAAGAAAATTAATTTAGACCTTATTTCCCTGGGTTGAAGAAGTTAAGCCTTCACTTGATCACCCAAAACTTGAGTCCATTCTTCCTGCACTTTGTGCAGAATGCTCTACCTCTGGCCTCGGCATCTGACTCTGTTAGCTCCATCAGCCCAAAGCGACCATGGTGCTTCCCTGAACTTTCAGCAAGCAGTGCCCTGGAGCATTCTTATTTTTGCTCCTATTAAACCGAAAGAAGAAGCACAAAACTCTGGATGCACCCAGAGCAGGAGTCCCCTCCCTCCACAGAGGATAGCTTCTCATTTTCAGTGTCAACGACCATCAAAAATTGAATAAAAATCATCTTAGGTGTGACAAGGAGTATGAAGTCCAACTCTGGATGTTACAGAAGCAATGACCTCACAGGAAGCCTCAATAAAGGACATAACAAGACCCATCACCACCCCTTTATGACAGGTAGAAGGACACAGCCTTCCCTAGTAGATAGGAAATAAGCATAGCTAGATAACAGTAGAAATGGTAAGGTTGTTACAAATGCCCTCTCGTTATTTTTCTTCAAATAAACTAAACTGTGTGACAACCTCGTTTGACCTTTAATTGGCAACTGTCAGACCTTCTCTAATGCCCATGTGCCTTAAGCAGTTTTCTGTCAGCTCAGAAGCCCACTTGTTGAGCAACTAGCCATAATGTCATTATGGTATCCCACCTGAATATTTCATAAACACCTTGAGGAAACTACACTCCAACCACTGATACACTTCAATCATGGCCGCTGCAGATATCACTGACTTTGTGAGGCCTGGCTCCAGTCAACATTGGTCTGATCTGAACCATTGTCAGAAATCCTTACTTAAGCCAAGACTTTCCAATAGCCCTTTCTGACGCTGCTCCAAGGGAACATCTACCTCTCCCTCACTCTCTCCCTCTCCTTCTCTCCCTCTCCCTCCCTTTCTCCCTCTCCCTCTCCTTCCTCCTCCCCCTCCCCCTCTCTCTTACACACACACACACACACACACACACACACACACATATACCACATCTACTGGAAGAAAAACACCTCCTCTATGACTCAACACAAAAGTTGTGATTGACACATGCCGGGAGCCTCCCAGCCTGGAGAGGGTAGCGGCAGGGGCACAGAGTAGGACTCTGGTGATGGCTTTAAAGTCTGAGGGTCTCAGGGCTTTCTGGCTCTCTGACCTGTACTGAAATGCTGGTGATAAGTTCTAAAAAGTCCTAAAAACTTTTTCTGAGGGTAAAAGACTGCAGGCTTAGGCGATTAACACCAGTAGCCTAACAGCAGAGGATTAGGCAATGTGGCCTTTGTTCTATCTCAGCAGGAACTGTTGGGCCCTGACTTATGCCTGCTAGTCTGAGGTTGCAGGAAGAAAAGACACTTAGAGAAGTTATTATAGAGTTTATTACTAAGTGTAAAAAGTTTCCTGTGAAAGCTATCTAAGGGGGAAAGTGGAAAGGTCCTGAGTGGGGAAAAGGAAAAAAATTCTAATAAGAGAAAAGTTCTAAAAGGAAAGAATTCTAGACCGGGGGCAGGGGTGGGGGGGTGGTAAATGGCTCCTAACAAACTACTACTACTGCTGCTACTCTCTGTCTTTGCCTTCAGAACTCATACATCTTTCAGAGCGCATGATCACATGTTACAAAGTTCATCACAAGTCACACCAAAAATCAAATCATAAATTGAAATAGAAGTTTATAACACAGAATGTTTACATGCATGTCCATTAGGAGTAATTATCTGGCTAAACATCCATCACCTGTGTAGCTCCACAGGTTCACTGAAGGTTTAAAACTATAACTAAGAAATTAGTGAAGTTTTGTATAGATAAACCCAGGCAATATTTTATATCTTCTGTCCTAGCACCTATAATAAATAGTGAGTTCTCTTTTAGTGACCTGTGGTTAATTGTTTTACAACCTCTTGGAAAGTGCTCTGAGTAGGAGAAAGTCTGGTTACTATCTGAGAGCAATTAACTGATGACACTTGGGAGACTGGCAGAGTTCTCACTTCAGTTTTGACTACCAGAAAGGGACCTAATAGCAGTTCTACTATAAAAGAGCTTAATAATCAATTCTTATAGGATCATCATTAAGACTTAAGAAGTCATCTATTTGTCTACACAGCATCACCACAAGACAGTACATCTTCATGGATCTGCAGAGATCTGCTCCAAAGGGGTGTACTATTGCTTAGTGATTGTTACATATATTTAATAATAATAATAATAATAGGAAAAGCATATTAACAGCAGGAATCTTTCCTAAAATAAATTCCTTACAGCCTTGCTGAATAAGAGCTCACTTGTCGTAGATTATATAATAATCCAAGGCAAGCCATTTCAGGATGATCACCTGCTGATTATTAGCTTGTCCCATTATGGCTCCTGACAGACACAAAGTAGACTGTACCTATGCAGGGCTTTGTGAATGACCCATATGCAAAACATAGGATTAGTATATTTGGAAGTTGAGAATATACAAGGCTGTGATTGGTGGACTAGCAGCCAAAGCACAAGCATGCCACACCCACTGGTGGCCAACTTGTGGTCTTAACTGTGGGCAAAGTAGGTTTTGATTAGTCACACAAAACCACCCAAGCTCCTGGGGTTTAGAGACTCAACTGTGGCAACCAGAAGGCAAGTAAAATGCATAAACTCATCGAGAGCTGAGGACCCTGACCCCTGACCCCTGACCCCTGGCCCCTGGCCCCTGACCCCTGACCCCTGACCCCTGACCCCTGGCCCCTGACCCCTGACCCCTGACCCACTGGGGATCTACCCTCTATATGGGCAGTAGAATTCTGCTCTTGATTATCTAGAGCAGGAATCATCCAACAATGAAAGCCTGAACCCATATACCTCTTGTTCTCAGGGCTCAGCTAAAATCTTCTGGCATTGGGAGCCCAGCCTTTCAGCCTCAGAAAAACAAACACTAAGGCCCCACCTTTTTGCTACCAGTTAATTCTAGCTAAGTGGAAAAACTTCAAGATGCATAGTTGGTGATACCTAAAGTTTTGGAAATATCCGGCACTTGCTTCTAACCAGTCGAATTCAGCAGAGGTGGTAGGGCACTGTTCCCAAGATTAATTTGCGTCCTGGAAGACTCCATTATATAAAACTCTCCTGGTCTCAGTGAAGCAAAAAGCCATGTGGCAAAACTCCATGAAGCATGAAAATCAAAGGTGACATCTGAGAACAGAGTGGCTTTCAGGAACTAGAAAGCTTCCAGTGAGTAAAAGCAATGTCTAACTAATAGCCATAAAAATTTGGCCCTCCATCCTATGAAAAGATTCCTGTGAACACAATAGAAAATCATACAGCTATACAAAGATACAGCCACCTAAAGACTAACACTTGAGAGCTGGGGATGTAGCTCAAATGGTAAGGTGTCTGCCCAGAGCGTGCATTGTCAATGCCACACAGAGATGGTGGTGCAAGCCTGTGGTGCCAGCAGTCAGGAGGTTGAGGCCAGAAGACCAAAAGTTCAAGGTTATCCTTGGCTATAATGAGACACTTGCTTTATACCCTGAGGACCAGAGTTCAGATTCCAGCAAGTACACAACCCAGGCTTTCCCTTCAAATATCTGTAATCCCAGCTCAGAGATGACAGAAAGAGCAATGGGGCTTGCTGCCTTTCAGCCTACCCACAACCTGAGCACTGGGTTCAGGAAGAGACCTTGCCTCAGAGGAACAGGCAGAGAATGAAGGAAAGTACATTTACTTGTATGCACAGGCACACACACATGCTCGTACAATCACGAAGACATGTGTGCCCGCATGCACACGCTCAAAGACACACACACACTTTTATTTTTAATTTTAAAGTGACCAATAATTTTTCTTAACACACTTTTATTCTTAATTTTTAAAGTTACCGGTAGTTTTTTTCTTAACAGGTAAATGGGCCTTGCTTCTCTGTGTCTTTGCAATTACTCCTTAAATGGAGTTATTCCCACACACACTGGAGCACTCTGTGATTTAGTAAGCCCATGGTTAATATGTGTATCCTTTAGGATTTTTCAAGACAATCATGGCCCAAAAGGTCAGCCATCATAAGGGTGCCCAAGTGTTTATCTTTGTTGACTGAGCTTAAACTGAATGATCTTCCAACCTTTGTGCTTCAGACACCAGAAATATGAAAACACTATAACATATCAGCACTGGATCCACCTATACACAAAGCCTAAAATAAAACAATCCACTGTTATCACCATACATCCCTGCTGTGTGGCAGGAGAATACATTGGTTACCTGCTGCTGGGTGCTAACTGCATCCGTTTGGAGGCATGAGAACACCCATTTACAGTCTTGCCTTTCTGTAACAGAAGAGTGTGGGCGTGGTTTATGTAAATGTTCTGTTCAGAATCTCAGTCCAGGTGCTGGCCACACTGGGGGAATTCTTCCAAGCTGCCTGGCTTACTGGAACAATCCATCTGCAGATACAGAATTCGTGGACACTTGCATCTTTGAGGCAAACAGGATGCAGACTGTCCTCTCCGTTTC
Organism: Rhabdomys pumilio; assembly: GCA_030674055.1. Classification (NCBI taxonomy): domain Eukaryota; kingdom Metazoa; phylum Chordata; class Mammalia; order Rodentia; family Muridae; genus Rhabdomys; species Rhabdomys pumilio. Next base: position 178,246,670 of record JANHMN010000003.1, read on the forward strand.
TTAGGGCTTTCAACTAGGACACTTAACAATAATCTTCTTTATTATTGTCTCTTTTGAGATGAGTCTCTTGGAACCCAGTCTGGCCTCCAACTCTGTATAGACTCTAAGAGGATCTTCAACCCCTGATCCTCCTGCCCACCTCCTGAATTATAGGCATGTGACAGTTGCATAGCTCATTAGACATCAAGTTTCTCAATTATGCAAACCCAGGGCCCCACACACAATCGGCACGCACCCTACCAACATAACCTCAATCGGGTCAAATAACCTTGATCAGCTCAAAATCTATGTATTTGGTATGTTAGTTAGATCTTCAAAAAATAGTCCCATCATACTAAGCTACTCACAGTGGTGTAATCCCAGCCCTGGGGAGGCTAAGAAAGAAGAAATACCAGCCTGAGGCAAGCTGATCACTGTAGAAAGATCCTGTCTCAAAAAAGAAAAAGAAGAAGAAGAAAAGAAGAGAGAAAATGCCTTTCATTTTGCCACACTTTTTTGACTAGAAGCAAGTTATAAAAGGCCTTTACTCATAGAAGAAGAGAACATAGAAAGGTACCAGTCATGGCATTCACCTTGGAATGCATCCAAGGCAGGCAGGGCGTAACCCAAATTTTCAATCAATGTCGGTAAGTACTTCACTTTCATTTAGGCACATTATTTTATCAATTTTCATTAACTTTAAGTACTTTCATTTAGCCATTATCATTGTTCCAATTTTACTATCTTACTGACAAGAATCTATATCACATACCTATTGCCAGATAATTCTCTATTAGGTGCCAGCATCCTAATTAGGTTAGATTTGGACACACACTGCTTTCTGTTCTTATTTAATATGCAGACTCAAATTTCTAAGTGAACCAATGTGTCCATTGTCCACTGCGTTTCATGGCACTGTGTGTTCGTTAATCTTGGAAAAGGCAGATCTTAGGATCTGCAACCTTTGTGCCTGGTGTGAGCATGTCTGGAGCCTCCCATCACGGACCACACTGAGCCAGATTGCAACTTTAAAAAGTATATTTCCACAGTCCTCTTGCAGAGTCTCTCTTCCCAGTGCTGCATAAAGAAAACTCAATAGTCATGGGGTCAGAAGACCAGACTGCCCACAAATGTTCATTTTTCAAAACTCTTTCCTCATTTTCACTTTTGAGTATCTAAACATCTATCTAGTGTTTTAGTGGAGGGGATGGAGATATAGTTCAGTATGACCACACTGGGAACCCATCAAGCCAATTTCTAGGGTCCTGAAGTGAGACCAAAGCTTCAATAAAAAGTGTTCGAGACATGTTCCTAAAGTTATAAGTTCTGGTATGTCTAATAGAGAATGTCCTAGTTTCTAACTAATCCTGTGATAAACACAAACACAGGATTGGTAGGAAAGGGTATAGATGACCTTGTAACTTACAGCCCATCAGAGAGACATCAAAATAGGGAGTCAAGGCAGGAACCTGGAGGCAGAATCTGAAGCAGAGACCGCGCAGGAATGTCGCTTATTGGCTTTCTTTCTCTCACTTGTTTAGCTACCTTCCTTACATAGCCCAGGTTATGAAAGATCCTATCTCTGAAGCAATCACAGAGTTTGTATTGACGTGTTCCACCAATTGGTCTTGCCTTCTGGATTCACAGTGAGGTCACCTAGGATTTTTAAACGTATTTCTTTCAAAGGAGGGAGAAAGATAAATTCTTACAATGTTCCAAGCTACTCATAGTGCCAACACCAAACATGGCTTTGAGTTCTGTGAGCCACTACGTACTTTTTAGATTGAGATAAAGGAAGTAATAGTAGGGTGGCCTTTTATCTTTTTCATTGCTTGCAGTGGTAATTTTCATAACTAATACACTGCCACAGGCAAATTCAGTTCATTCAGGTTTAGTTTTAACTTGTGTGATCTCCACATCAACACAGATCAGTCAGAGCTATGGACTTTTTAATGCGGGAAGGACTCCATTGAATTCATAGTCCCACATAGTTAGTTTATGAATTGGATAACTTAGCATCTACAGTGGGTTGGAAAGGTCACGCCGACCAGTAGCAAAAAAGGTCACATTTCTTGACTTAAATTCTGAACATTACACTACTCCATCTTCTCCAATAATATATTAGTAATCTGTTAGTGATTTTCAAAAGACAACAATATGCTAAGAGTTATGGGTTTCTTGTAGACAAATCTGTCAATAAATATAATATATTCAATTATTTATTTAGCTATACTCTATTGCTATGTCTTTTGCCATATATGTCTTTTTTTTACTGAAGCTCATCTTTTCTTTTTTTTTAGAGTTGTCTCATAATATAAACTTTATTGAACACTTTAATTCAGTGTATATTAGATAAATTTGGAGCATGTAATAAATATGTGTTAAAAGCAAGAAAAAAGATTATACATTTTACTGTGATGAAAATGTGTACCATTCTTTTTTTTTCAAAGAAAATAAGCATAATATTTATTGAGATATGGTATATAAAACTTTAGCATATCTAGGCCATACAATCACAATCTTAATATGTATTTCATTTTTAACAAAAATATTTAGCTTTATTGACTGCTGCTTTACATTACTTAAAATTATTTTGACTTTTTTATTTGCTAAATTAATGGTACTAAAAACATGAATCAAATTTTTGTTTGTTTTTTGGTTTTGTTTATTTTTCTTTTTATTGGATATTTTCTTTATTTACAATACAGATGTCATCCCCTTTCCCTATTTCCCCTCCCTAGAACCCCAATCTCATCCACCCTCCTCCTTTATGCTTTTATACCATTTTCATTACATGCATGCATTAAGGTCAGTCTAGGCTGAGGAACTAGCAATACAATAGATGCAAATAGTCAAGGAACAAGCAAGACAATAAACACAAATAGTCAAAGAAAAAGCAAGGCATTAAAACCAATTGTGTGAACACTCCCGTGATCACTGTTTCTAAAGGTTTACCAGGATGACCAGAGTATCTGAGCCTACTTCCCTGTCCTAGCCCAAGGTCATTTTCATGTCTGAAGCCTACTTTCTTGTTCTAGCCTAAAATTTAGATTCCTATCTGAAATTACTTCTTTGTTCTAGCCTAATATTTAGGTTCCTACCTGAAATTACTTCTTTGTTCTAGCCTAAGATTTAGGTTCCTGCCTGAAATTACTTCTTTGTTCTAGCCTAAGATTTAGATTCCTACCTGAAATTACTTCTTTGTTCTAGCCTAATGTCATATTCCTGCCAAGCAGCCCGTTTCCTTGTCCTTGGCCCATCAGATTCTTGTCAAGTAGCCCCATAGGCTCTCCACTTCTCCCCCTTTTTTATTTCATAAACAAGACTGAGCCTGTGTTAAGTCATTCTGACAAGAATGCATATATGTCTTTGTATGTGGAAGAAATTAAAAGATAGTAGAAGGTATTGTTCCCATTCACAAAGGATTTACATTCAATTACAGAAGTACAAAAGCATCTACTGAATATCCATTGTACATTTTCCAGCCTAGGTGAAGACAGAAAGGGGGCATCTGGGTTAGTGCAAACCTGTCTTGAAGTCAGATCAGATTTACATCCTGCCTCTCCTACCTACCACGATTTGACTAACTCATGAAGTCTGCATTCAGAATGCTCGTGAAGTAAACATTCAAGAACATTCTCATTTTCTTTCACCTTAAACTTCAGTTAATGTATGCTTTCATAAGGAAAAGTTTCGGCTAAATCTCTTAGCACTTACTATTATATCTGATTATTCAGTGAATTCATAGTATCGTTATATACATGCTGTTATGTGTATGCTTAGTATCTTGAAATATCTTGGCTAAGACAAGGTGCTGTATGGTCAATAGGCATCCAGGAGTATTAAAGGTTGAATCATAGACTTTGGGGTTTGAAGTTGTCAGACTATGGGCTAAACCTACTTGGAAGCATGATTTGAGTGGTCCAAAAAAAAAAATATTTCTTAAAACATCCTAATTAACTTCCAAAACTTCAAACTTTAGGAGAAAATCTATTTATTTTCTTTACAATTCAGAAGATCTGATGGTACAATGAGGCTGCATCTCAGAAGAGCAGCAACTATCTGGAAATAGGTTATATCTGACAGTTCAGATCAACCCAACCACTGTGTCACCAGCCCTATCCAGTAAGACTTTGTCTAACCCCTTCAACATTAGGGAACCCAAATAAACACTTTAAAAATATACTGTGTGGATTCTAGACTTCCCGAATATACTAACATATTTTACACAAGCACACACACACACACACACACACACACACACACACACACACATGCACACAGTCTCTCCATGATCATATGCTTTAAGAAATGTGTAATATTAAATCCTCTGCCACTTAGAATATTACAACTCACTCGTGATTCTAGAAACACAACAAGAAAGAAACATATTCAAACTGTTTTAATTCAATGTTGGCCAGACATACCTGACAGTGTAAAAAGAATCCCTCAAAGGCTTGGTGACACTATGTTTTTGAAAACAAATGAGATTATCAGAATAGTTTTTAAGGAACTTGTGCACTCTGCTTAAAGATGCTCTTCCTGCTCCCAGTGAAAGGGAATTGTCGATCCAGCTACTAATCCTGCCTACAAGATCTGCCTGGGCAATAGTGGCACAAACTTGTGGGAGTAACCAACTACTACTCTCTGGTTGGAATTGAGGCTCACTCCACAAGACACAACCATGTCTGACACTGGTGGCTAAGAACTTGAGACTGGATAGGTCATGAGCCTAGGTGAAAACCAAATACTATTTTTCTGAAAAGGGAACATAGCAATAAAATGACTCCTAATGACATTCTGCTACACCCACAGGTTCGTATCTTGATCAGACACCATCAGAGAAGTTTCCTCTTGCAGTAGATAGGGAACTGACGCAGAGATTCATAAGTGGACAATGTGCAGAGAGTGAGAGACTTTGGAACACATAGTTCTAAGAAGTAGGCTGTCTTCATCAAACACATCTCTGTAGAACATGTGGGTGTGGGTGTGTGTCTCTGCGTGTCTCTGTGTGTGTGTGTCTGTGTCTGTGTCTGTGTGTGTGTCTGTGTGTGTCTGTGTCTGTGTGTGTGTCTGTCTCTGTGTCTGTCTCTGTGTGTGTGTCTGTGTGTGTCTGTGTCTGTGTGTGTGTCTGTGTCTGTGTGGTATGTGTGTGTCTCTGCCTGTCTATGTGTGTGTGTGTGTGTGTGTGTTTGTGTGTCTGTGTGTCTGTGTCTGTATGTGTGTGTGGTATGTGTGTATCTGTGTGTGTGTGTTTGTGTCTCTGTGTGTGTCTGTGTGTCTGTCTGTCTGTCTGTCTGCCTGTCTATATTTCTGTGGTTTGTTTTTTGTTTTGTTTTTCTAATTCTGATTTGTTTGCTTGCCAGTTTACTTTCTTAGAAAAGGGGGAAGAAAGGACATGGAGTGGGTAGGTGGGGATATGAGAAGGATCTGTGAGGAGTTGGGAGAAGGGAAAACATGCTCAGAATATATTATATGAAAAACTTTTCAATAGAAACAAGAACCTGCGCGTTTATAAGAAAAAGAGTCCACATGATGAAGTATACATTGTAATTCTTGTCCAAGGTGTGGACATATATTCTCCAACAATGGCTTCATGTGAATAGACAACTGGGAATGAAGCAAAAATGGGAAATCATCCTTTATGACAGGGGTAAAAAGAATCATCTTCTGTTGTGAGATAAATAATCTAGTTTAATTAAAAATAAGATGCTTTAGGGAATTTAGCTAAATAAACTTCTGGCTACTATTTCATAAGCAAAGCAATTACATGACAGTGGTGTTCAGAAAGTAGAGTCCTACCACTTGGAACAAAATCTGTTTTGATCTGTTTGGTGCGTTTCACCGTATGCTGCTCTGCAATGAGACAGTGACAGTCTTTTTTTTTGTAATAATTAGGAAGACTCTAAGATTAGTGGTCCAGATTCTTTGGCAAACTCAGCTCAGACTGATCTGTACATTTTTTTTTACATATATTTAATTTATAGCTGGTATCCTTTGTTTCCTGACGTCCATCTCTATGAGGAAATCTGCATCATGTCATGGTATGGCCCAGTGAGTCGTCAGTATCTGCAAGAGCCAACACTTTCTGTGTGTGTTAGTTTATCATCCTTTATTTCATGAATGTGTTTTCCTGCTTGACTGCTGAATCAATAGATATTGGAGGAAATTAAAGTTACACATAAAGGAAACTTTTATTTATTATTTATTTATTTGTAATTTATTTTTCTTCTTTAATCCTTTTTTTACATTCCAGACTTCATCCCCCTCCCAGTCTGTCCCAACTGCTCCCCATCACATACCTCCTCCCACCCCCATCTCCAAGAGGATGTCCCCACATCCCCACTCTTACTCCATCAGACCTCCCAACTCCCTGGAGCCCCAAGTCTCTTCAAGGGTTAGGTGCATCTTCTCTCACTGAGGCCAGACCAGGCAGTCCTCTGATGTATATGTGTCGGGGTCCTCATGTCAGCTGGTGTATGCTGCCTGGTTGGTGGCTCAGTGTCTGAAATATCTCAGGGGTCCAGGTCAGTTGAGACTGCTGGTCTTCCTATGGGGCTGCCTTCCTCCTCAGCATCTTCCAGCTTTTCCCCAATTCATCCACAGGGGTCCCCAGCTTCTGTCCATTGGTTGGATCTAAGTATCTGCATCTGACTCTTTCAGCTGTTTGTTGAGCCTCTCAGAGGACAGACATGTTAGGCTTCTGTCTGCAAGCACACCACAGCATCAGTAACAGTGTCCAGTCTCCAATTCTCCCCTTGAGCTGAATCCCAATTTGGGTCTGTCACTGGACCTTTTTTCTCTCATGCTCTTCTCCATTTTTGTCCCTGCAGTTCCTTTAGACAGGAGCAATTTTGAACATCTATGCCCCAAATGCAAGTGCACCCACATTCATAAAAGAAACTTTCTTAAAGCTCAAAACACACATTGAATCCCAAACAATAATAGGAAGAGACTTCACCACCCGACTCTAACAGACAGGTCGTTGAAACCAAAACTAAACAGAGACACAGTGAAACCAATAGAAGTTATGAACCAAATGGATTTAACAGACATCTACAGTACATTTCATCCTAAAACAAAAGTATACACCTTTTTCTCAGCACCTCATGGTACCTTCTCCAAAATTGACCATATTATCAGTCACAAAACAAGCCTTAACAGATACAAGAAGATTGAAATAATCCCATGCATTATATCAGATCACCATGGACTAAGGCTGGTCTTCAAAAACAACTGAAAGTCCACATACCCATGGAGACTGAAACTTTTATTTTTAACATTTTTTAACTCTTTGAAAGTTTTTTATACCTATAAAATATGTATTGATCATGTCCCTCCACCTGTACCTGCCCCAACTCCTTGTATTGCCTCCCACTCCATCTTCCTAATAAATACCATCTGTTGCTTTTGTTGTTGTTGTTGTTGTTGTTGTTGTTGATAACCCCTTGGAGAAAAGAAATTTTAAATATCAGTTTGATGTAGTATTAAGGAATAATATTTGGAATATTCTCTACTCTTACAGAGACTATGAAACATATATAGTCAATACACCTATACACACACATACAGATAGAGAGATACATCTTATGTAACATCAACATCTTTTGGGGGTTGTTTTGGTTTGGTTTGTTTGTTTTGTTTTGTTTTGTTTTGTTTTGTTTTGTTTTGTTTTTCAAGACAGGGTTTCTCTGTGTAGCATTAGCTGTCCTGGAACTCACTCTGTAGGCCAGGCTGGCCTCAGACACAGAGACCCGCCTGTCTCTGCCTCCCAAGTGCTGGGATTAAAGGTGTGTGCCACCAGCAGCTGTAACATCAACTTTTAACCTTATAACTTGTGCAGAAAATGCTTTTTATTTTATTTCACCTAAATGCTTATCTGTTGAAGATTGGTTCTAATGCCTTGATTCAATCAGGAATCTGCATGTCCAAACACTAAAGGTCCTTGTCCCCAATTGGTTTTTGATCTATCCTTAAAGTTGTCAGGGGCCAATGGTTGAGCAACAGGAGACAGGGTGGGACCCTTACAGTTGTGTGGGCTAGGACACTGGGGAGGAGATGGGGGAATCACCATGGTACAGTGGGAGATGGATCAGATTTAGAGCTACAGGAGATAAAGCCAATGAGTCATGTAAGAATTTAGGAATGTGCTCACTGGCCACTTCTCCAAATGGGCCTAAGGTAGCAGGAATAGGTTTAGGAATGGCCAGTCATTGAGGTAGCAAAGGAATTTCAAATATAAGCTTGTGTGTGTGTGTGTGTGTGTGTGTGTGTGTGTGTGTGTGTGTGTGTGTGT
>JANHMN010000003.1:178254954-178310935 GCA_030674055.1 Rhabdomys pumilio
TGTGTGTGTGTGTGTGTGTGTGTGTGTGTGTGTGTGTGTGTGTGTGTCTTTCATTCAAAGATCCAAAGATCCCCTGGGCAGGTGGCTGGAAGAGCAATCCACCAGGAGCAAAACACAGAGTAGCCAAAAACTCAACACTACACCTATCAATAATAGATTTGTTACAAATGTGTGTGTAATATATTAGATAGATAGATAGATAGATAGATAGATAGATAGATAGATAGATAGACAGACCAATGGATAGACAGACAGATTGATGGACAGACAGACAGACAAATTATTCTCACTCAGTATAAGAGGTGATCAACTTCTTATCTCACCAGGAAGCCAATGATTGGTGAGATGTGAGACCTGGAGGCTTATGGTTCTAAGCTTCTATGTAAGATCTGTGTTTAGTGAAACTAAAAGCTATGCTGTTACCAATGCAAATAAAATACTTTTTGTTTGTCCATTTGTTTTGTTGTTGCTGCTGCTGTTGTTATTGCTATTGTTGTTGTTGTTATTGATGGTGGTGGTAATGGTGGAGGTGGTGGTATTGGTGATGGTATTGGTGGTGATGGTGGTGGAGGTGGTGGTAGAGGTGGTGGTGGAGGTGGTGGTGGAGGTGGTGGTGGTGGTGGTAGTGGTGGTGGTGGTGGTGGTGGAGGTGGTGGTGGTGGAGGTGGTGGAGGTGGTGGTGGTGGAGGTGGTGGTGGTGGTCACGGCAGTAGAGGCAATGGCAGTAGTGCTGCATGCCACATCCATGCCACACAGGCTACTCAGCTCATTTTCAAGTGAGAGCCTGTGCATTTCGGGGGTGGTGTGGCCATAGACTCAGCTCATTTTCAAATCAACAGGAACATGTTGCTTTGATGCTTCTGATATAACATTCACGCCAACAAAAAGCTTCTTTCTCCCCAGTGGCCTTTTCTTGCCTTCTTATACTCTTCAGCACTGAGAAGTAAGCTAGGCTATAGCATAAAGGAGAGATAACGGTGGCTACGGCAGAGGTGGTAGCCAGGGGAGCAAAAACAGTGGTAGCCATGGTAGCGATAACAGACGTAGCAGCAGTAATGCCATCAAGAAAGGAGCTGACGAGTTCTAGAAAGCAAATGGAGCAGAACTGTGGGAAACTGAGGCAGTTGAGGTAGCAGAAGATGTGAAAAGGTAATAGGCGACAAAAAACCAAGAGTGTCGAAGCAGAAAGCTGTGACCTGTTGGCATGTATTGACGTGAGAATGCAGCCACAGCTGATTCTACCTATTTTGTTCTATAACCAACTTGACCTAATGGCTATTGCTGACACCTTACTTCTAAAACATCAAAAGGCACATTCAGTTCTGCATACAAAACTCACCACAGCAGTCGCCTGCATGCCGGGCATGAAGACAAGCGTGGGTATATTGTGAAAGCTTGGAACAGGTATGTTCTCCAGCCACAATGGAATTAAGCTAGAAATCAATAATAATAAAAATGGGCTGGAGAGATGGTTCAGTGGTTAAGAGCACTGACTGCTCTCCCGGAGGTCCTGAGTTCAATTTCCAGCAACCACATGGTGGCTCACAAACATCTAGAAGGGGATCCGATGCCCTCTTCTGGTGTGTCTGCAGACAGCTACCATGTACTCACATACATAAAATAAATAAATAAATAAATAAATCTTTAAAATAATAGTAGTAATAATAAAAGTATAAAACTCTATTTTCTAAGTTTCCAGTTAATGTAAAAAAAAAAAAAGAAAGAAAGAAAGAAATTCCTTTTCTTCATGTTAAATAAAATTAAGAAAAAGAAGGTATGTATGTTTGCAAATATAATTATTATAAATTAAAGGGAATCTCTTCAGTGTATAATACATGGATGAACTCTGAAGACACTGTGCTAAGTGAAGTAGTCCTGCCACCAAAGACAAACCCTGCATGATTACATGTATATAAGATGTCTAAAACGCTCAAAATTTGTAGAATCAACGCATAGAAGGGCAGTGGCCCGGGGACACTGGAAAGACAAAGCAGAGTTACTAACCAAGGAGGCTGAAGTTTCACAAAGCAAGGTAAATACATCCTAGAGTTTGGTCATACAGCATTAGATTTATAGCCAACAATATCCAATGATTCATTTAGTATCTGTTGAGAGAGTAGGTCTCATGTTTAAAAGAAACTTTTAATTAAAAGTAAATTTTTAAACTGACTTGAAATGGATCAGAGACTTTCATGGTAAGGTTATAACTTTAAAACTTTTATAGGAAGAAAGCCAGTAAAAAATAAATTGTGGCCATGTAAGACAGTGATTTCTCGGCTACGATACCAAAGTGTGAGTCAGAAATGGAAAGGGGGGAATCAAAGTTAACTCAAATTCAAAACTTCTAGAGCTAAGGTCATACATAGCTCAATAGTAAAAAAATCAAATGCTTGCCACGCTTGAGATCCTGGAGTGAGGAGACAAAGAGAATTCAGAACTCTTGCTGGTTAAAAGGCCTCACTGAAGATAAAGACCCAAGTGATGCTCTGGAGAGAAATTGATGCACAGCACACATCAAACAAAGCCTGTATCTAACATCTAAAGAAAGACCAAAAGTGATAAGACCATCATTTGTGATGTCATCACTGTGGTGTCATTGTGATAACATCTTTGTGAAGACGTTTCACAGAGGGTGTGTGGATGTCAGTGATATTAAATGACCCCCCAGAGTCTCAGACATTAGACCTTTGTCTCTTGGAGCTGCTGGTTCAAAAGAGACTTTTAAAGGTAGAGCCTGCCTGGATAAGGGTCAATTGGGCATGACTTGTACCACATTTTACCTGATCCCCAGTACTCCCTCCCCATCTCTTTTTGTCTCTTCTCTGGTCCATCATGAGCTAAGCAGTCTCTGCTGCCTTATATTCCTACAGAATGACGTTTAGATGAAGCATATGAGCAAAAATTCATTGCCTGAGCCCTTTGAAACTTTTTTCTTCTAAATTATCCCCATCAAGTATTTGGGGATAAAGTTGACATACCCAGAAAGCACATGAAAAGATGCTTTGTTATAATTAGTGACTAGCAAAAGGCAAAGAAAATCAAAATGAGATATTACTTCACACATACATCAAAATGAATAAAATTTTAAAAGTCCAAACATCACGTGTTAGTAAGACTATGGATCTCTTAACAGGGCACTCATTAATTGCTAGTGGAATATAAAGTAGAAAATGGGGGTCCTTCTGGTCTGGGCTCCAGCACTGAGCAAATCCCTGGTGGCAGCTCTGCCCCCAATCTCACAGAATCCAGGGAAAAGCCGGCCTCCCAGGAGCTCTAACCCAGGCAGTATCTTAGGTAAGGAGACAGCAATACCCGCCCCAAACAGGGAGTAACTGGGACCCAGGAAGTCACTCCTGGCCTGGAGCACTGGTTCCTTCCCGTCTGGGCCTAGGCACTGAGCAGATCTTGGGCCCCAGCTCTAACTCCAGTAATAACACTCACCCCACACAGTTCTGATACAACCAAGATAATAGGAAAGACAGGCTCCAGTCATAGACAGGACAGGTAGCACTAAGGAGATCCAGATGTCGAAAGGCAAATGCATGAACATAAGCATCAGCAACCCAGGGTAACTTAGCATCATTAGAACCTAGTTCTCCCACACAAGAAAGACCTGAATTCCCCATGTCACCAGGAAAGCAAGATTCAGATTTAAAATCACTTCTAATGATGATGATAGAGGACTTTAAGAAGGACATAAATAACACTCTCAAAGAATTTGAGGAGAACACAGGTAAACAGGTAGAAGCCCTTAAAGAGGAAACATAAAATACCCTTAAAGAATTACAAGAAAACATAACCAAACAGGTGAAGGAATTGAAGAAAACAATTCAGGACATAAAAAATGGAAGTAGAAACAATAAAGAAATCACAAACGGAGACTACCCTCAAGATAGAAAACCTAGGGAAGAAATCAGGAGTCATAGATGCAAGCATCACCAACAGAATACAAGAAATAGAAGAGAGAATCTCAGGTGTAAAAGATACCATAGAAAATATTGACACAACTGTCAAAGAAAACGCAAAATGCAAAAAGCTCTTAATACAAAACATCCAGGAAATCCAGGACACAATGAGAAGACCAAACCTAAGGATGATAGGTATAGATGAGAGTAAAGATTCCCAACTTAAAGAGCCAATAAATATCTTCAACAAAATTATAGAAGAAAACTTCCCTAAAGAATGAGATGCCCATAAACATACAAGAAGCCTATAGAATACCAAATAGACTAGACCAGAAAAGAAATACCTCCCATCACATAATAATCAAAACACCAAGTGCACAAAACAAAGAAAGAATATTAAATGCAGTAAGGGAAAAAGGCCAAGTAACATATAAAGGCAGACCTATCAGAATTACACCAGACTTCTCAGAAGATACTATAAAAGCTAGAAGATACTGGACAGATGTCATACAGACCCTAAGAGATCACAAGTGCCAGCCCAGGCTACTATACCCAGCAAAACTCTCAATTACCATAAATGGAGAAACCAAGATATTCCATGACAAAACCAAATTTACACAATATCTTTCCACAAACCCAGCATTACAAAGGATAATAGCAGGAAAGCTCCAATACAAGGAGGGAACTTATACCCCAGAAAGAGCAAGAAAATAACCCTCTTCCAACAAATCCAAAAGAAGATAGCCACAAAAAGATAATTTCATCTCTAATAACAAAAATAACAGGAAGTAACGATCACTGTTCCTTAATATCTCTTAACATCAATGGACTCAACTCCCCAATTAAAAGACATAGGCTAATGGACTAGATACATAAACAGGACCCAGTATTTTGCTGCATACAGGAAACCCACCTCAGTGACAAAGACAGACACTACCTTAGAGTAAAAGGCTGGAAAACAATTTTTCAAGCAAATGGTCCTAAGAAACAAGCTGGAGTAGCCATTCTAAAATCTCCAACCTGAGAACACAAAGGGAGGGACTCATGGCTCCACCTGTATAGGTAGTTGAGGGTAGCCTTGCCAGGCATCAGTGGAAGTGGAGGGCCCTGGTGCCTGAAAGTTTGGATTCCCTAGTGTTGGGGAATTTCCAGAGCAAGGAGGCGGGAATGGGAGGATGGTGGGAGCACACCCTCATAGAAACTCCCAGAATTATATGGATTAGACATGACAGAGGCAGGCGACCAGAAGACTAGATTCCAGAATTCAAACAAAAAATTATCTTGATACTAAAATTTATTTTGAGAATTGTATATTGCAGAATACACAGCCTTGGTGTATCTACTCATCAAGCAAGCTGAGCAGACCTGCTTGAACCTCTGTTGTCCTGGAATTCCACCTGGATGCATTGAAGACACAGCATCAGAGGCTTATCAATTTATTCTTCCCCTGCCCCTCTTCTAATATCTCAAAGCCCATAATCAGCTTGAAGAAGTTAATGAAGAGTAGGCGCCCCTATTCCTTGGGCTTGGGGACTGAGGTAGTTAGTAATTGGGCTGTCTTTCTAAGAAAAACTAGTGGCTTTGTTGGAACAGGGAGGATTAGCTAGGATTTATGGCATAGCCATAATCTATCGGTAGAAATCTGTATAATTTAGTATCAAGATGAAGTTATAATTTCTTAAATGGTACAAAATTCACTTGGATTTCAAATTTAAGGTTTGCACTGGTATGAGCTTCTTATTGATATAAAAGTGAGATTAATATTGTTACTCTCATAGGCATTGTGCCTATATAACACATTTAGGAATACAAGGCTTAGACCCCGTCCTTCTTTAACTTTTCTAGCTGATTTGAGATGGTTAGCCTGTGAGTTAAGGGCCTATAGAAAATTCATGGCTCTGAGTTTATTGTTAGGGTGTTTTTTATATTTTATTTAGAAATAGCTGAGAGGAGTTAACAGACAACAGTCCAGATTACTTTACATGGATAGTTGGTTTTCAAAGTGTCAGAAGTCCACAGAATTGACATTACAAACATTTCTGTATTAATGTTCATTTTGATTAGAGACCTGTCTGCTCCTGACAGCTTCCTGGCTTGGATTCTAAGAAGAAATTGAACATATTTGGAGTTATTCCAGTTGTGGTGAGACAGCCACTAGGCAAGAATTGCCTCTTTTCATCTACAGACAAATTACTGTCCAGAAAAGGATGCACTTGTGGAATAGTCAACTGATTATATCCGCCTATACAGAGTAATCAGCCCTTAATAATTCTGCATCACTAGGTCTGTTAGATGATCCTGGGCCAGAAGGCTAAAGATCAGATGCTCCAACATTTTGTAGTATAGGGGCTGTCCAGGTGTTCAGCGGTCTCTATAAATTGACTAATTTTAGAAGCTATGCTTTGTGCTTCCCATAATTTCTGTTAACTCAGTCATTCTGGATTTCTGACAGGGTTGAAGACTTATAGTCTCATAGCCAATCCTGGGTATTTACTTTGAGAGAAAAGATTTGGGAGGATGGTTTTCAGCTGACATTCATTCTAAAGCCAAGAAAAAAAAGTCAGGTTCAGAACTAAGTCTTTTAGTTAGAAGAGATGACAGAGGTTCTTATTAGTCAACAAAATGAAGGACTGGGTATTGGGTCTATCTTGTACCTTACTGACACAAATTGGTATAGTTATGCTCTAATTGTATTTTGAGAGAAAAGTTTTATTTTAACAGGAAGGGTGATATGTAGGAGGAGCTAAGGTGGGAGAAGTAAGGAGAAGAAGAAGAGAAGAAGAGGGGGAGCTAGGTGACAAGAGGGGGGGGGAACATGGAAGCGGATGTTCTCGTGTCTCCGCCAGTCAAAGATAGTTGATATATCTAGGTTGGATATTGGGTTACACTTCTGATTGTATGGACATCTTGTTATTAAGCATTACCAAACTTATAAAACCTTTTATTAACATTTTAAAAAATGTATAAAAGCAAAAAGGAGAAGGGGGGATGAATTATGGGTTTTCTAGGGAGGGGAAATGGGGAAAGGGGGGTGGCATCTGAAATGTAAATAAAATATCCAATAAAAATAAAATTTAAAATGGGGGTAAAAGAGGGAATGTGAGGGAGACAAAATTGAGGGGTGTCTGAGGAGTTGCATGGAAACCTACTGCAGTGGAAACTCTCTAAAATATGTGAGGAGGGTCCTTATGAATTCTCCTAATATTGGGGGAAACACAGAGTTCCAACTGGTTCTCTCTTGTCACCAAACAAAGCTTCCAGAACTGGGTTGCATTCAGTTGAGTTGTTGGCACAAAGGGTCCCATGGAAGTCATCAAACAACCCAGGCTGTTGCCAAGACAATAAGATGTTCTATGTAAGCTGATAACACCCTCACAATTCATTGAGCATGAAGAAACCAAGCTGGTGCCTGCTGGAACCGTCATCTGTATGTTCTAGTGTCTTTGATACAGGAAGGTACTCTGCAGCCTACCAACATAGAAATGTAAACACCAACTCAGCCACAAAATCTTGGATCTACAATCTGTCCTGCCTGAAAAATACACTAGAAAAAAATGGAGTAACCAACTACCATCTGCTTTGACTTATGACCCATTCCTCAAGATGCAACCCTTACCAACACCGCATGGGTGACCAAAAACCACAGGGTGGGATTCTGGGCTGAACAAAAGAACAAAAGCTTGAGTGTCACACCCATGAAATCTCAGCAACATGACTGCCTAAGCATGAGTTGAACAGGAAGGCAGCACTAGACATACCAAAGTCAATGGGGGAAGGATCATGAGACCTCAGTCCCACACCAAGAACTACATGCAACTAAGGAGTGTCTACACTGGGAGGAGCAGTTTACTCCAGGGAAGAGCACACAAAGTGTGAAACCAAAAACATAGACTGGCCCTAAAAACATAGATATCAGTGATGTTATACAGATGGAGCAGGTTATATTAAAGAATACATGCATACATACATACATACATACATATGTACTATATATATATATATATATATATATATATATATATCTCACATGAATATATATAGGCATATATGTGTATGCATATACATATACATACATGTATGTATACATGCCTACATATATATTGGTAATGTATATGGGCAAAAGAAATCAGTTATGTTGGTAAGGAAACTACTAAGGTGCATATACACGTGTGTGTGTGTGTGTGTGTGTGTGTGTGTGTGTGTGTGTGTGTACCTAATAATAAAAAGAGGTCATGAATTGGAAAGAGAGTGAGGAGCAGATATATGGGAGGTTTCAAAGGGGAAAAAAATAAGATAGAAATGATGCAAATATATTATAATCTCAGAAAGAAAAGAAAATTTTTCTCAAAGACAATGTGTTGATTAACCTGTGTTCTGAGCTGCAATTTGCAGTTAGGAATATGCAACTACCACAAGTAATACCTGAGAGAAGTCCTTGCATTGAGCCTTCAACAGGGCCTCAGGTCCTGTGGTTGTGGAGTTTGGGAGGGTGGTAGGTCCTCCCCTCCTACCCCAAGGGAGCAAGACGATGTTCTGATTTAAAGGCCTAAGTCCTTTAACTGGTTTCTTTTCTCAGTGACTACAGCCATCGAAGCCTGCTTCTTGGCATCTTTTGAGGGGGCAACGTTCACTGAATTTGTTAAGAGCTGTGTGGGAAAGCTAGGAAATTGCACACTGCGTCACCAGAGATGTTCTGTAGAGTTGTGGCCAAGTGAGCCTAGCACGTGTCGGCATTCATTAAACTGCTAGACCACGGGCTTGCTTCTAAATGGCAGGTAGTTGCTCATGGGTGCCAACATAGGTCTACCAATTATAAAACCAATTACTAAGATCAAAAAGGAAATACAGAATATTCTCCCTGCAGTTGTTTTTCAACAACTTCTTATCAAGAGGTAAATAGCTTGGCTGTCATCTACTGAAAGATTATACGGTGCTGGGAAGGAATTTTCCCTGAACATTTTATACTTAAATTTATCATAGGTGTTGCAAAGCAGGGTGGCCAAGGAGTATGTGCAATAAAGAAACACTTATTACTAAAGAACTCCATAGAACTTAGCTGTGCCCATAACTCTCATCGAAGAGCACAATTCTGATCAAATTACTACAGAACGAACAAAGGGGATTTAAGTCTATATGCCAAGTGGGAAGTGGGAAGAACCAGTTCAACTTTGTTTAAAAATCACAGCTCATTCCTTCAGTGATAGGAGTCTCAGAGCTAGATGACCCCAGCGTCCATTGTAACACCAAAGTTGAAACTGGAGGCTGGGATTATCTAGCACTGAGAATCCGGTCACTGAAGGAATGAGCTGGTGAAGTCTGTGTATCCTGAGACACTGTGGCTCTTGTTTCTTCACAACTTATCCAGAATCTGGCCTCCCTACTGCGTCTGTGTGAAGGGCACGATGAAGGTCCATTCATGCTGAATAATCACGGTGACCAGTATGGGCAGAGAGTGCACGGGTATCCTTCCTAGCCAGCACCCTTCCTTTGTCACCCTCATGGACAGAGCCTATCTCCTGGTGAAGCAAAAGCCTCACACAGAAGGTCCTGGACCTTCTACAAAGGACCGTCTACACTGCTCGGTGCTTCTACAAAGAACTGTCTACACTGCTCGGTGCTTCTACAAAGTATCGCCTACACTGCTCAGTGTTCATCTGCAGCACGGAATAACCAACACTTTCAAATGGCAGAAAAGAAAAATTTTGAAAGAGACTTTGATTTCAAAGCATCTCTCTCTCTTCCCATTCACCTCTCTCTGTGTTCTTTTAAATGGCAATGACTGTTCCTTTTGGACTCAAAATAAGATGGATTTTTCCACATAAGCAGAAGACTTGGATGGAAAGACAGGCTGCATGTGTAAGAAACTTGGGGGGGGGGGGGGGTTTAGTCCCTAATCTACGTTCTCTCTGTCAGCTTTACGAATTGTGAATTATTAGGTCAGAAATATTAATTCCGTGTGTGTAAGCTCACCACCAGGTACTTCAGTATTTGTTATTTCAGCTCTTTCACAACAGCTCGTAGTGTTTCTTCTGAGTCGGAGGAACAGCCATCCAACCAGCATTTACTATTCTCTAAGCGCCATCATTTTGCTGAGCCTAGAAAGTTGAACCACCTGTTTTCAGTGTCTTAAGAGGGGATGGGCAGCAGCAATTAAGTCAAGAGAGCAACTGAGGCAGGACAACAAAACAAAGTGAGATCTGGAAGACTTAACAAAATCAGTTCAGGTGGCTGTCCCAGACTTAGCTGCTCACACAGAACAGAGGCGGCTGAGAGGGACTTCCAGCCTATTATAAATGCAAAGTCACCGCACCGCTGGCTAGAGAGTTAAAACGCTAATGAGACATGTGATGCATGAAATAGTTCACAAAACTGAATGTAACAGAGCATGCTCAGAAAAGCCCGTGCTATGCAAATGAACTAAGAAGCCCATGTTATGCAAATAACCCAAAGAGCCTGTGTTACATGACATAAAAACCCCAACTCTTTTTACAGGGAACTGTTGAACTTACAAACATTCTCTCTTTGCTCAGCTTACTTCACCATCCCTGGAAAAACACTATCTCCTAATTAAATTGTCTCTGTGCGATTCCTTGTACTGGGGGGCAGGGTGGGGGGAGATCACGGGACCCTTCCACAAGTACTTTCTGAAGCCTGATATCAGGCTATATCAACACCGGGCGACAAGTAACCCCTATGGTGACTGTCCTATGCTCTGTGCTTGCATTATTCTGCATTCACACCACCCCCAATCTTACAGAAGAAATCCCACTGTCCTCTCTACCTGCAGATCCCAGAGGGACTTCTAACCAAGTGCGTCTGCAGGAACTTGAGGGAAGATAGCTGAGCACGCAGACTTTTGGTGGGAAGGGAGGAGAGCAGTCTGCACATTCGCAAACACGGCAGGCAAAAGCTGGCCGGGTGTTAGCTGGGGAAGATCACATTCACAGAACTTCCTTCGCGGAGGCCAGTGGGAACACCCTGTCCACGGTTCCACTGCTCTCTAACAGGAAAGCGAGGGGCACAGGGTAATTCTACTTCCACGATGACTCTCCCTGGTGGGAAGTAGTCAGGCCTTCCCAAACATACTGAGCTTCCTGAATGGCATGCTGCCTGGCCTTCCAAATGGACGCTCGCAGCGCAAATCATCTCTGTTATTCTTGATTTTGAGCAGCATCTCCTTGGACAAACCATTTGTGCACAATAGCAAATTGCAGTAGTTACCACCACCGTAATGACATCGCAGGAATAATCAAACGCTATTGAAACAAAAATGCCCCAATTGAATCCAGGTTTCATCTGCCTTGATGTGCTTTGAGTTTTTGCACATGTATGATTTATGGTGAAGTTTGTGCCCCTTCATGGTTCCTCGGCAGCTATGAGAGACTGGCCTCCACAATCTGGTTTTGTTTGATAATTCATCTATCCTGTTCTCTGTCCTGCATTTGGAAGGAAGGTAACAACATGCTTGTGACAATTTGAGCACAAGAGAACTGGGAGCTAAGTCATGCTGTGTTAATTGACAGCTCTACCTGATCCATTCTTTACTGGCAAGACCAGATTGGCTTTTGCAAACAACCTCTGCCCCTTTATCAGCTTCCTGAAGTTGGCTCTGTGCTACCTTATCTTCTCCCAAACCAGTTGGTCTCAACCTGGTTACTCTGGTAACTTTCAGAGTCTTGGAGGAAAACAGCATCTAGTCACAGAACTTATTCTAAAGAAGCCATTGACGCGCCTGTTGCTTTTGCTACCCAGAAGCCGTTTAGTTTTGTGAGTTCTGTTTGTTGGTTGTTGGCTTTAATTCCAGAGCGAATGGAATCCCATTTAGAAAGTTTTTTCTAAATAGGATTTTATTTTCTCCATCTGTCTCTTGCAGATTCAGCCTACGTTTTCTTTGAACAGTTTCAGCATCTCTGGACTCACATTAGTTCTCTGGTCTACTTGGAGTCCATTTGTGTAAGGTGATATGTATGTGTCTAATTTCATTCTTCTGTGTGTGGCTAGCCAGTTTTCCCAGCATCATTTGTTGAAGATTCTGTGTTTTTCCCATGTGTGCTTTCGGTATCTTTGTCAAATATCAGATGGTTGTAATTGTGTCCATTCTGGTTTGGCTCTTCGATTTTATTTCTTTGATCTACAATCTATGTTTGTGGCAGTGCCATGCTGGTTTTATTACTATCATTCTGTAATATATATATTTAAATATGATACAGCAATCACTCTAACATCCCCCCTAAGGATTTTTTTTTTTTTTAGCTATTGTGGTTTCAAATTAATTTTATAAGTAAACTGTCTCAGCTCATGTGGTGGTTTAGAAGAGAATGGCCCCTATGGCCTCATATATTTAAGTCTCTGGTTCTCAGTTAGGGAAATCATTTTGGAAGGAATAGGAGGTGTGGCCTTTTGGGGAAACATGTGTTCTTGTTGGAGGAGGTTGTGTCACTGGTGGTGGGCTTTGAGTTTCAAAAGCCTATATCTGGCTAAGTCTCTGTCTATCTATCTATCTATCTATCTATCTCTCCCCCCTTTCTACCTGCTGCCTGTGGATCACAATGTAAAGCTCTCAGCTACTGCTCCAGTGCCACAGATGTCTGCTTCCCACCATGGTGACCATGTGGAAACTCTAAAACTGTGAGCAAGTCCCCAAGTAAGTGCTTCTCTATAAGGGTTGCCATGATCATATCACATCAACTGAACAGTGACTAAGACAGGTAGGAAGGGCATTAATGTCTAGAGTCTCAAGAAAATCACCACACAATCTATACTATTTTGGCAAGGCAAAACATTTTACTTCTGCATAAGCGTATATAAACATGCGTAAGCTGGCAAACAAGCACGCCCAGCAGAACTCCTGCTAGGGTTTGATTCCATCTCAAAGAGTGCTCAGAAGCTTGGCTTCCCATTCTTAAATGATTAAATAATACAGAGTAGTGCAGGTCCAAGTTTTGAACATATATATTTGATTATGAGAAGCACTGACCCAGAAGGAATTTTAATTTCTTCCATGTAGCTTCTTTACAATTTTTAATGAAATATCTCCTTGAATCCTTTAATAGAAAAGATACTATGTTTTGTCTCCATTTTCCACAAAATTAATCTTGTTGGAAGGAGGAGGCCCCAAGACTTTGTGGATGACATCATGTTCGCATTTCTGAGGTCTTCTCTTGGTACCACCAATTGGGTACCCCTCACATGAGAATTAGCTGTTCTTCCGTGATTAATTTTGTTCTTGGCAGCCCTGGTCCTCCAGTGGTGTCAGCCACTGGTCACAACTCACTGGCACTGAGCAAGGGCGCAGCATGGGATTCTCTTGGAATCAGATCATGCAAAGCAAACTTAGGGAATGCCTGTTTGTCCAGGCTTATTCCAGAAGCCACAGAGTTGTGCAGCTAAGAAAATAGAGTTCCCTATGCTAGGGATGAGTTTAACAGTATAAACCCCACAGGGAACAGCATCATATAGTGTAACTGATACAGAGATTCTTTCTCTCAAGTCAAGTCTGAGGTTTGATTTGTCTCTGACACTTTCTCCTGTGACAAATAGTGTGCAAAATCACTGGAAATGGCAAATTACACTGGAAAGAGAAACATCAAACTAGAGCCTAGTCCCTCTAAGGTGAGGCTTCCGGGAGATGCCAAGGCAAGGCCAAGTATCCCAGCCACCTGAGACAGTTAGAGACACTTCAATATCTTGCTGTGCTTTGAGGCCTTTTGGGAGCAACTAATTTCTAACTTGCCTGGGTGATTTAGAAGGGTGGCATGATTGGGGGCTTTTCTGCCCTTATGCAGTATGAGCAGATTAGCCCACTGAATATTAGCAGCATGGTCTGTTAAGATCTACTGAGAAAGACAATGAAATCTGGGTGATGAATAACAGGGAACACAACAAGCAATCAAGATATAGTTATCGTGTAAAAAGAAAGTGCGACATGGAACCAAAAGAAAAACTCACCAATAGCTTTCGATACAAGGACAAAGAAGATGGTGAATTTAGTAGTAAAAGCTTTTAAACTGCTATTGTCAGAGAGGAAATACTGAAAATTCCTCAGTTAACTGTATAAAATGGAAGAAAATAAGAGAGGAAAGGAAGGAAGGAGGGAGAGAGGGAGGAAGGGAGAGTATGAAGAAGGAGAGAAGGTTGGATAAAAATGGGAAGAAAAGAAAAAACTGTTGGTCAGATAAAGACCACTAACAAGAGAGCAAACTCAAACCCAATTAAAGGCAAGTAAAGTAAATACTAATTAAATGGTGGATGTTGCCTGGCTGGGTAGAAATTAAATTGAAAACAATTACAAAGTACATGGCAAGTATCTAATTTGACAAAGATATCTGATAAGAAACGTTAAGTACTGGGAGAGAGATTGTAACTTTTGTCTGGACCCAAATAATATTGGGCCACGGTGCCAAAACCTGTACCTATCACGAGTACTTATTCCTTCCGTATGCAAAAAAAATCAGCCCAGCCTGTGAGATGGATGAGTGCTGGAAAAACAAGTTTAAAGCAGGTTTCCTTTGCAGAATGTTTCAAGCTATCAAGAAAGAAAATTCTTCCCCCACTCTGTGATAGCTCCTCCCTCATAATGAATAAAACAGCTGTGACCACGTATTTTGACTGTCCAGGTTCCTGGTACATAAATAAGCCTGGTAGCTTACAAAAAAAAAGTGTCCTTTGAACTGCATTCTATGAATCTTTCCTTTAAAAATAAAAATATTCTTTAAAGGTGAGGGAAGAAATAAGCATAATTATCTGTTGCCATTAAATCAATAAAGAAATGAAAGCAGTCCTTGCTCAAGCTGTGGTTCTGGGAAGATATCCCCCCTTTTTATCATCATCATTACAGCTGTTGTTATTTCATTTTTAGTGGCCACTGTATATGAAGGTTCCCGGAGTTAAAAGCACACTGAGATATAGCAAAGATATTGCTTTTGCCTGAGTTTCATGAAGCCGATATCAATCTTTTATTTCATAAACTTCAGGCCGGTTATTACTTTAAATGAAGGCTTGGGTGCATTAACCATGGTAAGAACAGGAACACACAGGAGAATTTCCACTGACTACAAGCAGTGACTCTAGGACAGAACTGATGTCCCTCCCAGCCCAGGGCATCTGACACAATAGAAGTCACAAAGCCACCAGCCTGGAGACGCATCTGAGCTCAGCTGACTGAAGGAACAAGTCCAAGGAACAGCTTGCCCTGTTTTCTTCATGTAGAGGAAGAGAGAATAGGTCAAACTCTGGTGGCAAAGGGGTTAAATGTGTCAGATCTCAGATAACACACGAAGCATTTCTTAACAGTTAACCCCTTAAAGTCACCCCTGGCCTAGAATTATAAGGTCTGAGGACACACCTGTCAGGAACACTATAATGTCTTCAAAAACACAGTTGACCTGGAGCTAATCTCAATCTTGAAAGGAGAATGAGACATAATTAAGTAAACTGAGGTAGATCTGTACGGAAGAGAGATGTCATAACCAAGTAAATGACTTTGTCTGCTTGCCTTTGGCTTTAATTCTCAAGGCTGTTACAAAGGGGAAATGGCAACAAACATTGACAAGGATGGAGGGGAAGGAATTCCTTTACATTGCTGTGGGGGTGGCCACCAATGCAGTCTCTGTGCAAATCAGCCTACAGTTTCCTCTATAAATGGAAAGGAGAACTCCCCATGATCCAGGTTAACCACTCCTGCCTGTATATCAAAAGCAACCTATGTCAGCACAGCCCCAGACGTGTCACACTTCAGTGTTGATTACAATAATTGTTTACAATAACTAGCAAGATGCAGAACCAGCTTAGTTATCTGTCAACAGATGAATGCAGTAGGAACGGTTGGTGTCTATGCACAGTGAAATTTTATTCTGCTATAAAGAAGGATGAAAGAGACTGGAGTCATGGCTCAGTGGTTAGGAGCATTGCTGCTTTTGCAGCAGACCCAGGTTCTGACTCCCTCATCTGGATTCACAGGCGTCTACACATGGTACACATGTAAACAAGCAGGCAAACACATATACACACAAATACACTTGTAAAAGAAGAATTGATTTGTTTGTTTGCAGGAAACAAACATGAATGGAACTGGAAATCATCGTGCTAAGTGAAAAAAGCCAGAGCCAGATAACTGAGTTAGTGATGTGAGCCCGTAACCCAAGAATTCGAAAGGACATCTGATCACAAGTTCAAGACTTTCCTGGGATCCAAAGTAATCTCAAGGCCAGCCTAGAAAATTTAGTGAAGCCTTGTCTCAAAACAAAAAGTTAAAAGAAGGTTGAAGATATTATGTGAGAGTGCTTCTTTGGTTGGGGAAGAACTTACTTTCAATCCCCAGTACTGAGAGAAGCAAAAAGAGAAAGAGAAGATTAATAAGTATCACACTATCATTCTGAGTTAGGTGGTGGGAGGAGACAGACAAAAGACCACATGGGTAGAAGACAACAAAGGTCTAAAGGGGGGTGGGGGAGGGGAGACCAAGAGAGGATAACAGGAGGGAAAAAAGACATATACTGTTGGGCCTTGGATGAGGTAACTCCATTTAACCTATGCCCTTCAGTCACGTAGCACTCAGGTAAAGGGTGTGATTAGCAGGTCTCCACCTCCAGAGATTAAAATATTAATGAGTTATCTAAGGGCTGGGGGCGTAGCTAATTAAGTTATTCCCTCCCTTTTCCCCTTTCCTATAAAAGGCCAGACCCCCTGACTTTTGGGGGTCATACCATCTACACCCATTCACCACGCCATGAACAATAAAAGCTTTGGAAAACCGGACTCCACGTGTCTCCTGGGCCTACACTGCTGCCAGATTACCAGCTTTTGGAACTTTGGGACCTTGAACTGCAGCTGCCAGCTCGTGGCGGCGGCTGCGTGAATGTGGGACCCTTCTGCCGGCGGTGTGGGCCCTCGTGGGACCCCGCCGGACTCTCTCCCGCCCCACGTGAGTTTTTTTTCCCCACAATATACTATACACCCAGTCAGACCATGTCGATCCACTCACTGGACCCTTAGCTCCCCTCTTCAATGATATCTATAGCATATCTAGGGTAGAGTGGAGTAGAGCTGTCTTCAGACACACCAGAAGAGGGCATCGAATCCCAGTACATATGGTTGTGAGCTATCATGTGGTTGCTTGGAATTGAACTCAGGACCTCTGGAAGAGCAGACAGTGCTCTTAACCACTGAGCCATCTCTCCAGCCCCTAGGCTTCTTAAAATGGTGTGTGTGTGTGTGTGTGTGTGTGTGTGTGTGTGTGTGTGTGTGTGTAGTTGCCATTGGAGGCTTCAAGAGAGCATCAGATTCCACTAGACCTGGAGCTATGGGCAATTAAGAGTTACCCACAAGGGGTTGGTAATCTAGTTCAGGTTCGCTGGAAGAATAACAAGTGTACTTAACCACTGAACATCTCTTCAGACCTCTGCTCAGCCTTAATTTTTATTTCAAGGCTACTTCTACATTAAAACTCATTTCCATACTTTATTCACTGTGGAATGGTATTATCAATAATCAAAACAAATTAGAAAAGGCTGGGGACTTGTAAGTATTTTGAAGAGATTTTCTTCTAACAAATGGGTACGCTGAGACGAAGAATCAGGATCCCGTTGCTCAGTTCTGAAATCTGTAGAAAGAGCTTTGATCTTGGAAACAGCATTTCTCTGTACATTTTGGAATTTCCACTGAGGTATACTTTTAAGCCCTGAATGAAAAGATGCTAAACTGAAGAGAGCATTTTTAATGTTGATGCATCAAATCCTTATTCAGTTGACTACTAAAACACACGACTAATCATAGCACATATTTAAGGCCGTGAAATATTTATGATCCAGTGCCTGAGAGATGGTGTCTTGTGTATTGAGTCTACAATTCAGAGAAATCTGGATACAATGACTGAAAGTGATGCTCTCAAATTATCATGCCGGTGCAAACACATTTTCCTAAACTCATTTCGTCTCCAGAGTTGACTTCCATTCTGAAAGATGATTTCTCTAGGTATATGTTAGATGACATAAATAAGTCAGCTAGCACTCCTTCCTCTGCCATCAAAGCACATTCTGCCTTGTGGCTGTGTCACTTCTGAACACGTGACACTATTCGAACTGCTCCTAACATTTTAGAATTATCTCATAAAAGGCCAGGTCTAAGTACATATTTGCTAAATGAAATAAAAACTCTCAGATTCCCTGGGGTTCTGAACAGCTCCTTGCTGCTGTTTGAATGTCTTGAAGGAAGTACCAGCTACATAGCAAGTTTAGAAGCCTTGGGAAACCATGAATACGTAGTGGTATATAGGCAAAAGCCTTCCCTGGTCAGAGACTGGGATTGCTTAGCTAACTTCTGCAGTTTTTCATTCATGCATTCATTCATTCATGTATTTATTTATTTATTTATTTACCCCTTTAAATCATGTCACCTCTACACCTGTTTTTCCCCCTCCCCTGAGTCTACTATAACCATCTGTGTAGCTTTTCTTCCTTGCTTTATTACTAAGTATTATAATGTTACTAAAATGCAAGTGGCTGCCCAAGGAGTATTTGTAGAAGAAACAGAAAATAGTTTGTGAAACTTTGTTATCATGTGTCAGGTCAAGTGTTAAAAGATTTAAAAAAAAAAAAAAAGTAAAGAGAACAAACATGACCTCTGACTTGGAGAATTTAAAGGTCTTATGGGGAAGGTGAAATTTCAGGGCAGTCTCCACAGAGCCTGTGCTGATGTGGGATTCCGTAAGGACTGAGCAGCAGCTCTCGGTAGTGGGCAGGAGTCTGATTGGAGTTCTGTACTGGCCAGCAGATGCATCCTTGAGAAAGTGACACTTCAGCTGTGGTTTAATTGTGAGTACAAGGTGACAAGAGACAGAGAAGGGTGTACAAGGCAGAGCAAGTGGCACAAGAAGATGACAATGGAAAGGAACCAGGAATTGCCATATACCAAAAGATGGATGTAAGACTAGGACTCAGAGATAAGTGTGGAAGAGAGATGGAAAGGTTTCAAGAGGCAGAGACCCAGGGCACTTACTGTTAATAGATTGTCCACTCTGCATGACAGGGAAAATGCACCCATATAATCTCAACAATGTGGTTGCCTGAACAAGCAGTTGACACGCCAATATGGACATGGAACATGCTACATGGTCCTGCCACTAGATGAAGAGCTACAGGCAGCCAGTGACTGTTGAGAGTCGGGCAGTTGGTTTAATTTAGCAATAAGTTCCCACTTGATTTATCCAGCTCCAGTGATCAACCTTGGACACATGGACACACAAACAATGATAAATAGACTCGATAAGTGGTATATACGTATATGCGAATCTGTGTAAATGTGTGTGTGTTCATGTACATAGCTGTATAGACATGCAACAATAATAAAGAAGATACTGTGAGTTTGGGAAGAAAATATAAGAGGGGTTTTAGGGGAAAAGGGTGAGAGTAGTAGAGATACAGTGCTCATGAAGGACATGCTTTAAAAAATTCAAAATAAATAAATATTTTTAGAGATGGGCATAGAGTCAAGGAACAGGTGGAGGGGACCCTAGAGAGGAGAGGCATCCTCCAGGTCACACAGACCTCTAGTTCCCTATTCCAGAGCATCCATTTGAGAGCCACGGATGCATTGTAGGATTTTAAGCAGAGAACTGACATAATTGGATTTGAGTTTCAAAGCCAGTGTGGAAAATGACTGATGCAGAGGGAGGAGAGGGACCCAGAGCTCCCTGGAGAGAGGAGAGCGTTAGCCAGAAGGTTAATGCCCATGTGCTGTTGTTACTAGGTTCCCTCTGTGTTCTCCTCTCTCTGCTAAACAAGCATCCGTTTCTAAGGGAACAGCACATTTAAAATCCTCTCCTAGAACATGTTTGGCAGCCCACCTCCTGTACCAGCCTTTGGGCGGGCAGAGGTGCTGTCTTTATAACAAAACAATGAAAGAAAGATCTCCTGTTGGGAGCCTCAGAAAATGCATTCCTCCTGTTCAAGCAGGGCTGATCATAATAACAAGCATGAATGAGATACGAAGGAAGGAATAAGCCCATTAAAGTTGTATCACGAGGTGCAGAGAGATGCAAAGCGGAATGAAACCAGTTATATTGGTGAGCTTAAAAGGCAGCACTAGGGATTTGCTCTCTAGGCTATGGGCAATGGGGAGCCATAGTGGAATTCAGAGCTAAGAGCTGGCATGATGTAAACCATGCTTCACCAAAATCTTTGCTTTGGACATACAAAGTGGATCCAAAGGAGAAGGGGCTCACAGCAGAGATTGGGATTATCTCAGTAGCTCTTAAGAAAGAAACAAAAGCAGAAAACCAGTGGGGCGGCTGCTGAAGAGAAGAAGAGCATGTTGGAAACATCTATCTGAGAGATAAAATGAACTCTCGATTCTCCTCAAGGTGGGCAGAAGAGGAAGGCTCCAGTGCAGGGCAGCTGAAATGTGGGAACAGTAAAAAGACACTGGATGTGAACAGACCTTGCAGAGCACCGGACACTGTCTTAACTCACCCAATTCTCAAGAGCACCCTATGTCATCGGCCTCCCCCTTCTAATACAGTCACAAAGGTACCAATTGTATTATGTAAGACCCCCAAAAGGTTACACAGCATGCCCAAGTATACGCAACTGATAAGAGCAGCTCACACCAGCACAGTGCCTTGAGCTAGGTTAGCTGTCACACAGCATAACCTCTTCATCATAAGGCAAAGCTAAATCTCCAGGAGCAAAAATCCAAGAGACTCTGTAAATTTAGCTGGCAGAAGTCTGATAAGATGAAGAAGGGGGGCTAACTGGGTACAGAAAGGGCTCAGGAAGTAAAGCATTGGGACTCGAATTCAGTTCCCTAGGACCCATATAAAAAGGTTGTCTCAAAAAAATAAAATGTGATCAAGGAAGATATTGAGCCCTGGCCTCCATATTCATACAGGTACACTCAGACCACATACATACATGTGTGCTTAATGCACACACACACACACACACACACACACACACACACACACACACAGAGTTTAGAAGGCATTCAAGAGCAAGGTCAAATCTGTGGGAATCTCCAAGGTCAAGAAGTCTTCACCCTGCATCTGGAGCCTTGGCAAGCAGTTTAAATGCTTCCCCGGAACCCTGAAGTCATCCTAGCAGGTATCCATAGAGACCATCCTAGCAGGTATTCATAGAGACCATCCTAGCAGGTAGCCATAGAGGCCATCCTAGCAAGTAGCCATAGAGGCCATCCTAGCAGGCAGCTACAGTGTTGTCCCTTGGTTTCCAGATAAAGAAACTGAGATTCAAGCTTATACATAGATAAGGGTTTGAACTCAAGTCTTTTTTTGTCAGAGTCTGATCTGTTATGCAGTAAGTCCAACTCAGGAATCAGCACAAATGAGAAAAAGAAGAGACCCAGTGCATGGCTGCCCGGAAAAGAATAACCAAAAGCCTTAAAATCTTGAGAAGATAAAATGGAAGCTGTCACTAATTGTGGTGGTTTGAATAAGAATGGCCCCATAGGCCCATATACTTGAATGATTACTCATGACAGAGTGGCTCTATTTGAAAGAATTAGAAGGACTAGGAGGTATGTTCTTGTTGGAGGAGCTGGGCCAGACACCACAGGCTGGTTTCTCTCTGTCTCTCTCTCTCTGTCTCTCTCTCTGTCTCTCTGTCTCTCTCTCTGTCTGTCTCTCTCTGTCTCTGTCTCTCTCTGTCTCTCTGTCTCTCTCTCTCTCTGGCTCTTGCTCTGGCTCTCACTCTGGCTCTCTCCCTCACTCTTTCTCACTCTTGCTCTCTCTCCCCACTGCTTGTGGATCAGCATGTAGACCTCATCTACTTCTCCAGTACCCTACCTGCCTGTACCATCCTCTCCACTAATGATAATGGACTAAACCTCTGAAACTATAGGCAAGCAAGCAATATGTAATTTAAATTTAGCCATATTTATAAGAGTCAACTTGGTCATGGTGTCTCTTCACAGAAATAGAACAGTGACTAAGACATTAATTCTTCTAGAACAGTAGTTCGCAACCTTCCTAACATTGTGACCCCTTATGTTGCAGCCCGAGCTACCCCACGTTTGGGGGCTAAAATGTTGCAGACCACTCTATCAATGTTGGGACCCACACTTCCAAAAGCTTTGGAGGCTAAACTGTTAGAGCCTGCACTGCCTCAGGCTGCTCAGGTCTGCGGGTCAGGGTTCAGCAAGAGAGAGAGTAAGGACGGACGCGAGAAATGGAGACCAGACAGAGTGTGATTCAATCCCGTTTATTCTTCAGTCTCTCTTCCTAGTCCAAGTCCCAAGTCTTGAGTTCCTAGTCCCTAGTTCTTAGTCCCTAGTTCCTAGTCCCTAGTTCCTAGTCTCTAGTGCCTCCAAGTTCCAAGTTTCCAGTTCCAAGTTCTCTTCCAAGTGCCTGCTACCTAATGCCTAATGAATAACTAACTTCTTCTGTCTGCCTCTCACCTTTTATATGTCTCACTTCTAAGCCATGCCTCTAAGTCATGCCCTTAGGTCACGGCCTTAGATCTTATCTCTAAATCACACCTTAAGTCACGCCTTTAAGTCTTGGCTCTAAATCACACCTTTAAGTCTCACACATTCAAGGGAAGATCCTGGGGTATCTAAAACAAGATGTTATCAGAGTGTGCTCAGCTGTTGTAGGCTATTGTAATCAAGTCTCTTGTCAGGGTATATGGCTCAAGATGGCTGCAAGGATGATAGCTGCCTTCTGTCAGCTCCCCCTACCCTTATACAGTTGCTCATGTTGTGGTGACCCCACAACTACCTCACAACTATAATTTTACTACTGTTGTGGACTGTAATGCAGATATCTGCTATGCAGGATATCTGATGTGCAAAAGGGTTATTCAACTCTCAAAGGGGCCATGGCCCACATGTTGAGACCCACTGTTCTTCAAGACCTGGTGGAAGGTAAAACCATCCCAAGTAGTATTTTCATTCTAGTAAGAAAATGAAATCCTAAGATGTTATAAAAGAGAGCTAGGTAATAGTGGCTGGAATAGAAACAAATCAAGAAGGGTTAGAAGGCGGTGAACATGAACTCAGCTTTGTGGAAATGCCTATTGATGTCAACAGCGAGCTCAGAAAGGCAAGACCTACTAGTGTGTGAACAAGGCAGAGTCTTGCAGGGTATCCAGCCCCAGGTAGCTCTTCACAGATATCTCCTGTGAGACAAAAAGGACTCACCTAGAGAGAAAGAGAAGTAAAGATACAAAGACCAGAGGAATGTAAAGCATAAGAAAGGTTGGAAAGCCTCAAGACATCAAAGGGTCAGAGAGTTTTCCTTAAAAGGGGGAAGTCTCTTCTCCCAAAGAAATGGTAAAGATCAAGTGACCACAAATGTGTGGTTTTATTTATGGGTCTTCAGTTCTGTTCCATTGATCAACCTGTCTGCCTCTGTACCAATATCATGCAGTTTTTATCACTATTGCTCTGCAGTATACCTTGAGGTCAGGGATGGTGATTCTCCCAGAAGTATTTTTATTGTTAAGAATTGGGTTTTGCTACCTTGGGTTTTTTGCTTTTCCATATGAAATTAAGAATTGCTTTTTCCATGTCTGAAGAATTGTGTTGAAATTTTGATGGGGATTGCATTGAATCTGTAGGTTGCTTTTGGTAGGATGGTCATTTTTAGTATGTAAATCCTACCAATCCATCTTCTGAGGTCTTCGATTCTTTCTTGAGAGACTTGAAGTTCTTGTCATACAGATCTTTTACTTGTTTGGTTAGAGGTACCCCAAGATATTTTATATTATTTGTGACTGTTGTGAAGGGTGTTGTTTCCCTATTTTCTTTCTCAGCTCATTTATCATATAATGCAAGGTTAGTGATTTGAGTTAATTTTATATCCAGCCACTTTGCTGAAGTTATTTATCAGCTGTAGAAGTTCTCTGGTAGAATTTTGGGGGTTGCTTATGTATGCTATCATATCATCTACAAACAGTGATACCTTGACTTCTTTGCCAATTATAATCCCTTGATCTCCTTTTGTTGTCTTATTGCTCTAGCTAGAACTTTGAGTACTACAGTGAATAGATACAGGGAGAGTGGGCATCCTTGTCTTCTGACTGACTTTAGTGGGATTGCTTCAAGTATCTCTCCATTTAATTTGATATTGACTGTTGGCTTGCCGTATATTGCTTTTATTTTGTTTAGCTATGGGCCTTGAATTCCTGATCTCTCCAATACTTTTAACATGAAGGGGTGCTGCATTTTGTCAAATGCTTTCTGAGCATCTAATAAGATGATCATGTGATTTTTGTCATTTGAGTTTGTTTATATAGTGGATTATGTTAATGGATTTTTGTATATTGAACCAACCTTGCATCCCTGAGTTAAAGCCTATTTGATCGTGATGAATGATAGTTTTGATGTGTTCTTGGATTTGGTTTGTTAGAATTTTATTGAGTATTTTTGCATCAATATTCATAAGCTAAATTGGTCTGAAGTTCTCTTTCCTTGTTGAGTCTTCGTGTAGTTTAGGTATCAGAGTAATTGTGGCTTCATAGAGTGAATTATGTAGTATTCCTTCTGTTTCTATTTTATAGAATAATGTGAGAAGTGAGAAGTGTTGGTATTCGCTCTTCTTTGAAGGTCTGGTAGAATTCTGCACTAAAGCCATTTGGCCCTGGGCTTTTTTTGGAGGGGGGGAGCTTTTTAATAACTTCTTCTATTTTTTTAGAAATTATAGGACTGGTTAAATGGTTTATCTGCCCTTGTTTTAATGTTGGTAACTATCTCTGTCTAGAAAAATCATCTATTTCATCTAGATTTTCTTTTTTTGTTGAATATAGGCTTTTGTAGTAAGGTCTGATGGTTTTTTTTTTAATTTCTTCAGTTTCTGTTGTTACGTCTCCCTCTTCATTTCTGATTTTGTTAATTTGGATACTGTCTCTGTGCTTCAGAGAGTGAGAGGCGGGGCAGGTTGGGGGTGGGGTGGAACATCCTCTTGGAGACAGGGGAGGAGGAATGGAATGAGGAACTGTGGGAGGACAACTTGAGAGGGTGATAACAACTGGACTGTAAAAAAAAAAAAAGATTAAAGATAATTTTAAAAAGAAATGGTAAAGATGAAGCAACCATAAGAGAAGACCTTACAGACGGGAGGTGGGAAGAGTGAGGAGCCTCAGGCTGAGGAGGGGTGTCAGCAGCATCCATTCCAAATTTACCGAGAGACTCCCATGCTCGGGTCTCCCAAAGTATCTGGGAGAGAGTCCTTCTACAGGAGCAGCCTCCAGCAGTGTGGCAACTCAAATACTAGGAGTCCCTGAGCTAAGTCACAGAGCAGGGACCTACCTCCAGGTTGGCTATTGGTTTATTTTGATTTGGAAAGAGTCCATTCCCCTCTCAGGGGCTCAGCACTTCCTCTGTGAAGAACTGAACACCCAACTTAGACAATAACATGTACCTAAACAATTCCAGTAGTGCAGATGGGAAATATATATTTTTTTTTTCGCAAACCGAATATACAAGGAAAGGAAACATAACTAGCAACTCAGAAGGTTCTCTTGCTGCCTTCCACTTAATAAGCAAGTCAGAATCATCCGGAAATAAAAAGAACTACGCTTCATATCTGCTTCACAAGATATTATGTCTTCACTCTTTAATTTTAAAATCACTGGGAACTTTACATTTTAATTAAATGAGCCATTGGTTGGCAAGACAGTGGGGAGCATTTCTGCCAATTAGCATCAGGTCAACTGGTGTGTGTGTGTGTGTGTGTGTGTGTGTGCGTGTGTGTGTGTGTGTGTGTGTGTGTGTGCTCTAAATACACACTTGTAGTACAGGTGGGTGAATAGTGACCCCTTTTCTCAGTTGATTCATATGAATTCTGACACTCCACGGTCCTTGCTTTCTGCCGTCTCATTGTCAAGGGGCAGCTAGAATTCAACGCCAGCTCTCTCTTGACCCCGTGATGGCAAATACAATTTCCTTCATAACAGGATCACCAGAGTGCCACCTCTGCTCGCTAGGACTCACAGCCAAGTTCGAAAATGGCAGCTGCCTGCATGAGTCTGGCATCTACAGTATGAGTTGAGGTGTATAGATTGCCTCTCGGATTCCAGCCCAGTCTCCAGGGTCGGATTGCCAGCTGAAATTCCTGGCTCCATCGTTTCCTGGCTGTGCAACCTTGAATGTGTTATTTGTCTTTTTTTTTTTCTCCGCTTTAGCTTTTTGTTGTGTGAAATAGGAGTTTTTAAATGGTGAGATGACACTGTAGTATTTTTAAAGGACCTGGACACTTAAGAGGTATTCAAGACGACAAATGATTACAATGTTTTGCCTCTCTGTGTACACTTTAGGAGAAGCCCAGGGCAGTAGACCAAGGCCGTGTGCTAGACAAAGGTGATCAAGCCTAACACCCACACGCTTGGTATCTGTGTCTAGATGTTCTTTCTTAGAATGGGCACCACACCAGGGGAACCAGAGAGGCAGACACAGCCCAGAATCAGCTTGATGAACGGTGGTCATGGTCCTGGGGCCGAGGTGGGAACAGTTCTAAAGATAGAGAGACAGCCAAGGAATCTCTTTAGGGACTAAAGAGGTGGACAGGGGATAAACAGAGCCAGAATGTCATGACAGCAAAGCCAAGATTAAAGACAGTGGCTGATCATAGAACAAAAGCAATCAATTCACTGGGTCACTGAGGTCTCCACAAAGAAGTTTTAACTTGTGGGGTTTAAGCCCAAGGCTGAAAAGTAAAAAGCACACAGAAAAAAAAAAAAAAAAAAAAAAACAGAAAAATGACTGGGGGTGAGGAGGAATGTCTCAGTGACTGAGAGCCCTCACTGCTCTTCCAGAGGCCAGAGTTCAGTTCCCAGCACACCTATCAGGTAGCTCAGAGCTGCCTGTATCTCCAGCTCCAAGGGAACCCAACACTCTCTCCTGGGTCCCAATGGCACCTGCACAGCTTTATGTAAAGGAGAAAGGGTCCAACAGAAAACACCCTCTTCTTCCCATTGCAGGGAATGGAGTCTACCCTGTGTCCCATTAGTCTCAGGGGAAAGCAGAAAGGTGATCTTGTTGATGGTGACAATAAAAAGGGGCAGGAAGCAATGTTGCCCTGACTTCGCATCATAGTGACTGCCGCAGCCAGAGCCAAAGATGGCTGTGTTCTCCCAGCTAAGCAGACTCACCCCGTTACTGGGGCAAATCCAAGACAGGTACAGTGTCAGTGTGATAGAGCGTCAACACCTAGCCAGGGCATACTAGAGAAGCTCTACAGATGCTGCCCAGTGATAATTTACATTATAAGCCATGTACCGTGGCTGACACACACTGAGACCGGTCCAATGCAGTCATCCGACTTGAGGGGCTCCTCAGAGCCGGCACTTCAGTCCAGGTTGTTAAATGAGCCCTCCCTCTCCTCCTGCTTACAGTCTTCAGCTGTGTACACTGAGCTTTCAAGGGGCACTGAGTGACAGCCATGTGGCAGCACCTGTGTCAGAGATTTCCTGGGGTCCTCCTGGGGTCCCACAGGGTTTCTGTAATCCACCTCTTTGCCTGTCTGCTGGCAGAGCCTCCGCTCACTCCAAAGAACCACACTGCCACCTGCTGGCAAAACACGCAGGTAGGTCTGAGATGCTAGGAAATTCCCAGTGCCTGTCTCTCTTTGGAGATGGCACCCTGAACCACCACACACACACACACACACACACACACACACACACACACCCGGGGGAAGTTTAACTCATTCACTGCTGGGGGAAAACAAGGCCCTGTTCACTTTGGCTTTCCTGCACCTCCCGAGCTGGTGCTCTTTTTCTTCTCTTGTTGAGAAAGGTGTGTCCTCCACCACCCAAGCCGCGCGCAGGAAGTACGATGGTGGAGAAAGCCTGATATACAACTCACCCCTTCTCCAAGGAGACTCACTATACAACAAAACACCACAGCATAGCACACAGGGCAGCTTTAGTCCGATGCTCTACTCCAAAGGCTTTCATATTTGTTTCGTGTATTAATAAGTCAGGACACACCTTGTGGTCAGGATGACACCTGGTGAAAACCTTTGCCATCTGGGGATGTCAAGAAAGCACCATTGTGCTGGTCGGATAGCATAGTGAGTGACCTAATCTCAGTAATGCTGAGATGGCATTTTTTTTAATGACTCAGGTTGGATTGAAAGACATGCGTGTTGTACAAGGCTCTAATCCTCAAAATCAATCAGGAGGTGGGACCACTAATCTCCATAGGGAACAGGGACTCAAAGCCTGTGCTGCCCAATGACATGGGTCATACATGAGATATGCCTGGAATATGTTCCTAATCACTATAATTCTCTCTCGTTATGCACTTGTATGATTATAAAGAAACACTACGATCACATTTTCTCTAGTAAGAAAAAAATAAAATTTTCTCTTTTGAGTTAAAAAATAATATTGGGACTGGGAGCTGGAGAGTTGGTTCAGCAGTTAACAGCGTCTGCTGCTCTTGCAGAGGATCCTGTTTTTAGCACCTACATGGTGGCTCACAAACATCTGTAACTCCAGTCCCAAGGGAACTGATACCCTCTTCTGGTCTCCTCAGGCACCAGGCATACATGTGCTGCACTTACATACATGCAGATAAAACATTCATACACTTAAAATAATAACATAATTTTAATTAAAAAATAGATATTAGAACTGGGATTTCATGAACAATAATAATAATAATAACAACAACAGTACATAAATTTTCCCAGTGCGTCAAAGGTCCTAGAACTTCTCAACAATGAAAAAAGCGTATGCATATGATAGGTAGGTAGATTAATGACATATAATTAATAGAAGGTAAATAGGCAGGTAGATCAGTAGACAGATATTATAATAGAAAGCAACCAAGATTCCCTTCAGTTGGTAAATGGCATATGAGCTGATATATCTATACACCAGAATATTATTCAGTGATTGAAAAAGAAGCTATTGAACACTTGCCCTATGCACAAAGCCCTAAGTACAGTCCTTATCAAGAGAGAGAGAACAAGAGACCAAGAGACAGACAGACAGACCAGAAGACAGACAGAGATACAGAGACACAGAGACACAAAGAAAATTCTATCAAGTCACAAAAAGACATGGATGAACCTTAAATACATGTTGCTAATGAGAGAGTTCCATCTGAATAATCTACATGTTATACAACTCCAATTATGTGCCATCTGGAAAAGACAAATCTTTAGAGACAATAAAAAGATCAGTGGTTACTTGGAGCTTGCAGGGAAGAAGGTAGAGAGGCTTGAATAGATGGAGCTCAGGGGGTTATTTTCAGGTAGTGAGACAATCTGTAAGGCATTGTTGCTAAACATTTATGACAGGAAGCACTTATCAAAACCCAATGAACCTTACAGAACCGAGACTGAACATTAATGTGTAAAAAACTAAATCAATAAATAAAAACTCAAGGAAATGTAAGATGGGGTGCAGAATGTGACCTAACAGCCTTCAAAAGGATGAAACCATCACATACCAATAAGAAGGGAAAAGGTTGGGTCTAAGCCTCTTCAAAAAAATGAAGAAATGGAGTTATAAGGCAAACATAAGAAGGTGCATTAACCAAGGACAAAGGCACCCAGGTTACCAGCCACAGCACAGAGACTAGAACTGAACAGTCAAGCTGCATGCATGGTGAATGTTAGTGAACCAAGCTTCTCACCAACGAGCAAGCTTGCAGGTGAACAAGAGGAGCCACCTTGCTCATGGATTGCAGGTGGAGACATCACTTTGAATCACGTTTAGCCTAACACAGACATATACAGCTGGTTACCAATAGAAGCATTTGTACAAATATTATAGGAATATGCTGTATGGCTTTGTACATGTGCACATATTTCCTCATACCAGCTGAAAGGGTCTAGAAGCAATGATAATCCAATAGGCAATAGCCAAGAACTCATCCAGTACAAGAGTTTCATTTTAAATACCTTCTTCTAAAGAAATGTAACTCCTTGGAGAAATGGCTGAATCAAGGGTTGGTCAGGAAATACACTAAATAAGGAAGTCTGAAGCATATTGTAATATCAATAAGGCAGAGGTGGTGTGGCAAGAATTTCTCTGTTCAATCTATTTAAATATTAGTGCAGCATCGAGAGAGAGAGAGAGAGAGAGAGAGAGAGAGAGAGAGAGAGAGAGAAGGAATCAAGATGGAAGATGGACAGGGAGAAGATCCTGAACCAGAGTGGCTTTAAATAGCCGCAGGTAATGGTGAATATCTCATAAGGTTAGAATAATTAGAATAACTTGTCTATTCTAGGGTGGCAGCTTGTACCATTATCAATTGGCCTCGAAATTATTGTGTGGGCATCTTGTGATTTGAGAATTGTTGACATATAAATCTGACTGGTTAATTATAAGCTTTAAGAGTTTTGTTTCTACCAGGTAAATGGGTGTTGTAGCAGCTGAACACGGGGTGAACAGTTGTCGCATAGACTAGGTTGTTGCATGAGGCAGCAACCATGCCAACATCTCGGAGGCCCCTGGACCAAAGGGTCTGCCATGGTATTGGCAAGAGCACAGGAAGAGAAGGGACCATGCCAGGGCAGAGAGTTGGCAGTAGGAGCGAAGGAAGCCTGGTGGTTCTTTTTTTAACTTATCCTGCTGTAAGATGGAGAAGATTCTAATTACCAAAGATGGGACAATTTGGGGAACAAACTGAAGAGACACAAATTACCATCCAAAATTAAAAATAAACATGCAATGTCTTTGTGGATATAAAAAACAAAAGAAGAGAGGTGAACCTCTCACTCGGACTATTATCAAATATTATCAAATATCTCATAGATACTCACAATTCAAGAAGGCCAAGTGCAGTCTCCACTCCTCAAGGATGTTCTGCATGTAGTGACTTACTTCAAGAGAGTATAGCAGCAAGCAGGAGGATTACTGTTACGATAAAGAAATATAAGCAAAAGTCTCCCCAGGCAGAGGGCCAAGGTCCATTCCAACAGTGGCAGGCTGCCTTGCTGGTGTGTTGCTTTGATCTGATGTTATAAAAATGATACTTTACAGCTGTGCTCTTCCCTTGAAAATGTAGAACCACAGGTTAATAGGATAAGAAGTACCAATATGGGGCCAGATCACAGAATGGCTGATCTACAGTCTTCGAAACTGACAACATTATCAAAAATGGAGTACAAGACTGTCACAAGCTAACGGTACATCACAGCTGAGATGGTTAGTTTTTGTAGACTTGATACAAGATGGAGTCATGTGGAAGTAGGGGACCAGGGCTGAGGATCTGTCTCCATCAGATTACCCTGTGAGCGGTCTGTGGGACGTCTTCTTGGCAGATGATATGCAGAAACACCTAAGCCAGTGTGGGTGGTGCCATCCCTGTGCAAGCAGTCTTGGGACGTGTAAGGAAGCAAACTGGGCAAGCCAGGGAGAACAAGCCAATAGGAAGTAATCCTCAGGTCTTCTGCTTAAGTTCCAAGCTTCAAGTTCCTGCTTTGCTTCCCTCAGTGAACTGTGACCTGGGATCAGAGCAAAAGAAAACAGATAGGATAGCAGCAGGTAACTGTGACCCTCGGACAGAAGAATGTATCAGATAAACACTAGAAAAAGTATGGTCTCTGGTTATTAATGATGCATCAGTATTTGTTCACTGTGACAAAAGGGGGTCTCTCTGTACTGACTCACAGTGAATCTAAGACTGATCTAAAACACATTTGGTTTCTTTGAGAGATGATTTTATTTATGTGTATGGAACCTGGAAGTGTGTGTACATCCGTTCAGGTGCTTGCAGAGGCCAAAGAAGGGTGTTGATCCCTCTGGCACCAGAGTCACAGGTAGTTGTGAGGCTAAAACGCAAATGTGGATGCTGAGACACAAACTCAGGTCCTCTGGGACAGCAGCAAGCACTCTTAACCCCTGAGTCATCTCCAGCCCCCAATAATATTTGGTTTTTAAAATAGTGATAAGGAATGAATAGAAAGAAATAAAGAACAATAGTGAGAGAATCCAATCCAGTAGATGTCTCTCCTCGACTAAACATGCCGATGGCCTCTCGTACTACCCAGCTTTATTGGATGATGCCACGTGTCCCAACATGGGCTGTGATTTGTGACCACTGTTTCACTTCATCCATACAAATAAGCCATCAAGGATGCCGTTGCTGCTTCTGTTTCATAAATGACAAGACTGGAGGTCAGAGGAAATAAGATAGGTTGCCCAGCTTTGAAGGCAGTGGGGAGACTCCCGTTGCCCTTCCATTATCTTGTCATCTCTAAACCTGAAATATCTTCACCCGTCACGCCAATAAATAAATATTCTTAGTGATTACATTCATAGTTGCGGCCACAGATTGAGTCTCGGGAAGCTGTAAGTCTGGTGGGAGAGGCATGGGGAAAGTTCAACTTTTCAGAAAGGAATTTCTTATGTTTCTGAATGCTACAGAAAGTGGCGTGCAGACTTGGTGACGGGATAGGTAGAATTTGAGCTAGGTTCTCAGAACGAGAAGGAAGTGGAAGGGTGGAGGGTGTGGAGAGTTCTCCAGGCAGGAAAGCTGAAGCTTGTGGTGCGCCATCTATTAGAGGACAGATATTGGGTAGCACTTCCTAGTGTAACGAGCCCTTGACCTGAGGCCCAATGCGGGCTGCTGTGGTATTGCCCTCAGTCTTCGGTCTGGACCAGATACAGTGTTTCTTTTGTAATGCTTAAAACACAGAAAATTCTAAGTTGAGGCAGTTAATCAAGTGACCTAGTATCTTTCGAAGCTTCTTGTGGAGTGATACAAATGCCTAAAAACTAGGGGCTAGGGAGTTAAGTGAACCAGTGATTAGAGTCTGCACTACAAACTCGAAGACCAGAGTTCAAACTGTCAGAAATCCACGTAAATGCTAAGTGATGTGGCAGCCCTTGGAAAGCCAAGACCGGAGATCTCCAGAGTCATCTGGCTAGTAGATCTCTAGTCATGATCATAAACTCTAGGATCAATTGAGAGTCCCTAACTCTATAAGTAAGATTCAGGAGCCAAAGAGGAAGAATACTGACATCAACTGCAAGCTTCCCCGAGTGCGCATATGCATGTGCGCGAGCACACGTGCAAACGCGCACACACACACACACACACACACTCTCTCTCTCTCTCTCTCTCTCTCTCTCTCTCTCTCTCTCTCTCTCACACACACACACACACACACTCACACCTATACACACACAAAATGTTTAAAATCAAGGGTAGGTTACACACATACCACCTCCATTCAGATGCTCATATGCACGGTTTCAGCTCTTCCTTAAAACTGGATTTTCTCTTTTCCCCTTAGGCCCTCCTCATCCCGAGGCAAACCAGCTGGAGATGGTAGTTTTATAACGGAAACTTGTTCCCTCCTCCATCCCCATCCAATCTCACCAGCACTAACTGTCTTAACCATTTGGCCAATGCCAGTGCTACTTTTTTAAAAAAGAAACCTTTGGCCTGTTAATTTTAGCTCAGATATCAAGCCTAAGATAAAAATGTATCCTAATAAATTATAACAAAAGCCTTTGTGACTGTCATCCCACTTTCTTGACCCACTGTTGCTGTGAAGATGTCTGATGGCAATTTTGTATTTATTTTTCTCATATACGTGTTCTATGGGTATTTTGTTTAAATTCTAAAGAACTTACTTCTTTAAAGTCCAATGATTACCGTATTCTGTACTATTGGACATCATATATATACCAATAATATATATTTGCCTTTCAACATGTCATTTCTGACTTTTATTCTATAATCTCAGGAACATTTTTTAAACATTTTCAAATATTTGTTCTGTTCCTTTGCTTTTGTTTCCTTCTTTGTAGGAACCTGTATAAATGTTTGCTCTATTATCCATCTGGGTCACATTCTCTTTGTGGTTCTTATTCATTTGACTTTTTGCATGTTCTGTGTACGCAAGTGCATGTGCACTCGAGGGTGCAGGTGCAAGCTCACACTCACGGGTGCAAGCTCACGCGCGCACAAACACACACACACACACACACACACACACAGAAGTCGTAGGTTGATATCTCTCTGCCTCAGTCTTTTTAGACAGGGTCTCTCACTAAACTCACTGGTCGTCAACCATCAGGGATCATCCAGTCTCTGTCCCCCAGGCTGGAACTGCAGGCTTATCCTGCCCAGCCCAGCTTTTAATGTGAGTTCTAAGGCTCCAAACTCAGATCCTGGGGCTTGTAGCTGGAAGCTCTTTTCTGACAGCCTTGCCCCACCCCTTGTTCTGACTTGCTACATTTTCTCCTGTCCTTTCCTGCTTGCTTAAGACACTGTCAGCTTTGCTCCTTCATTCTTGCATCCTTGCGAGCCTGTGCCTCTGACATGTTTTCCATCTGTGTTTACCACATATCCCCCAGCCGTATCCCATTCATGGCTTATAATTCTCCAGTTTGCAAATATTTCTAACTTCTCACCTCCATCAATGTCATCTATTTGGCTCTATCCTCAGCAGTGTCTCCTCTTTGGGTCTATCCTTGGCAATGTCTCCTGTTCAGGTCTATCCTCAGCAGTTTCTCTTTGCTGAGAGGCTTTGCCAGGCAGATTTCCAGGGTTCTGCTGCAGCAGCTCCTGCCTCTCTTCCACAAAACCCACACACCACAGTAATGTGCAACTGTTCTTTGTTTTGATCACACCTCTGAAAGCAGCTCTTGAAGACGAGTTCCTTCTGTTTCCAGGCTGGTTGAACAGCTGGCTGCCTCCTCCATCTTCCTCCACCACAGACGGGAGAGAACAGCTGTGCTGCTCCTGTAGAACTGTAGAACGTCACCTCTGTTTGTTGGAAATCTTATCCCCGCCTTTCAGTTTTGCTATTCCAGCTTCTCTGTTTCTATAGAGATTTGGACAGATTCCAGACTACGGCAAAGGTCAGAACCTACATTTTTAACTCTAGATCCTGTGCATCTTTTGTCTCTTTGGGTTTTATGTTTGATTTGGTGGTTTTGGGTTTCCCACCCCCCTCTTGGTTTTGCTTGGTTTGCTTTTGTGGGTTTTTTGGTTTTGGTTTGGTTTGGTTTGGTTTGGTTTGGTTTGGTTTGGTTTGGTTTGGTTTGGTTTGGTTTGGTTTACTGTTTTGAGACAGAATAATTTTACATAGTTCTGACTGTCCTGGAACTCACTATGTAGACCAAGCTGGCTTTGAACGCACCAAGGTCACCTGCCTCTGCCTCCCCAGAACTGAGATTAAAGATATGTGCCACCACCTGTGAATTTCTTACTGTCCTATTCTGACCAGCTAGTGACCACAGCATGGGCTTTAAAACTGCCAGTCAGGAGCTGAGGAGGTTGTTCACTTGGCAGTTTGCTGCTACAAGCATGAGGACCCGAGTTTGAATTTCCAAGACTCATATAAAAAGCCAGGCATGGCAGCACATGTAATCCCTGTACTGAGAAGCAGAGACAGAAGATCCCTTGGGATGGCTGACCACCGAGTCTAGCTGAATCAGTGAGTTCCAGGCCCAAGGAGCCCCTGTCTCAAAGACGACTGTGGAAGATTATAGAGGGCATCAGACAATGACCACTGGCTTCCACAGAACACACCTATACATACGCATGAGTGCACACACAAAAAATAGAAACCGTCACATACCTACACTCTCTCAAGTTCTTCCAGAACCAATACTAATCTCCCCAGATGCAAAGTGCTCAAACACTGAGAAAGGTAAGACACTTTATGCTGAGTCTCTAGGTCACCAGTAGGATAAACTCCCAGCAGCTGAGACACCCCAAACAACCACCTGCCTCCAAATTACTTACACAGCCCAGAGTTTGTCTGATGAGAAACAACTGTAGGTTGTTGCTTGGCAGTTAAATACCAGCCAAGTTCCTGAACCAGAGATCATGAGATCGGGGAGGGGACTGTCTCCCAGGTGCAAGCATCCCAGAAGCACCAGATTGAAAAGCACCCCAGAGGCCAGCCCCTGGGTAGGTGGGAGGGGGGTCCCAATACAGAAGCCCTGCATCTACACCAGCCCTACATCTTCACTACCTTGTACATAAAACTTTACCAGAGAGCAGAGCAGGCAAGACAGAGAAGCGAGCCAGGTTCCTTGGAGTTCCATAATGTAGCAATAAGGCTGGTTTTCCACTCAACATCTATCTCTTATGTAAAGTGATTCTTTTGTTCTACACTTTCTCTCTCACCACCCTCCCCCAAGCTCTGGCACTGGTGTACCCCAGTGCTGCCCACTCTGGGTCTCATAGGATTAATGCTAAGACAACAGCGCAGGCAGGAGGCTCCAGGCACCTGGCACCTGGCAGTGTGACTGAAGCCAATTAAGTCAAACTGCTCTGAGGCTGCTTTGGGAAGCGACGGGCTTCCCAGCCTGATGCAGGACTGGTGGAGCTGCCGTCACACTTGAGTTATGGTCTGTTTGAACTTGAAATCAACTGTGATTCACAGTTCCCATTTCTATGGCTTAGGAAGCTTTCAGGGTCTCAGGAGAGGACAGTCAAGTCCTAAGGGTGCGTATGTTTCCTGCCTGCCTTCCAGGGGGATGACAGATGAGAAACAAGCCTAATCTGTCCTATCCTTCAGGGAGAAAATTCTCTAAGTTTCACTTTATGGTACATATTAGAAATACGATCAAGCGCGGGGTAAAGACAG
Source organism: Rhabdomys pumilio (assembly GCA_030674055.1). Classification (NCBI taxonomy): domain Eukaryota; kingdom Metazoa; phylum Chordata; class Mammalia; order Rodentia; family Muridae; genus Rhabdomys; species Rhabdomys pumilio. The sequence goes on from JANHMN010000003.1 coordinate 178,291,384, forward strand.
TTAAGAATTCATCTTCAGAGGATCAAAATGTATCCTGCTATTCCTTGGCAGGAATATCCTTTCTATACTTTCCTGACCTTGTTACAAAATAACGTGAGGAGCAGATCTTGCTCCCACCACACAGCAGGTTGGAATCAAGAACTCTTATAGAAACAAAGTAGACCATGCTGGCTAGCTTGTGGTACTCTGCGCTCACTCTTCTAATAAAACCTGTCCTTGCTAACCTTGCTTTGAGGATTGGCAAGTAGACTTATATTTGTTCATCTGTCAAAGCCAGTTGAATTAAAGGCACGGTTTAATATCAAGAGACTTGTGGGATGATAAGTAGGGAACATTGAGATTCCATCTTCTCCCCTACATAACATCTAAATGGCACAACCCATCTGATCCTTGGCCTGCTGTAAAGGTAAAAAGGAATCATCGGTAACAAAAGGAAGGAGGCCCCAAGGAGGAGCTCTGAACTCAACATCCAAGAAAAGGAGCTCAAAACACACAAGGAAATAGAAAGTCTGATACTTTCAAAGGAAAAAATGCACACAAAAAACTAACAAAATCTGAACAGAAAAGCTGGCCGGTCTACAAGCTACCTTTAAAACAAAGGCCTTGTGATGCTAGGAGAGCTCAAGGAAAATGTGTAGAAAGTCAAGAATGTGCTTGACCAAAATGCAAGCAGCAACACAGAAAACAAAGAAACAAAAACAAACTCTGGAGCTGAAAATTGTAGCAGCTAAATGAAACTAGTGGGATTCGAAGCTGCATTTGAGCAGACAGGAAGAGAAATGAGATGGGAATCTTCAAGTCTGAGGAACAGAAAGAGGAAGCTACGGAACACTGTCCATCCATCCTCGAAGATAGCAGCAGAGGGAATATTGGAAGAAATGGTGTTTAGGAAATCCCCCAACTTAAAGACATTAAAATAAATCTAAGATTAGCAATATAATCTAAGAAGTTAATAAATTCCAGTAAGGTTCACTCTCACTACAACAAATTATTATCAAACTTCCCGAAGCTTATCTTTTCAAAGATATCTGAAATCAGTGGAAAACTGACTTATCAGCTATAAGAAACCTTTAGTATGGTTAGCTGTACATTTCTCAGGAGAAGCCAGAAGGCCAACATATCCTAAATACAAAAAAAAAAAAAGAGTCAATCTTGGAACTAACATCCACAAAAGCTGTTCTTTAAAAGTAAAGGAGAAATTAAGGCATCCCCCAGGTTTAAAAAGAGAGTGTGAGTCACGAGAAATACCTAAGGGACCCTGAAGATACAATGAAAGGACAAGAAAGCAAGCAGACGCCATGAGAAAATTGAAGAACTCGGTGCGATGCACAGGCAATTGTAAAAGTTGGTGTTACTGTAACAATGATTTGACTTCATTTTTTTCTACATAGACAATGTTTTTGTTTTGTTTTGTTTAATTATCAGTCTGATGCACATATGAACTCACAGACTGTGGCTGCATGTGTAGGAATTTGGTTAAACTTAATTTTTAGTTAAAGTTAATTTTTAACTGCCCCAGGACACATCCTGGGAAGAGCACATTCCTTAGTCCAAGGACACCTGCTGCACTACCTGCTGGATTAACATTCCTCAGACCACAGGGGACGGAACCCACCTGGAGGCAAAAAAGGCCCAGAGCACGCAGACACATTCCACAGAACAATCCTTGCCACTTACAGACAAGGGAGGTCCTTGCCACCTCATTCCCCAAAGACCAATCAATTTAAAAGTCACACTGTTCCACCAATCATATTGTGCCTAGTCACTGTTTTTCTAGTCCACCCCTTAAACTGTATAAAAACTGCCCTTAACCTCAACTCAGGGTTCTTCTTGCCTGCATTTGAGAAAACCCCAGTGCACTGGATTATTATTATCATTAAACCTCATGTTATTGCAGTGAATTCCCTCCATGAGTGTCTCTAGGGGAGCTCGTCCCCTGGTTTTGGATCTTAGAGTCCAACATTTTGGAGGCCCCAGTGAGATATGCTCTTTCAGAACCCCACGACTCAGGGAAAGGAGGTTTTCACTCCAGCAGGTGTGTCTTCTGTCTTGTGTTTTGTGTCTGTGAAATGTCTGTGCCCATGGCAAGGGCAACTATCTGTACTGTCTGTGAAGTGTCTATGTGCTCGTGGCAGGGGCAACCATCTGTATAGCCTGGTTTCTGTGCTCATGGCAGGGGCAAGAACTGGGCAAGCCATGGAGAGCAGTTTGTTTGCGACCCTGGGATAGGGTCAGGTTTCAAGGACCCTGGGATAGGGTCAGGTTACGAGTTCCGAGGGAATTCGTGGGTAGTGGAAGCAGTGGGACAGATGTGTCAGCACACTGCAGGCTACAGTTCTCTGGAGGATGCCCCGGGGTTCGATTGTATAGGATATAGGGTCAGGAACAACCTTTCTCTGTTTGAAGGTGGCCTTTGGCCACCGCTGCCTGGGACAGTGTTTGTTGCACTTTCGTGGCAGTGTGTGTCTAATACTGTTTGTGTTGTTCATTGCTGGTGGTGTTAGAAATCTGTTAGATTTGGTCCAGTGTAGAATGACCAAGTCGTCTGAATCTGTTAAATTAGGTCCAGTATAGATTGGCCATGTTGTCTGGTTATTGGAGCCTTCCACTGGCAGTCTTTCTATGTCCTGATTGTGTAACCTGGTCTCTGCACTTGTGACAGGTGCAAAAACCATCTGTATCACCTGGTTTATGCACAACCCGTGACAGGGGTGAGCTGTCTGTGTTGTTTATCTCTGTTTTTTTGTCAAACTGCCTGTGTGTTGGTGGTTGTTCTTTGTGTTCTTGGACTTTGACTGATGATATTTTAGACTGAATCTACTGTGTTAACTATCATGAAACAGACACTCTCTACCCCTCTCTCTCTGACTCTTGACTACTAACAAGGACAAGATGGTGGCAACTCCCTAGCCTCCATTTTGCTCATCCCCCAGCTTCATAGAGAGGAATCCTTCACAGCTAACAGCTGTCTTTCAGGCCGCAGTGCCTGTCATGACCCTAGTTCTAAGACTCTTTCCCTTGGGTGAGAGATTCCACTTTCATTTTGAGCTCTCAAGAGCGCCAACTTTCTCTCTTTTTCTATGGTTTCTCCCCCAGGTGTCAGTTTTTCATGTGTAGCCTGCTAGCGTAGGCTTCTTCCCCTCCTCCTTGGTTATTTGCGGCCAGCTAGAACCATGCTTGCTCCCTTCCCCCTTCACCTCCTTGGTCATTTGCGGCTGGCTACAGCCCAGCTGGCTTGCCTGAAGCAGCGAGTCTGGGACCCTGCTTGCTACCGTCACCCCTGTGTTCCTTAGACTCTCATTCTAAGACTTCTCCCCTCGGATGAACATTTTTCTTTTTGTTTTGAGGCAGTTTTCTTTCTCACAGCTGAGAACTCCAAGCTGGGCCTGGAAAAACTGCTTCCAAGAGCTGCCAACTCCAAGCCAGCCTCCATATGTCTCTCTTCCATAACTCAAAATCTCACTCCTTCTGATTCTGACTCTCCTATCAAGCCTCTACTCTGTTTCTTCCTCTAAGCTTTTCTTCAAAGTTGGCTTCCTCTCCTCTGCATTTAAGATTTACTGACCAAAAAGAGGAAAGAAAGAAAGAAAGAAAGAAAGAAAGAAAGAAAGAAAAGAGAAAAGAAGAAGAGAGAGAGAGAAGAAGAAGAAGAAGAAGAAGAAGAAGAAGAAGAAGAAGAAGAAGAAGAAGAAGAAGAGGAGGAGGAGGAGGAGGAGAAAAGAAGAAGAGAGAAGGAGGAGGAGGAGGAGGAGGAGGAGGAGGAGAAAAAGGAGGAACAGAAGGAAACAGAGAATACAGGGGGCCTCTCTGCTGGGACATCCAGGCACCACATGGTGGAACAGCTGCCGCATAGCAAGGCAGGCCCCTCCCCTACTGCTTCTAAACTCACCATTGAGATAGACACTGGGTTCCCACTGACCAGACCCAATTGAGACTTCAACATACCTGAAGGTAGGGAGCACTTGAAGGTCTACTACCAGACTCTAATGGCAGGTCTTCAGGGAGCTGCATGGTACCCGACTAATTTGGTTAAGGTAAGAGAAATGGTCCAAAGGCCTATCGAATCCCCTTCAGCCTTCCTAAAACAGCTGATGGAGGCATTTCACCAATTCAGGCCCTATGACCCTACATCTGATAAGCATAAAGCAACAGTGATGATAACTTTTATTGACCAATCTGCCAGTGGTATTAAGAAAAAGCTACAGAAGTTAGATGGACTACAAGACAAGTCTTTGAGAGATCTGATGCAGGTAGCTGAAAAGGTATTCTATAACAGAGAGACTGAGGAAGAAAAAGGAGAGAGAAAATAGAAAGAGCAGGAAGCTAGGAAACTGGGGGAAAAAAACTTGACTAGAATCTAGGCCACAGTAGTTAGGGAGGGTCGATGGCCAGGCAAGAGAGTACCAGGCAACCAAAGGAGGCCTTTAGATAAGGATCAGTGTGCCTATTACAGAGAAAAAAGAGCACTGGACAAGAGATTGCCTGAAGAAAAGGGGAGATGGACCCCCCCCCCCCCCCCCCCCCGCCCAAGAAGAAGTCCCAGGCCACAAAATACTGGCCCTGGGTAAAGACAGTGACTAGGGAGGATGGGGCTTGGACCCCCTCCCCGAGTCACACATGCACAGGGCCTGCACAGCTTCAAAGCATATGAGGTCACAGCACCTGCGGGGGTCAGTCCCCATGTTCTTTCTTGGTTCCTCTTGAGGTTGTGGAGGGGGAAGAGCATCAGTGGAGACAAGAGAACAATGTGCAGAATGCAGAGAGAGCAGATAGAACAGACAGGCTTCTCCTTACTATGGGACAGAGCAGGTCTTTTCTTATAGCAAGGCAGGCTTAGTCTTACTTAAGAGGACAAAGCTGTCTTCTTACAGACTTGGGTTTAACTCATTTAGCAATAAAAGGGTAGAAGCTTTTTCTTTCTCTATGCAATAAAGATTGGAGCTCATTCTGCATATTGTTCTCTTTAATTTTTTAAATTGCCCTTAATTTCTGACTTATTCGACTCTGCAGTCTCCTTCTAATCTTGCTCTCTCCTCCTGCTCTGATGTAACAATGCTCTTGCTCCCAATGCCTTACTCCCAATGCTTTGTTCCCAAATGTTATCTCTCTCCAATGTTATGCTTTCCAATGCTATGCCTTCCAGTGTAATGTTTCCTAGTCTTTTGTACCTTTTCTAGACCAGATCAATAATTTTTCCAAGCCTCCCTTTTTTTTTTTTTTTTTTTACAAAAGTTCACTAGAAGCTCAAACATATATTCAAGTCAAAAATTGAATAAGAAGTATACAAGAATGGTTTACATGCATATCCATCGAATAATTATCTGGCTAAACATTGTCTGTCACTAGCTCAACAGGTTCATTGAAAGTTAAAAACCATAATTTTTGTGACTAAGTTATTAATGAAGTTTCATATAGATAAGCCCAGTCAGTATTTTATCTTCTGTCCTTGCACATATAGTAAATCCCTAGTTCCCTTTTAATGACCTTTGCTTAATGGTTTTACAACCACTTGGAATGTGTTCTAAGTTGTAGATGCCTGCTTGATATCACAGAAGCAATTAACTCATGACACTTTGAAGACTGGCAGAATTTTCATTGCAGTTTTGATTACCAAAAAGGACTTAATAGCAGTCCTATTATAAAAGAGCTTATTACTAATATAATTTTAGGAATTCTTATAGGATCATCATTAAGAATTAAGAAAACACCTATTTGTCTACATAGCATCATTGTTCTGCAGAGATGTGCTCAAAAGAGTAGGTAAATACCTAGTCATTGTTATATATATTTAATAACAGGAAAAAAGCGTACTAGCAGCAGGAATTTTCCCTAAAATGTACTCTTCTCAGCCTTGCCTAGAGAAGCAAACGCATCATCGCTTCAACAGTCCGTGGTGGAACCATCTCACCTGCTAGTTTTTAGCATCTCCTTGAGGGCTCTCGGCAAGCACCAAAAGGAAGGAGTGGACATTTTCTCCCCAACCCTCACCCTCCAACCAGGAAGCTCTATACAAGTGATACCCACTGGAAAAGGAATATTCAGCGTCCTCCAATGGAAGTCTCCCTGGTATAGCAACCACTCCAGGGGAGCCTGATACCCAGGAGCCACTGGCCAACACAGGTAGCACTCTGTAGACTTCGGCACCATTTTGCTTTGTTTAGGCATTTTTTGACTTACTGTTCTTTTGTTTGTCTGCTTGCCATCTTTGTGGGTTTTGGGTTTTTTTGTTTTGTTTTTGTTTTGTTTTGTTTTGTTTTGTTTTGTTTTGTTTTGTTTTGTTTTGGAGGGGAGTGTTTTGTGTGTTTCTTGGCTAGTAGCCAAACTTACTACAGCACCTTGGAGAAAGAGGCAGACAAAACAAAACTGAGTTTTGATGGTTTTATTCACTGATCATAGGAGGGTCTCATGAACATCAAGGTGACCATGACTGAGGTACTAGCACCTGGAACGAGACCATCACAGAGCAGTCAGTGTTGGCCATCACTGGCCAGAGAGCTCAGGTGTCTCCCCCTTGTCAAGTCTTCAGCTTTGTGGGGCCCCTCCTTCTGGTGTAGCAGTTTTATTCCTGGCTCATTCTCAACAATTAAAAATTCATAAAAGACTGTTTGCAAGAAAATATCAAAGTAGGTAAGAAGAGTTTCAGCTCTTCTTAGTGTCTAAAAGTAAAAAGGGGAGTCGGGGAGGAGGAGGTGAGGAGAAAGAAGTCAGGGGTCTGCCTTGTGTCTTCCTTCCCCAGAGCATCCTACGAAAAACAAATGCTAGGCGACATCAATGCTGCCTGGAGATAGGCTCTGTCTCTCTGATGAGCCACTCAAGAGCTTCCTGACGGCCCTGGGTCTGCAGCTCCTTCCCAACCACGTCCCTGCAGGTCTGGTGGTAGCTGTTGAGCCAGTCACACTGCAGGGGGAGAAAGAAAGACACCACACTGTTACAGAAAAGCTCCACAGGCCAACAGTGAGGGGCCCAGGTGCTATGGTCACAGCTGAGAGGAAAGATGCACACAACACCTTGTCCTTTTGCTCCTGGATCCCTGATGTCTGCTTCCCTGGGAAAATCCCCTAGCAAGTTCATTCTTGGCTCATTCTCAACAATTAAAACTTCATAAAAATCCCAAGTGAGTAAGAAGAGTTTCACTTCTTAGTATCTAAAAGTAAAAAAGGGAGTCGGGAAGGAGGAGGTGAGGAGAAAGAAGGCTGTGTTTCACCAGACACTGCTGAAGAGTGTAGTGTGTGCCAACATGAACTAGCAATGACTGTGAGGGAACCAGAAATAACCTGGAGGCAAGCAAGATTCTGGGCTTCCCCGTGTGCAGGGCTCCCCTATGTGCAAGGCTCCCCCATGGACATCTGGAAGCCACACCCACTGGTAATTACAAGAGAAGGGGTCATCTCTAAGCTAAGAGTCTTACCAGGCCATGTAGACTCACTCCCTTAACCCTGAACTACCCTTAGGATAGTGGCAGAGCTGACTAAGCCCCAGTGGTTGTAAAGATGCCTGCTGAGACCAGATGCTCTCCAGCTTCCTGCCCTAAAGCTGAATGAATGACAATCACCCAAGATCAGCTAGCCCGGATGTGAACCATTATCTAGAATGATCACTGCCTGTTGTTCTTTATGTCAGGGCTGGAAACAAGCTAGTCTCACAGCCCCTTGTGGAATATGCTACCTCAATCTCCCCCCCGCTACCCCTCAAAAAAATTGTAAAAAAGGATTGAAGAGTAAATGCTGACAAAACTTGGTGCCTGGGAACTGAGAACACCAGGCCTGGTATTAAAAGGTCTGTGACTGGTAAAAGGGTGAAGTCCCCTCCTTTTGGGAGTGGATGGGAGAGAGAAAATAAAATGAGGAATGGAGTCCACAGGATGGACTTGACCACACACCTCATGGACCCAGACTGACAAGGCCTTTGGTCTGACTGTAGCAACTGAGAAGCAAGCTACTCAGGGAGTCTGTGTTATTACAAAGGAGCTGGCTTCAGGGAATAGTCTACAGCAGGTGCCTGAGAGAGCCTTCCTGAGAGACCAAGATGGGCGTATAAACCAAAGGTAGACAGATGAGCTACTGTTGTCAACAGGCTCTGACACAGCCGGGGGCCCTGGTGCTGACTGATAACCACAAACATCCCTGCCACGTGCTGGGGAAATGATAATGGCCATGAGAGAGGTAGTGAGGCAGCACCAGTGAAGCGCTGTGTGTCTGTGTCCGCATCAACACAGCAGAGAGCTGTATAGCTGTCAGCAGTGGACACGGCTCACTAGTGAAGGTGGTGGCCTGTTGTGACCTTGGGGCCCAGGAGACATTCCCAAAGCCCTTTTGAATGAGAAATGAGAGAGAAGGGATACTGCAGAGTGACTCCAGAGGTCCCATGACCCTGATGTCTGCAGGGGACCAAAGTCACATCAGACTATGGTCCTCTGCTGCCATCTGGTGACAAAAGATAGACCCACTCAAACAACCCCTAAAGGGACGACAAGAACAGACTGGTAGGAAGTTCAATGAGCAGGTATTTTAAAAGTCAACAGAAAAAACTTGTCATGTGCTATTACTATTTCTTCAGAAAAAAAAAAAAAATGGTGTCGTAGCCTACAAAGCGCTTTATTAGAAAGAGACCTTGCTAAAATAGTGAGGCAGTATGCTCCCTGGTGTGTCAAACACTGTCTCCTACTATCCATGGAAACTTGCTTATGACCCAAAGAGTAGTCCCAAATAACTCTTCAGCGACTTGGCCCAGGAAGGTGTGTTAACAGTCACTGGACATGGCAGCTCCAAATGGCTTATGTCCAGTGTCATCGTATGGGTTGTGAGTTTTGTTAGCAAAACTGTCGCAGGAAAAACCAGCCCTGCTTAACTTCTCTTCCTGCACACTTCCTGATTCACATGTGGTCAGGGTGACTGTGTGACCTACTTACCTGGTCAAAATCTACAGCTCTGGGCTTTCAAGAGTCCCTTGATAAGGACCTGGAAGTGTAGTGTGCAAAGGATGCTACAAGAGGCATAGGTCCCTAGGGGACACAAGTTTTAAGTAGGTGGCTCTCACACCACTGTGTGCTCATGCTCCCGGCACCCACAGCAACAGTCTGGTTGTGAAGGGCTCCTGAGCTGCAGACAGGACTGTTTCCACTGAAGAGATACACAGGACACCAGGCTGCTGCTAGACATCCAGTTCTAAATCTGTCTACATCTGAACAAAGCAGGATGGCCAGGCCCTTCTAGTGTTCTGTAAACACAAATGCTGGCTGAACCATGGTCACCAATGGTCAGACACAGGAGCCCGAGCACACAGGAAAGCTAAACAGGAAGTATATGAACTTCCTCTGTAACCCACATGTTAAATGACAAGAGGCTTTTTAGCTGAGTGAACCCCACTCTACAGCCTCTGGAGAGCATCTGAGCCCTCAGGGTCCCTCCTCTTTAGAGCCAAGAAGAATATCAAGTAGGGCCCAGTGAAGACCGGTTGTGTATCCACAGGGGACAGGCCAGCATCTTACCTCAGGGACCAACTACCTTCTTCCTAAAGTGTCCTTTTGTGCTTTTCCTGCCTCGGGTCCCCATCAGTCACCTGCTTTTCCCTGGGACTTCTATGTTGCCCTGGAACCTGTGTCCTCGTCTCCAGCTTCCCTGATTTAAACCTGCTTTGTCTCTGCCTGGCTAATTGTTCCTGCCCTGTCCAGGTCCGAGTTTTTTCTCTGGCCTTGGCCACCTGCCTGATACCTCAGCCGTTACTCCAGGACTTTGACCTGTCACTTATCCAGCCTCAAGAGCTGGAGGACTCACAGTAGCAAGGGCTTGATACCGATAGTCCCATGAGCCTGGCCAGGGAACACTGCTGTGCCACACACGGCAACCACGGCAGTAACTGACAAACTGGGAGCACCTCACTCATCTATGCAATCTGAGCACATGACTTATTCTGCTTCTTGCCTCCTTAATGCTTCCTGCAACACAAGAAAACAATCTGCTGTCTGCAGTAGCCAAGAGACCTGGCTTTTTGCAGGGAAGTGGATCCATGTCTGCTAAAAGAGGACTATTACATTTTGATTCTGAAATGCAGCCCATAAGTTCCTGCTCTGAGTGTCCGTCCCCAGTGGCATTAACTTCAGAGTCTATGGAACCTTTAGGAGGTGGGACCTACGAACTGATAGGAGCTGATCACTAAGGGCAGGTCTTCAAAGGTCATGGTCTAGTCCCTAGTTCTAGACCCTCTCACTGCTTCCTGGTCCACTGACATAAAACCCTCTGCCTCCCATTCCTCACGCTCACAGAGCTGTTCTTCCATACCCTCCCTGCAAATATGGCCTGAAATCACCTGAAAGGCAGCCAAAGGAAACCCTCTCCTGTAAGCTGTTTTTGGCAGCTCTTGAGGACACAGTAGCTGGTACATTCATTTCCTCAGTACACCTAAGCAGGAGAGCAGTTGCTTCTCTTGAAAAGCAATGGCCTACTGTGCCTACACGTGAGTCCTTGGGCCCTACAAACTGTGGAATAGGACTACCTCTGCTAAGAGCACATTCAAGAATGGCTAGTCAGAGAGGAGACTTCAGAAGCAGTTGGCCTCTGAATGGAACTGTGGGAATGGACCAGGGCATAGTCTCCACCCCTTCCTAATACTTCCTCCAAACTTCCACCCAGACTCCCCGTTACCTCTTTATCTGTAAGAGCGTCCACATCTATCATTTTGGTCTGGATGGGAACCAAAGTTAGAGGTTCGAAGGTCAGGCTTCCTCGGTTATTGAAATTATACTGTGGAAGAAGAGAGGAAACACCAGATTATACTCTCCTTAGCCACAGGGAATGGCTGAGTTCCTCCAACCAGCCTGGCACCCCTCAGAAAAGTGTATAAGCATGACCTGACCAGCAGTCATGGGGTACCATCTTCAGACAAGGAGACCAAGCGCAGCAGATGCCACGCCCCACACACTGCTGAGCAAGCACACCCCTCTGAGTTACTAGAAACTCGCAAACAGTGGTGCTCAGTGCTCCCACTGACAGGTCCACGAAGCTAATGTCCGCTGTGACAGAGAGGTGGGGACAGGACATGAGGGTGTCTGGACTTGAGGAATCTCTGGTTTGAGTACATAAGATTCTACTGGGGTATTCTACTGGGGTATAAACCATCCAAATCAATAACCCATGTGGCTATGAGGTCATATTTGCTAAGCTTTTGTTTTTAATTCTGTGTGTGTAAGAGGACAGCTCTCTACCATGTGGGTCCCAGGGATCACACTCGGGTGCCTCTACCCAACCAGCCCAAATCTCAGGCTCTCCCATTCACTGTGGAAGAGTGATTCTTTTTTTTTTTTTCCTGTGTTGGATAGTGCTGTGGATGGAACTTAGGCCCTTGCTGTGCCTACCCAGAACACAGAGCTACATCTGCCCCTTCTTTGCAAAGGAAAGAAGCTTCTAGTAAAATCCCTGGGGGGGGGGGGGGGGAGGAAAGCTTCATTTTGACCCCACCATGGCTCAAAAGCATTTGTCTTTCCATAATAACAGCAGAAAACTTTTAAGCAAATAACGTGAACGCTCACCTTGGTCTTCGCAGGGACCACCAGAACAACGTTCTCAATGCGGATCCCAAAGGCCCCGTCTTCATAATACCCTGGTTCTAGAACAAACAACTCAAGATGAAAGGCAGCCCACACACCCAAAGACAACACCCCCAGCCAGGACGGCCAGCCCAGAGACAGCACCTCCAGCCACCCACGAGGAGAGAGAGACGGGGGCTGCTCCACCCTCTCTTCTCCCACTTAGCCCCTCAAGCAGGCGCCAGGTTTTAAGGTTCTGAAAACTAACCAGAAGGCAGAATACAGTAATGGGGATCTGCTACACAGTGCACACTGTGTATCCACAGGACACAGTGATGTAGCACGGAGGTTTGGGATCTGCTACACAGGGCACGCTGTGTATCCACAGGACATAGTGCACACTGTGTATCCACAGGACACAGTGATGTAGCACGGAGGATTGTTTACAAACACTGAGAATGTAACACAGCAGAACACAGTGTGTCTGGTATGACCCTATACACAACAAAATGTCTACACATAGAAAAGACCATTTTTAATTACTTATCCATACCTTACTCTTTCTAAAAATGAGACCAAATCACCTCGATAATTGAAAAAGGTTGCTGTCATTTCAAAATGACAGGAGGGGGAAGTTATTAACAATTTCCTTTAAAATAACTGAAAAATAAGAAACAACAAAGAATTACCCTCTGCCCTCTGCCAACGGACACCTACCATCAGTGACAATCATGCCAGCTTCCAAGGGCTCATCAGAGAATGTTTTATAACTGATGCCACAAGGACCCTCGTGAACATTCAAAAAAGACCCAACGCCATGTCCTGTTCCATGCAGGTAATCCAGGCCAGAGTCCCACAAAGCTGACCGGGCAAAGGAGTCTAGAAGGTGGCCTGAAAGACAAACGGCCACTTGGTATCACAAGGCACTTTAGAGATTAGGTGGATTATGTTTGGCTTCACAGGGTCAAATAGAAACCAAAGGCAAAGGTTACTAACAAGTTCAGATTTAAGCCCAGCACAAAGAAGAACTTTCTAACAACAAAAAATACAAGAACCCAGTCAGAGCTCGGTCTGAAGCCAGGTCATTTTCACCAGCCAGTGGGTTAAGAGATGGATACCTACTTGCAGTGGATGACACAGCTCTGGGACTTTACTGACACAGAACTACAAGCATGAGAGTCTCACCAGGCTACATGCAGACCGGTAGGCACCAAGTCTAAGGGTGCTGAGTGCATGCCCATCTGCTAGAGTCAAGGTCTGAGTCCTGCACCTTTCAGTCCAATGCCCCATCCACTAGTACGCAGAGCAGAATACATCCCAGGTCAGAATCCCGGTAACATAAATCCAACAATGGCCATCAAAGGAGGAGCTGGCACCATGCTCAAGGCACGCAGGAGGGAACCCTAACTTCCACTGCAGCCTTGAGGCCTTTGTGCCCAATTTACCCCAACATGTGTCAAGCACTTCTGTTAGTGGCCAGAACTGCCACTGAAAACCGTCCGAAGCTTGGCTCTTGCGTCACGGGGGCTGGATGAAGGTTGGGTAGACAGGGGCTCCCTCCGGGACGTACCCTGCGTAGCCTCGCTGGGCCAGGAGGGAACTAAGACTGACAAATCAAAATGAAGGATACATTTTTTTCCACCCAAGTGTAGATATGGTTGAGCTCTGAGCCCACCACGCTGCAGAATGAACCACCTACCTTTGGTTCCCGTCGGGAAGACGGCTGCACTCACAGCTATGTGGCCTTTCAGTACATACGTGAAGCATTCCTGCCAAAGAAAAGCCAGAAGGCGGCTGCAGGAGACAGGTATTCAAACCTATGTTCTAGCACTTCAGAACAGCCTGCCTGTTAATCTGTCTACTAGTACTACAGAGTGAAGTTTAAAAACAAACCTAAAAACACCTCAACAGCTCACCCACAGATAACTGCCAGAAAATCTTTTAATTCAACTTAAGGCAGCAGCAGAAAGGTGACCTAGCAGGCCTTCACTTCTGCCAAGAAGATGGGGAGACCAGGGAACATTTCCATCACCCCACATACCCGGTATCAGCCTCCACAACAGGGTGCTTGAGCACCATGCCAGCCACCTCCCATAGGTAGCTGCATCTGGCCTAGCAGCCAGATCTCAACATCCAGTCTCTATACCACCACATTATCATCAAGGTCAGCCCATACAAGGCCAAGGGCTTGCTAGAGGGGCAAGAAAGGATGCATGCCCAAGCCCTGCATTTGACCCCAGCAAATGGACCCTATCCCAAGGCCCAAAATCTTCCAGGTAGGGGTGGCTGCAAATGGCAAGGTCATGCCACCAGGACTGACAAAGCTACCCAGTACATCTTGTAAAACCCTTCTCCCTCAGACAGTGCTCAGAGCCTCAACCAGTGCTGGCTAAGGAGACTGACTAATCTCCAGGCTCTCAGCTTACAGCCTCACGTGCAGCCCAGGAGCTAAGCACCGCTGTGCCCATGTCTAAATAGAAGAAACTTGTTCAAGGCCAGTCAGGGAGAGCAGAGATCTAACCAGGGTTCCAGAGCCCGGGCAGATCTCTCCACCTCACAGCTCTATGCTGCCTTTCTAGTTCATCAAGGCAGAACAAAGTTCCTCGGACGGGGAGCTGCAAATAGTAATGCTGCCCTGGAAACACTAGGGTGGCTTTCAGAATCCAGTGGAGACTCTGCCGATAAACCATACATGTTATTACCCACTCCCCTGCAAGAGAAGGCAAGAGCCGTTCTGACCTTAACAGCACGCTTTTAAACTTTCTACAGATGTCTTATCCTCCGATAATTAATTACACAGATCTCATAAACCCGGTAAGCCTGACTCCACAGAAATGAGCGTTTTACTGCCCTGCTTATAATTTTTATTTATTTATGCAACCTCTTGATGAAAGCAATGTCCTTTCTAAGAAGGCAGAGTGAGCCTCGAGATCCTGCTTCGCATTACCTTCTCATAGGCAGTAGGGGTCCCAAAGTGCATGGTCCGGGTGACGTCTGTGGTTCCATCCCTGTCAGACGTAGAGAAAACAGTTTCTCCAGTTAAAATAACCTTTCCTCCGCCATGACACAGGGTGCACGGAGAAACTACACACACAGCGCTGATCAGCACAGGCAACACCCGCTTTGGAAAACAGCTTTCCCTCCAAGGCTAAGCCGTTTCGTCATGAGCCGTCAGCCCAGCCCCCAGACACACACCTCAAGAGGTGTGTCTGTAACATGTACATGTGAATCAACTGTGGCAATGATGATACAACTCTGTAGATACATAAAAACTAATTTTACACTTTGGGTGGGTGACATGTATCTAAATAAAATTGTTAAAAATAAACCAAAGTGTAAATGGCAAACTGGTTTTTACAGGAATGATGCAGCCCTGACAGGCACTGTTCTTGGGCCTTACAGTGAAGGACGGCTACTCCATGATTCAGCCATCACTGGGTTATGACTAAGGGCAGCAGACCAAGTACCAGAGACTTGGACCAAGTCCTTGTGGCAGGAAAACCAAAATCCTTTTCCTGCTGCTGGAGAGCAATAGGATTATTGAAAAGCCCTGACACCACCCAGAGGTGCCTCCACATACACCATTCACGCCAAAACTAGAGCTTCCAGGAGCTTCCTATAAAATTCAGGAAAGACAAGACTTCATACTATGACCAAGTGATCCCCATGTGATCACACGGCCAGACTGAGGTCACCCGGTCACTAACTAGCTTCCACTGCAGTGGGGAAGGGCCTTCTGTAAACACAGTATCTATTCTTGCTCCTTCATGGGTTCAACAAGACCCAGGCAAATTTCAGTCTTTCTCCTGAGGAAAGAAAACGCTCAAGTAGATAGCTATAAAAGTGGAGAGGCAGATTCAGAAATGGAGAAGCAGAGGCAGGTCCATTTTGGATCCAAACGTTCAAAACTGACCCTTCTTTCTCAGGTGCCCAGGCAGCTGCAAGCAGGAGCTGGCAGACAGCTCTCTGCGATGGAGCTAAAAGCTTCACAGGGCTCCCAAAGCTCACTTTTCCTCAGTTGCTCGTTCTACAGTTTACCCAGCCAAGGACTACATAGCTCCATCATCCTTCATCGCAATCACAACTGGGCTTTTTAAATGAGAGGTCAAAAACAAGACAAGACAGCAAACACCCGTCAGCAATGGGCGAGGGGTGGGGGAATGGGTGAGCAGCTGCGCATGCTCAGCTAGAGCACAGTCTGTCCTCAGCCTCTGTCAGTCTCAGTTCCACAGCAGCCCTGGCTCTACAGCAGCCCTGGCTCTACAGCAGCCCTGGCTCACTTACTTGTACTGAGCACCGGAGTCAATGAGGTACACCTCGTCCAGGGACAGGGTCCTGTTTGTCTCAGGGACAGGCCTAACAGAGGTAAACAAAATTAGTTATTCCAAAAACGTAATCACTTGGTAAATCTGAACAAGTACGAATATTGTATACTACTCTTTCTTCCTTCCTTCCTTCCTTCCTTCCTTCCTTCCTTCCTTCCTTCCTTCCTTCCTTTTTCGGGGGTGAGGAGTGTTTCAAGACAGGGTTCTTCGATATAGCCCTGGCTGTCCTAGAACTTGCTCAGTAGACCAGGCTAGCCTCAAATTCAGAGATCCAACTGTCTCTGCCTCCCCAAATACTGGGATTACAGGTATGTACCACTATATCCAGCCTCTGTACATTAGTCCTAAAACAGAGTTAAGTCTGAAATTATTATGAAAAGAAAAATTACCCAATAAATTATAGGCATCAAGCTTATACTATTCAAAGACTTTGCAACCTAGCTTGCCAACTAAAAAGGGGAACAGAAGGAGTAACTGCTTGTGTCTAGAACAGAAACAGTGTTTGAGAGATGACTTTAAAAACAGTAAGGAGGCTGAGGCAGGAGGATTACAGGTTAGGACAGGCCTAAGCTACACAGTGGGGCCCTATCTCAAACAACAAAGAGACAACACAACAAAACCTGACAGAAAAAGCAATCAGTCTAAGCCTGGGTTCCAGGGACAGGAAGCAACCAGCCAACCTTGGTCTCAGGGCTCCAAACCCTGCACAAACATCTCTATGCCAAGAGATTCCACCTTCCCCTGCAGGGAAAGGACTGTGTGGGGCCACTTCTACTGGGTGGTTCTTTCTGAGAAGGGACCCGCCTTCCCCAGCCTATATTCTATATTCCAGACAGCAGCACTGTGCTGGGCAATGCGCAGAGGGATGACAGCACTCGAAGTTCACGCTCTGTGGGTACCAATCCTCTCTAGCAATAACAAGACAATCAGATACCGCCCAGGCCTCTAAGCAGACTTCTAACAGCCTGCAATGAAAAAACACCGAAAGAGGAGCAAAGGGCTGTGAAACTGTTATTGTTCTAACCATATGAAAAAAATCCACCGTGAGATTCACCATCTGAGGGAAACCTTTGCTTTCTGGATGCTCGAACAGGAGCGTTACTCTTTGGCATCTGTGTGTTGGACCCAGAGTGTTAGTGTGTGATGTCAGCACGTCTGTGACTATCTCCCACACAGCTCTGAAATCTACCCAAGACCAACAGTTCTAAACACAGTTACTTAAGAGAGAAAGATCCACCCCCAACTGCAACCCAGAGGCAGCGGAGCTTCCTTTGCTTTACTGCACATGGAAGACAAAAAAGAACAGCACAAAATGTCCTACACAGAGCAGAAGTGCTGAGCTGGGCAAGATGACGCCTGACCTAACTACATGTCCTACGTCTCTACCAGCAGGGCTCAGCAATGACCCTCAACTCAAGAGTTCAGGTAGCCTCAGCTCTGGGGGTTGGTGGACTCTCACAGATCATGTGGTAAAAAGGAAGAGAAAAAAAAAAACCTCTAAACTAGAATGCTGGCTTCAAGCCAGAAGTCAGGGAGAGATGGCTCTGCGGCCCAGCATCTCCCCACCCACATCAGTTAGCAGAACATCTTTTAGACGTTGGCAGCGGAGCTTACATTGGACAGACCAGGACATCAAGAAACCTGCTGCTACAAGGAGAGAAAACACTCCAGAATTCCAGTCAAGATACTAGGGCTCTGAGTTTTTGAGCCTCAGAAAGGAAATATGGCCAGGTGTGGTAGCTAATCCTTGTAATCTGAGGCTGAGGCAGGAGGATCATCACAAGGCTGATGCCAGCCTAGGTTATATAGTAAGTTCTGGATCAGCCTGAGCTACAGAGTAAGAATCTATCTCAAAAAAATTAATAACAGTAAATAAGGAAGAGGAGAGTCCTAAAAGGTGGAGACTTGAGGACTCAGGAGGCGAGGCCTCCGGCATCTTATGGCCCACTTAGTCTCCACAGACACACAGGGGTAGGAACGAAGCTTCTGGGAAAACTGCCAATCAGGAGCTGGGAAAACCGTCTCCCCTGCTCGGGTTCCTGTGCGGAGGCAGGTGCAAGGCCAGGCCCACGCTCCTCTGTCTCATGCCTTACGCGTAGTGAATGATGGCGCCGTTGGGTCCCGTACTGGAAATCGTTGGGAAGCTCAGGTCCACAAAGTCAGCCTGTTGTCTGGAACAGAGACAGAGGAGAGTCGCTGGAAGGTTTGCCCTGTGCTGGGCATTAAGGCCCGCCCAGAACACTCAGCTGGCCAAGAATACAGCACAAGGTCCCCGCGTCTCCTCTACAAACACTTTACCTTCGAAATTCCTCGGCTTTGTCGGCCGCAGAGATCTCCGTTACGCCACCTTTGGGAACCTGCAAGACAAAAAGGATTCATAAAAATCATGGCCTGGAGAGTCACCTGTGAAGAGACACGTGAAGGGGGCTCATTAGACGGCTGACTTGTGCTCAGTCCTCACACCCTGAAAGCCCACTCTTCAGGATACATCGTGTCTCCTCTCTAACAGGGAGGGAACTCTGGCAGGCTCTTCACACAGCTGTCTAAAGTGGAAGGGTTTCTGGCCACTGAATGTTTCAGTGGGCTCATCTGTCGAGCCACTATATGCCCAAATCTGCCAGAATGCACTGCATCTAAGTTTAGAATGTCAAAAGCATCCCCTACTAAAGGCAGCAGCACTGGAGGAAGAAAGACAGTTAGTGCAGAGATACCACAGGCCTGTACCAAAGGGGAAAATAAAGAGACTAAGCCAATCGAAGCAGGAAGAACACATAAGACAACCCGACCCCTGGATGCAGTGCAGTCAGCACCTGGATCTTTTCTTAAGACAGCGCAGCACATGGCCAATGCTCACACTACACGGTCCTAAGAGTAAAGTAAACAAACCGCAAAAGCCTAACTGCAGCCACAAGGAAAACAGAATGACTTACAAAGAGCAACGGCTGAAAGAATGGAGAAACCATGGCCACACTAGAAGAAATGAGGACAGTGCCCTCTTTCTGATTCCAGCAGCTCCTCGTTGTTTAAAGGGAGGAGCGAGTCTATTTAATAGTAGTGAAAAAAACACTAACCTCATGTCAATTCCAGGTATTGGGTGGGTGGGGGGGGGAGATTAATGGCCAAGCAACAGTTTAATATAGAAAGTCTTATGGCTTAAAGTTCAAACCACATGCACCAACAGAACTTCCTCTCAGCTGGCCTGTGACTCAGGAGGCCACCTTCCTGATTCCCCTTCTTTGTCACTCTCTACCACACAGAGTCATGGTGAGTTTCTTTCTTTCTCACAGGATTTATCGATATATGTATGCACAAAGTTATAGAACACAGTGCCATAGAAAACACTAAGATCAGACGGAAGCTTTAGGCCACAAGGGTCCAGAGAGGCCACAACTGTGCCATGGAATGCTGGCATCTCAGTCTTTTATGGCTATGTGTTCAAGGAAGAGAAGAACCAACCTCTTGCTCCAGCCAGTTGAAGAGTTCGCAGAGGGCAACAGCATCTTTAATCTGCACAAACCACAGAGTCAGTTAATGAGATTCAGGTCCCAGTCCTGCAGCCACACAGACACAGACACAGACACAGACACACACACAGACACAGACACAGACACACACACAGACACAGACACAGACACAGACAGACACACACACACACACAGAGAGAGAGAGAGAGAGAGAGAGAGAGAGAGAGAGAGAGAGAGAGAGA
>JANHMN010000003.1:178310945-178339376 GCA_030674055.1 Rhabdomys pumilio
AGAGAGAGAGAGAGAGAGAGAGAGAGAGAGAGAGAGAGAGAGAGAGACACCCCATCCCACCCCTGCCCCAGGGCTTGGTCCCAGCAGCACTTGGCTTCCATGCTGCTCTGGAGTTCTTGGAAGCCCTCTGTAGCACTTCCCACTACTGGGCGAGAAGGCTGCCCAGCTATTTACCAGCTGAGGCTCAGTGAGGAGGGGCTCCACCTGAGCACACAGGCAGCTCCTCTAACCAGAGAACTCCCACCCTGCACGGGCCAGGAACGGCAGACTGTGGTCAGCCTCTGTCAACCTCACATCTTGCTGCCTCACCTTCTGCCCATTTCTTATTCTTTCTCATTACACCACAGCCCCTCCACTTTGTACACTTTCACCATGAATGCGTGCGTGCGTGCGTGCGTGCGTGCGTGCGTGCGTGCGTGCGTGCATGCGTGCGTGCGTGCAACATTTTAGGTGTTTTGCTTGCATGGGTGGCTATGCACCACGCATGCCTAGTGCCCACAGAGGTGAGACGGTGGAATCAGATCTCCTGGGACTAGAATTACAACAGTTGTGAGATGGCATATGTGCTGGGACCTGAACCTATGTCCACCAGAAGAGCAGCCAGCGCTCTCAACCACTGAGCCATCTCTACGGCCTGCTTTCTTTGTATTTTAATACATTAATAAAATTCACAAAATTTTAATACATCCAATTTTATTGTTTTTCTTCTTTGAAACATGTCTCACTATATACCTGATACTCAAATTCACAATCCTCCTGCCTTAGACTTACAAGTAGCTAGGATTGCAGGCCTGCATGCCCAACATAATAATTTCATTCTCCCACTGACTCTGGAAGACCAGAGGACATAGGGCCAGGGCCAGAGAGGAGGAGAAAGCTGGATCCTTCTGACCACCCACACCCTGTTTCCCACAGCAGCCGCTCCACTCACGTGAGCCCGCCTCATGCCTTCTGACTCTGCTGAGTTCTTCACGGCTTTGGCAATGCAGATGGGTGTGTAAGGCATACAGCAGCGATGATCCTGGAGCAAAGCACAGAAGATGAGAAACAGCCTGCTCAGCGGCCAGAACGACACACACTCTGACGCAAACCATTTGGAGGGTCACCGGCTAGAACTCAGCACCTGTCCCCTGCAGTCTTGTCACATCTGTTGATGCTCAGAGCACGTTCAGCACCAGCACAGCCTGAGTTCACCCAAAGCAAGTTAAATACATCAAGTGAGACATCTCCCTTTAAGTCTCACTCTTTGATGCTTCCCATCTGTCACAGCATGGGACTGCTTTTGCGAGCCTTGTAGCTATGGCTGGAGTTCACCACCCTCTCAGAGCTAACCAAAACAACTCTACCTCTGAAAAAAAGAGACGGAGGTGGGGGGGGGGGGGAGTGTGACCTGCAAAATAGGGGTTCCTGCTCTCTCCCAACTTCTCACCGTGATTACCCTCAGCAGCTGCCTCACCTTAGAACCTGAAGGCCTGACCCTTCCCAGGTGCAGAATAAATCAGCGCCCAGCCCTGTGTGAACGCCAAGGGGTTCAGCACACCGGCCACTGGCTCAGAGCTTCTCAAATTGTGCACATGCTCTGACCCTCCTCCCCCCACACTCCTCATGTAGGGAAGGCAAGAGTGCTCTGAGTAACAAGCAGTAGGCCAGTGAGAGTGTCACAGCGGCAGGGATGCTGATGGGCACTTAACAACCAAGGGCCTGGCCCAACAGTAGAAAAACCCCAGTGAAGAGGTCTGGGCTCGGGTCCTGCACAGAGTCTAACTGAAGTAGATCAACAGGTGTTGGGTGCTTACCCTGGCCCAGCAAGGACTCGTGAAGGGCAAGTCTGTCACTGCCACATGATCCTAAGACAAATCCTCCACTCCCCAGTCCCTCTGGCCCTCAAACCTCCAAATCTCAAACACAGGGAAAGAGATGTAGCGTGTGCTAGGAAGTGTACCCCAAACTCCAAGTTCCTGTGTGCCTTCACCAGGGCTGTTTAGCACCTACACGAACCTTACTCCTTCTGTACTGTATCTGAAAGCATTTTCAGGTTCTACTTACAGCTTCTCTTCTCAGGCACACTGACTGTTAGTAAGACAGAGCTATTTAAATAAGCCTAAGTATTAGTGTGTGCCACTCAGGACCACCATTCCCAGCACAGCCCGGAGCCGTGGACCTGAGAGTTTAAAGAGCCTTGAGGCTCTGCTCCAAGATTCAGCTCTGGGCTCAGCCAGAGCCCACAGGGCAGAGCTCACAGGGCAAAGCCCACAGGGCAGAGCTCATAGGGCAGAGCTCACAGGGCAAAGCCCACAGGGCAGAGCCCAGGTCTCTGTTCCAGCTCTCTATAGCATCAGACCCACAAAGGTGCGAGCCCCAATCACACAGGGCAGACTGAGACCACTCACCTTGGGGATGGCCTCGCTCACAGCATAGCTGGCTTTGTCACTGACCCACACTTTCTCTCTTGGGGCCAGGTCAGCACACAGGGTCTTGAGCTCACTCAGGATGGACTTGTAAGGCAGCACCTGGATTTTATATTCTGCCTCCAGGCCCAGGTCAAGGAGCAGGTGCTGCTTCACACCAGGCGCGTCGATGCGGTCTCCATCTATGAAGAGCCTGGGGGCCGGGGCCGGAGCACAGGAAAGGGGGGCACATGAGTAGGAGAACAAACACAAGGCTCACCTCACTCCAGGGATTCCTCCTCACACCCCATCCCTCCACTCACCACGATGCTCACCTAGCCTTCATTTTTGATTCAATATGCTTTTTTTTTCTCCAAACATCCCCTCTTAACACACCTAGGATAGCCCTTCCTATGCACACATACCCACTCCTAACAGGCTGGTCCCTCACGTACGTGCCTGAATCCTTCAGGGAAAGGAGAGCTCAGCGTCTCCACTAGAACCCAGGACCCCGCCATTCATGCTAGCATCTAACACCAGCCCCAACAGTCTACAGTCAATAAATGGGACGCCCAGATATCAGCAAGGCACAATGATACAGACGAGTAAGAGTGTTACAATGAAACCCACTATTTTACACATTAAGAAAAAAAAATGAAAAGACAAAAGAATGGTTTTGTTGTTGCTGGTGGTGGTGGTTGGTTTGTTGGTTGGTGCTCTTTTGAGACACTGTCTTACTTTGTATCACCAGCTGTCCTGAAACTATGTAGACCATGCTAACCTCAAACTCATAGATACCTGCCTGCCTCTCTGCCTCTGCCTCCTGAGAACTGGAATTAAAGATGTGTGCAGACATGTGCCTGACTCCTGCCCTAGATAAGTTTTAACTGTCAACTTGACACAGCCTGCCACCATCTGAGAAGTGTAAATGAGCTGAAGGACTGTCCAAAAAGATTGGCCAGTGGGCAAAACTCTGGGAGATTGTCTTGGTTTTCAACTGATACAGGAGGGCCCAGTCCACTGCAGGTGGCACCATTCCCTAGGCAGGTGATTCTGTGATATATAAGAAAGCCAGCTAAGCAAGGTCCTGCTTCAAGCTCCTGTCTGAGTTCCCCTCAACAATGGACTGTGACATAGAAGTGTGAGTCAAGTTCATTCTTTCCTCCCTTAAGTTACTTCTAGTCAGAGTGCTCCATCACAGGAGAAAAGAATCCCATCCGATAGAAAGACGATGGCGGAAGCCTGAAAGCAGTGCTCTGAAGTGATAAAACTGGTAAGTCAGCCGAGCGTAGCCCAGGATTCCCCACACCACTGCTGACCTTTAAGATACCTGCCGGGGTCCAGAACCACACAGCAGAGCCTACGTTGCTCCCTCCGCACCGCCTTCTGGGAAACCTGAGACCTGTGTGGCCCGAGCAAGATCACACAGCAGGAACCTCATACCTCATGTTCTGACAGTCTCGAGTGCTTATTTGTCAGTCTCGTGTTACTATAAATACTTTTGTAGATTTCAAGACATTTAAAGGTTTAGAGGGAAGGCAGTATAAAAATAAACAGCTGTTAGGGCAAGCAAGGACAAAAGGACGAAGGGTGAGTTCCAGAGTGGGAAAGCAGCTATGGCAGCGGCGGGGTGAGGACCAGGAAGAGGAGCCTGGGCCCTCGGAGCTGGGGGTGGGTATCTGGGTGGGGGAGAACACTTACATGATCGTCTCGAGTCCCACGATCACATAGGAGAAAAACACCGGATTGTGCTCCACATCTGACCCGCGGAGATTGAAGAGCCCTAAAAAGGAAAGCACGTTCTTAAAAATGGTTCCTTTCTGCTGCCTGGCTCCCTGGTCACGCTTAACAGGTAGCTTTTGGGGTAGGAAAGAATTTCTGCTTAGAATTCAGCTCCTATCAAGGAATTCCACATCTCTCAGAAAGGAGGGACCTTATACAGGGTTCCACCACAGAGCTGCAACTGCTGGTGTCTGCCACCTGATGGCACCAGAACTGTTTCCTAGTTGGCCATATTGCAAGCTGAGGAGGGAGTAGGATCAAAAAAACATAACCAGTGTCCCCCTAAGAGCTGAAATTGCTAACCTACTTGTGGGAACCTGCCAAGCTCAGCACTGCTGCATATAAACTTTGGCACCCCCAAATATAAGGAGGTCACATGCATTCTTTCTATTCCAAGGCAAACGACTTAGGACAGAAAGACTGAAGTGGAGGTGGTGACATAGAGACCCTGCTGAGCTCCATGGACTCAGAGCTTCTAATCAGAGCAGAAGTGGTGAGTCTCGAGCCTGTGGCTCAGCCACAGTGGGCTTTACTGGGCTGGGTGGAGGACCTGCCCTGAGCCAGGGGCCAGAGTCTGATGAGGTCACTGAACACTTGAGAGGACCAGACAGTACAGCTCTGGTCCCGGCTGCCAGCTCTAATGCTTGCTCTCAAAGATAAGGGAGCAAAAAGGCCAAGTACAAAAAGCTGCTGCCTCTATGTTAAAATAATGGCTTCTCAAAGAAAAGTAGAAGAGTTTAACCTCGTACTGACTTCTTTTTAGGTTTTTATCTTTTTGGAGACAAGGTCTCATTGTGTAGCCCTAGACGGCCTGGAACTTGCTATGTCGTCCAGGCTGGCCTCAAACTTAGATTCACTGGCCTCTGCCTCCCAAGTGCTGGGTTAAAGATGAGCACCCCCACATCAGGCTACCTCCTTCTGAAATGAAGAAGCTTGGGGCTGCTGATATGTGACAGAATGGATGTGTCAAAAGCCCCACCACACGCTCACACTTAAACTCACAAGACTACCCCCAACGTCAACCAGAAATAGGAAGACGAAAATGATCAGAAACTAAGATATAGGTGTATGAGCCATGATCCTGATGAGAGTATCATAGTAACTTACAGCCCGAAGGCCCTCCATATGGAAACTGTTAGACAGACTATAGTATAACCATTTGATGGAATTTTTAATGCTTAAGTTACATGTATGTGTGTTCCCAGCATGCTGGCACGGTTAGAACACCGGGCTGAGTGACAGACACACAGAAACAGGGACAGACAGACATAGACAGGGACAGACAGACAGAAACAGGAACGGACACACAGAGACAGGGACAGGCACACAGAGACAGGGACAGACACACAGAAACAGGGACAGACACACAGAAACAGGGACAGACACACAGAGACAGGGACAGACACACAGAGACAGGGACAGGCACACAGAGACAGGGACAGGCACACAGAGACAGGGACAGACACACAGAGACAGGGACAGACACACAGAATCAGGGACAGGGCTGTGGATGATCCTGATTTCTTCGACGTCCTTTGCACTTCACACATTTTCCAAAACAGGAACACATTTGTCTTATGTTCTAAAGGAGAAGGCACTTTTGTATGTTTTCCCCTCTGACACAGGGTTAATTACAGACAACAATCACAGACATCTGACAAAGTCTGGGGAACTGAAGAGGCAAGACATCCCTCCTCTAGTGTGCTTTCTTCCTCTAGTGGGGAGATAAAACGCAAGAGCCTCTTCGAAGCCTCCCTGAATCAAATCCAGTCAGAGCAAGACAGAAGGGAGCACTTCAGTCGGCCTCCTCCTTCAGACTTTGGAAGATGACAGATTTTTGAACAACTGCACGGGGCAGGGGTAGTGGAAAGTCAGAAGACGAAGAGAAAGGGCCTAGAGAAGACTTTGCAGTTCTTAAGTTTTCTGAGGTAAAAACTTAACTAGAATAGATTCTCTCGGTAAAGATCTTAGAAACTGTAAGTACAAAGAGAGAGCAACACAGGAAATGTTTAGAAGAAATATTCTTCCTCGGAGAAGTCACAGTCCTTCAACTGTGAGGCTAGAGGCCAGGATCACACAAGGAATCAACAGGAGCCCCTGGCCGTGTGCTGCTCTGGCAAGGGTATCATCCCCTGCGCAACTGTAATGCTTCCTCCTTTGTGCTAGCTGGCATTTGCTCTCTGATTTAAAGACACTGTTACAAAGTCCCTCGTCATTCAGAAAGATGAACGGCAGGAACACACAGATTCCCAGAGGCCCAAGGAAGAGATCAGGTAATGCCCCTGCAGTGAAACCAGAGTACTCACATGCGATCTCGTCTAGGGCAGTGACCACAAACCACGCGATGCTCCTCTCCGCCATTTTCAACCGAAGGTCTGCAACCTTCTCCTTCCACGAGATGCCTGCAAAAGACAAATATGCTTCTGACTACTCTATGATCCCGTGAAGCCAGAAGCCGAGTGAAAAGGCTTATGCCAAACACGCCAAACACTCTTACATGGTACCATTTCTTATTTTGGTTGTGAGCCTAGCTCTGCAGCCCATGGTACCACTTCTTAAGGCAAGCATGCTACCTGCACAGGCAGGCTGCGGAGAGTCCATCCCTACAGAAGAACGACTCTGCCAAGACATCTGACTGCCATGAGCCCTGACTGCTCACCAGAAACATGTTTATCCCACAAATGCCTACAAAGCATCTAGACTTGCTAGGCACATGTATCTACCAGGGGTCCTTACTGCTTGGTGCAGTTATGGCTCCAGTCCCTCCTCAGACTTACAACCCCCAGGACAGCACATACAGTTAGATTACAATTAAGTGCACTACTATATAGAGCCTGGTGTGGGTGGCAAACCGGCTGGGCTATGTGAACACATTCTCCAGCAGCAGACCTCACCTGTGAAACTCACTTAACGTTTCCTGGGCCAGAAGACTTGGGGCTAAGACCAGAGAGTTCCTGCTGCTGCCTGACTCACTGTGAATATTACTTCCAAGTCACACTTGCCCTGTCAGGGAGAGCCAAGGTTTCCATGCTGCTCCCAGAATGCAATGTGACACCAAAGGAAGTCACCTCACCAGAGTAGCATCTGTGACTTAGCTTCACACTAGCTACCTATGAACAGGGTAGGCACTCCTATGTGGTGTCCCTAGCACCCATCAGTGGCCTGAACACTCAAGGCATGCAACGGTTTGCAAAACAGAAACTTTGGCAGCAGTTTCTCAGATTTCTTCTCCTACAGCAACAGGTCAGAGGCTCTATTTCAGTTAAAAAACAACTTCAACCATGCTGATGGAAAATATTAAGCTGACCCTGGGCCACTCGCTGTGCCCATCCTCCCCAATAAACCACGCCCTCCAGTGAGGGTGTCACACTGGAAAACAAGCCTGGGGCTGCCCACAACCACAGACTGCTTTGAAGATCAGCCCGGGAATGCTGTTTAAAACTTGGCCTGGTGTCTGAGCTGTGATACTTTCTTCCCAGGACCCCTCTGGCAATCTGCCTACATTCCAGACATCCCCCCCACTGGCCCTCCCCCTCCCCTCAGCCCACCTCAGTCTCCTTCCACCCTTCACTGTCTCCATTAATCCACACTTTCTGCTCCCACAAAAGCTTGGCAGTCCATGCAGCTCACACACTCTCGGGCGCGAGCCAGGAGACAGCCACATCTAAACTTCTACAGCATAAGGTGCAAGACAGTGAGGCCTGGAAGGCAGCCCTACAAGTGCCACATGAGAGGAAGTGGAACCAGGGTCAGGAGGTGCTACACCCAGTGCCAGACCCAGAAGAGTGGCACTGCCAACCAGGGAAAAGCTTTGGTCTTCCCACCAGCACCCACACCACCATTAGAGGAGCTCTGCCACCACAGACTAAACCAAAGTGGCAAGCAGGTATCAAAAGCAGAAGGCAGTAATGGCCTGTCTTGTCAATTGGCGGTCTACACCGGGTGAGGCACAGTCCTATGGTCATGCCGGACACCTGTGCTGGAGACAAGGCTGCAAACAACGGGATGTACCAACTGCATAGCAGGATCTCGAGTGTGACTTTAACAAGATGGGTTGGCAAGGCAGGCTCTCGGGCTCACAGCTGGGGCTCTGACCTGTATAATCCAGGCCCAGTGTGAGGAGGGGCTTGCAAGGGCGCTCCGGCCGGTCTGTCCAGATCTTATCCACAAGGTTCTCCTTCACTGGCACAAGGTGGTGACCAGCACTTCGCAGTACCTTGGCCATCTTCTTCCAGTAGTCTGAAGAAAAACATAGGGCCAGCCACAAAATGAACACTCATTTCACCTAAGACAAATAGCAGGGCCCGGGACAGGCTCTTCTGAAAGGCATTCCTCAGTGCCAGGAACACAGAATACAGAATGTCACCACATGGCCTTCCCTGCCTGTCCCAGAAATGTCTTCCTTAGCTGACCCTCGATAGTGACATCGAGTCATATTGAGTCTCAAATGCCCCAGATCTCAGTAGCAAACATGGAGGAAATACAGAGGTATCTAGAAGGCTGGAAAGAACCCAGTCACTCACCTGTGGGAATGATGAGGGGGTCTACACCAACCCTGGATCCTTCTGGAAGCACACTCACCAGCCAGTCCTCCTGAGTCGGTGTGTCCTTCAGACCTAGAAGGACAGAAGTGCTAAGTGCCCTCCCTTCGCATACAAGGCCATGATCACAGAGCAAAGACCCTTGCCCACAGCCAGCCTCCGACTAGAGTACTGAGCCTAAGTCTTGGCTATAAAAAGTCTTTCTTGGGACTCCAAGTGGTATACGCAGGAGCCTACCTACCGCATCCTTGGACTCGTTACCACAATGGACAGCCTCTTACTTCTACAAGACTAGGATAGACATTAATCAGCCTCCAAAAGAACTAGAATAGTCTCTATAGGCCAGTTCTTCTTTAATCAAGCCAGTATTTTGAGGACAGAGTTTTTTAAACCAATGAGATTTTTTCTAAACAATTAATATCCTGGCACCATGCAAGCTTAGTCAGAGTTAAAGCTCATGCCCTCTGAGGATTTTCTCTGCTAACTTTTGACAGACAGGAAGCTTGATGGTTTATAAAGCTCATGACTCCCAGTCCTTAAAAACTACAGGCTGGCATGAGACTATGAGGCTTTATTTTGCTATTTGACTCTTTTTTTTTTTTTTTTGACAAATCACTAAATAAGCCACTTTATTAACAAAGTTTTTCTTGGAAGTCCTGGTATAACTTCTGTAGGATGAAGTCACATCACTTCCCAACAGACAGATCTTTGGCAAAACCCGAGGGCTGAGTCACTCATGGGCATCGAAAAACCCTGCAGAACCTCCCTACACTGTGGCACACCCGAGGAAAAGTAGGTAGGACACAGGAGCGGCACTGAGAGGGGACAAGGAGCCACCCCACACTATGGAGCTGACATAGTCTCACTTCAATAGGAGACAGAATTCACGCTTTCCTGCTCTGACCCTATTGTGCTACCAGACCTGATGGCTTCAGCTTGCAGACCCCAAAATCGGTTTCTCTCTGCAAACTGAACCTGGGATTTTTGAACCTTGGCTCCTCTAAAAGTGAGTGTACACTGGTATATACACAAAGACAGCATTTTTGGTTTCCTTGGCTTTTCAAAGGATCCAAGGTGTCAGGAAAAACACTAAGATCCTAGATTCCTGAAGCATTCCGCCACCCTGACCCAGACCATGCAGGTTACATTAGGTGGGCTGGGCCCTGCTTCTTTCTACCCACCCATCTTCATGAGAGTCCAGTTGTTGTCCATCTGCTTGGCAGCCTGGAGAAAGTAGCGCCCATCCGTCCACATGGCCGCATGCTCTTCCGTCACGATGGCTGTGCCTGCAGCAAAGCAGTGAGAAGAGAGAACGGTTTCTGACCACCAAGAATCTGTATGAAAACAGTAGCAGGCAGGCGAGGGCGGGGAGAAGCACAGGGGTCCCAGGCTCCAAGGAAATGTCCAGGTGAGAGAATGATCCCAGAGCAGCTCAGGTCAGACTCCCGTCAGAAGTAGTCCTGAAGCCTAGACTACCAGGATGCCGGTCTCCACACACGTGCAGCCAGAGTTAAGAAGGACGGAGCACATGACCATGTAGCCAAATCTTATAACCAGCAAGACAAGGCGGGAAAGGCTCTTCTGCTCCAACAGACACCCACAAAGAGCTGCTTCACCTCCCCCAGAAGCAGGCAACCTGGACCATCCGCGTCCATGGTGACTGAGCAGTCACCATCACGGAGTCCAGGCTCCCACCTCTGTTTGCCCGTAGTTCCCAGAGGCCTGGCAGATGTCCGGGCTTTCAGCAGAGGTGATGGCCAAAACCAACCCAAACGTGCCAACCCACACAAGCAGTAACGCCAAAGGAAGCAGAGGTGAACCACAAGAAGAGAGGGGCTCTAACCTCATGTAGTTTGCTCAGGGGATGGGAGCCCAAGGGGAAACCTCCCAAAAAGTCAACTTGGAAAAGTTAGGGCATAACACCAAGGGAGCTCAACATCAGCCATTATTATCTAGTTCAGTTAAACTGAAGCATCGAAAGGTCACAGAGACCTTTACAGGACCAACAAGCAACACTGGGAGAGCCGATAAGATATTAAGGTTCCATTATTCCATGTCTGAGGCACAAGCTAGGCACCTACGTTCAGTTTAATTAATACTACTTTCTGTGTGTATGTCATAAGCAATACAAAGTTCAAGATTGTTCTTTGTAATAGAAGGTTGCTTTGTTTTGTTTTGTTTTGTTTTGTTTTGTTTTGTTTTGTCTGAAACAGCAAAGACACAGAAAAGAAGAGAGGGTCACTAAAAGGTGACATTGCTGAGCGGGGGAAAACCAGAACCCACACCACTGCACAGGCTCAGGTGGGGAATGTCCAGTTTGTATTCTATTTTCAATTCTGTGCCATAAGCTGGAACGCAATTCAGTTACCTCCAGAGCGGAACCAAAACAAAGACAAAGAACAGAAAGTTTAGTGACTCACCTGCAGAGCCATCGAATCCAGAGACAAACGCCCGCCTACAGTCACAGGGTGCAATGTACTCACTCTGGAAAACAAGAGACGGTCATGCCTTCAACAGTTCATGCCCTGTGCTACAGCCTATGGGCGGTACAAGAGTTGTAAGGTTCTTGGTACCTTTACTCATGGAGCCAAAGGGACAGGTAGAAAAGCAAACCAAACATTTTGTTTGTTTGTTTGTTTGTTTTTTAAATAGCCAGGCACAGTGGCACACACCTGTAATCCCAGCACTGAGGCAAAACAATCTCAAGTTTGATGCCAGCCTAGGCTACACAGCAACATCCTGCCTTGGAAAAGCAATACAGCATCAAAAAGTTAGCACGTGGTGTAAAAGACTCTAATTAAAGGGTACAAGTTAATGCCCTTTCGCTGCACAGCTCCACCGGGAGAACAAAGCAACTGCAGAGAGCCGCTCAGAGCTGCTTCCCTCGAGAAGGTCTTACCAACACTGCTAGCTTTCCCTCTCTTGCCTCTGACATTTGGGCATCTGCTATTTTTCTGGAAAATGGAGCTGCTTTTGTTTTAACTTAAGTCTCTTTAGACACTGGCTTCTTCCTGAATGTCCTGTGTGTCCCCTCCATGGTGCTGTCAGTCTCCCACAGGGCCCATCCCTTCCTGTCAGTAACAGGAAGAAGCACTTCCTCCAATCCAGAGGACTCCCTCAAAACCAGGCCCTTCCGACTCAGAATGCCCCTGCCTCTATGTGGGAAAGGGGTTCTCATGGTGGAAGGCGGAGGGGCCGGGGATGTGAGAGTCCACTGCGTGGCAGCCAGAGCAGCAATACAAAAGTAACCAGCAGAGGTGGGATTTGAACCTAAGCAGTCAGCCCCAGATCCACAACCCTGAAGCCCTATGCCAGGCTGCCTTCTAGTACTCGGTATCTGTCATCCTAAGGATGCCAGGACAAGATCAAAAACTGAGTGTGACAGTTTATACTATCACCTCGGCAGGACCTGGAACTACCTAGGAGATGAACACCTAGACAGGTCTGCGATGGATTATTAAGATTAGATTAAGTAAGGTAGAATGACCCACCCTAAAGGGACCATCCAGCTTCCGCTAGTTGAGGCAGGAAGCCCCACTCTAACTGGGAGCAGTGCCACTCCATAGGCTGGAGTCCCAGACTGAACAGAAAGGTGAAAGTGTTCTGAGCACCAGCATCCAGCTCTCTCTGCCTCCCACCTATGGATTCAACATGAGCAGCCGCCTCCTGCTCCTGTGGGGAGCCTTTCCTGCCATGACCGAGTGCTCCCTCAAGCCCTTTCTTCTGTAAGTAGCTTCTGTCAGAGATTTTTTTTTTCAGCAAGACAATTAACTAATATACTAAGGTTCAAATAGGAAACTCTAACTCGCCCACTGTCAGGCTGAGAGTGGACAGGGATCCAAGGCCAGCTCTGCTTGTGTCCAGAATTGAGTGTCCCTTCACTACCATTGCCAGCAGGCTTTCCTAGGCCAAAGGACTCAGCAAGATAAACACTATTAAGCATGGTAGAACACCCTTGCAATGTCAGCGTAAGAGGCTGAGGCAGGGGAATCATGAGTCAAGAAACAGCCAGTGCTATGTGGCAAGACCCTAGAGGTAGGGAAGGAACTTAGGTAGAGCATGGGGCCACTGGCCAAGCCCAGGGTGTGTAGAGACAGTCAGTGCATCTGAGAAAGAAAAGGATCCATGTGGCCCTCTTGCTGTGGGGGAGACCTGCATCCCTCAGCAGAGCTGCTCCAACCATCCCCAGGGACCCTCAGGGAGACGCTCAAAGGACCTGCTGCAAATGAAACAAGAGGAAGGCCAACCACCCCTGGCCCCCAGCCCAAGCCCAGCTCTGTGGTGCACGGCATGGCCCAGTGCTCGCTCTGCCCAGTTCCTCAGCTCTAAAGTGTGTCATTCCTACCGCCAACCCCAAAAGAGCACACAGAGCAACACACAACATAGAGACAATTCACTAGACCTATAGACACAGGAAGAGATGGTCCCCAAAATCCTCCTTTGTTAACCCAGTGACTACTGGGTACAGACTTTTAAAAGAGAGACAGGACCACCAGACCTAGAGGCACTGGTCTTTATCAGCTACTCAAGAGGTCGAGGCAAGAAGGTCTTAAGTTCAGGGCCTGCCTAGACAAGTCCAAGGACAGCCAGGAGGTCTTAAGTTCAAGGCCTGCCTAGACAAGCCCAAGGACAGTCAGGGTAGCAGCAGCAGCACCCTCCCAAAATTTAAAAAAAAAAAAAAAAGTTAAGAAGAAAGAGAAGCTGGGGAAAAGCAACACCTGTCCCCTAGGCCTGCTGGGAAGGGCAAATAAGATGGCGTGCTAACCTTGGCAGAAGCCTGGCATGTACACACAACAGATCTCCAACCCCATCCTCCTAAGAAAGCATCAGAGGAACCAAGATGAAAAGGCAACAGAAGACTCATCCTCTCAGCAAAGATGCTCTGATAACATGACGCCCTGGATGTGGCCCTCCTACCTGTGACAGAGCAAGGATGCTCTGACAAGACAATGCCAATGAGTCCAGATCTCTCTGAGACAGGTCTCCAAGGTGGCCCCATTACTCTCCAGGAAGCTGAAGGGTTGGGGAGGGACAGGAGACCACAGGATTAGTCCAGCCCTGACCACAGAGGCAGGGGACAAATTTCTCCAGCAGTTGATCATGTCTAGCCTGGGACCCAGACAAAGCCTGGGGCGAGAACCAGACATGACCTAAGTGGTCATCAAGCCAGAAGACACGGCTCGTGGGGCTGGCAGCAGGCTCACCTCCACACTGAAGGGTAAGTGAGGCCAGACGAGCACTGAGTCCTGGTGAATGCTCCCCAGTCATGAAGCTGGCAAAGCCCAGGGATGCTCTTCCCAGAGCAGGCTAAGGAGAGATGCAAAGAAGCAGACACAGCTGTTGGCTTTTCCTCCCAAATTTCCCATTCTCTGCATTTCTCATAAGAGGATTGAGGCCAAGCCTCATCATTTCCACCTGCCCACAGTCCTGAATCCTCACTTCTCATACACTGAGGGGGGAGCTTCAAACACACACATTCTTAATATTAACAGGTCTTATCAGCGCTCTCCTTCCAACTCTCTAGTCTGCCTGTCATGTTTAAGATCAAAGGCAAATCCTGGCCCAGTCCCTAGTTACGGCCTGAGCAGGCCCTGCTGTCCCCTGGAAACTCCAACCTCAGCCCCTCCAGCAGCTCATCAGTACACTTCAGGTTGAATGTCATCTCCACAGCGACACTGTCTGAATGGCCCAAGCAAGGCAGCCACCCAGTCACTCAGCTCTGTACAGAAGCAGCTTCCTGTCTTCTCAGGGAGCATTCAGACTGTTACTGCATTTGTCCTTCATACCCTCCCCCCAGAGCATCCCATGAGAGCAGAGTGGCCACAACTGTCCCTGTGCACAGAGCAGGTGCCACGCAGTGGGTTCCCAACCAAGTGTGCAGAATCAATGAAGGGCCTCTCCCCTCTGCCTAGGGAACCTTACCTATTCTATGAAAAGGAAGGAAACAGGTCACAAGAGGAGCTAAAACCAAGGAAGTGGGTCCTCCCTGAAACCTCCAGAGGTAACAAAGCTCCTCTGGCCCCTACAGACCTGGGGACCTCTGACCTGTGAGGGAAAAACAGGAGTCATAGTGGTGACAGGAACAGCAAGGGGCTGAAGGGATTTATCATCTAAAGCTGAGGTTTCAAGCCACCTAGCAGCACAGCAGGAGGCCAGCAGGCAGGACAAAGGGACAAAGCAGGACAGACAGAGAGCAGCTGTTCCTCACTCCCATTCCCACCTAGCTGGGCCAGCCTTCAGTACTAGGAAGCTAGAAATCCCTGTTTGTGAGAAGCCACCCAATTGTTAAAATGTTGGTGTCTGACTCAAACAGTGTAAATAAAGAACATGTACAAACTACAAAAGGAACCTTCGTCATCTGTGAAAACCCAGCTCCAGTGCCTGTCTGACACAGCTGCCCTACCCACGCCAGCGTTCAGAAGTCTCCCACATCTCAATCTTGGGTGATGCTGACCGACTACACTGGCTGATGTATTGGGCCCAACTCCTGTGTGTTGCCAATGACTGTAATAATTTCTTCCAGTTCTAATCTAGAAGTAATCACCTCCCCCAGCTCCAGATGGAAAACAAAACTGAAGCTCACAGAAGACAGTTCCTTCCTTCCTTCCAAGGTTCCACAACAGCAAAGGTAGAGGAAAACTGTGAACTCGGCCTAACTTTCCAAAGGCCTCATCCTATGTGTCCAGGCAACGTCCAATTTTAAACTGTGTATAATAATTACCATAAAAATGGATTATAAACTCAGAAGGAACAAGGAACATAAAGTATGACCCAGAGTCGACAACCTTCAATAACACAATTAATAATCCAAGCCTATTACCAAGTCTGGCACTCGGCTTACTAGCTGGGCTCAACTTGCTCATCTGTGAAATGGGGAGAAGATGATATTCATACTTAGGGACTGGGTAGGAACTGGTACTCAGCACTAAAAAGGAGCAGCACTTATTCCTTGCAGTGAGCCAGACTCAGGGAACCTAATCAAGCTTCTCAGAGTAGGCCATGTGGCCAGCCACAGGGGACGAGCATCCCAAGAAACATGAGCTACCACCATATAAGTTAGGCCAAATATGCAGTACAGAGCTAGCTCTAGCTTCAAGGTTGTTGAGATCTGCCTTTAAGCCCATCAGGCAGCACTTAGAGGTCTAACCTGGGCCACCATGGACAGATGAGGATCAAGAGGACTATCCAGAGAAAGGGGAAGGCTAGAGAAGGCCAGAGGCAAGACACAAGATCTGGGCTGCCAGCCAACAGGCTTGACAACACAGGCGGCAGCAGAGAATTCTGGGAACACTCTGAAGTCATGGTCAGAACCCCAAAGAGGCAGCAGCAGAGAATTCTGGGAACAGTCTGACGAAACCGAGGCCCAAACGTCACCCTGAAAGGCTTGCACTCTACCCTGCGAGTTCTAGAGACACTGAGGTTGAGGACTGGGGCTAATTGGTGCTGAGATTTAAGACCTGTCACATGGCCACGTGCCCTTGGAACACGACAAGGACAACAACCGCCCGAATGCCACAACAAGACTGAATTTATTAGAGTCCACTCTGGGGCACATTTTCTCCTCCCTGGTCTTCTATGAGCCAAGTATCTGAAAGAACATGCCGCACACACATTAAGTTCTCGACAAAACTGAAACCGGATGGTTAGATATCTGTGTTCTGAAAACACCACACGAAGATAGTGAACAGAGACATGAGCTACTTCCTTACATCAAGCACAGGATCAATGCCCGGGCTTTGGTACCTCTCCTCTCCTAGATGGAACAGCGTCAACATACGTGAGGAAGGTGTACAGCTTCCCAAGACAAACACTCCTGCCACAATGTAGCCAGGTTACTGGACAATGGCTGCCCAGCTAGAGCTTCATTTTCCAGGTCCCATTGCTTCTAGGTAGGTCACATGGTGGGAAGAAATGGCTGGGTCAAGAGTTAAACGTGAGTATAGTCTCAATAATGTCTCCCTTTGCTAGCTAGAAAGGGGGCACTGTAGACAGAGGAGCTCAGATCAAGTCCCTCATCAATAGAACTCTATACTACAGGATCAAGACTTCCGACCTCACAGATCCAGGCCCCAGAGGCTTTACGATGCGTTACCACCACAGGCCATGGCTCTAATGAACCCGTGGACAGAACCACTACTCTGTCCCAGGATCAAGTTTAAGCAACAAAACAAAACAGTAGGCTGACTTCAGGAGGTATGGAGAAAAAATACAGTTTAGGAAAATCTGATTCGGTGTCTTCCAGAAAGAGAACCACACACACTGCCAAAGACTCATATTAACAAATTCACTTTGACAAAATGTGACCCTTTGACTAAGCCAAGCCAAAGCACAGAGCTCGGGGCCTTTCCGATAAGAAGATAGGACTTCTGAAAGAAAGCCCTGGCCCCATCCAGTGGCAGCCGCTGACGCCCAGCAATCCCAGGATCTGCTTGAGATAGCACACGAAAGCATTTACAGATTACCACTGGAAGAGCTCCCCGGGGCCTTGTTCTGGGATTAGAAAGAACCACTTAAATCGACAGAGAGGCTGACCACTGAAGTGCCAGGTCCTTGCATAACCATGCACTTGGGGCCCGTCTGGTTCATCTCCACTAGGGAACAGTGTGGGTGGATTTGTAGTTTGGAAAGTACACAAAGAACAGAATTCAAGATTCCCTTCAGTTCTGCAGCACTCCGTCCTCCAGCCCGAGGAGGAATTCCAGCAACCTTGAATCGGGCTGAGATGAAACAGTCAGGATGGAGGGCCACAGAGAACAGAGCCTCTCTATTGCTGCTGAAGTCACACACAAAGCAGCCCTTCCTCCCTGTTCCCAGAGGCCTGGCAAGGACACGGAGCCCCACTTAAGGGAGTTACCCCAACTATGCAGTGCCTCTCCACAGGAACTGAAAGAGGAAACCCACTTCTGCTGGTGCCATCTCAGTCACCCATGGACCAAACCTGGAGAGTCTCTGCCTGCACAGTTCACACTAAAAGCATGTCCCATTGTTTCCCTCCCAATCTCTGTTCTCTACGACCAATGCTCAACTTCAGACCCTCTTACCCAGATTCGGGGATCCCTTGACCTATCAACAGGTTTCCCCATTCTGTGTCTTCCTCCTCCAACCCATACTCAAGAACACCCCCTACTGGTCATATTACCTTCTTGTTCCAAAATCTTTAGAGTTCCTGCTAACCATACCTCAACTCAGCCAGACACCATGGTACCCTGCAATCCTAGCAGACAGGAGGACTAG
This sequence comes from Rhabdomys pumilio, assembly GCA_030674055.1. Classification (NCBI taxonomy): domain Eukaryota; kingdom Metazoa; phylum Chordata; class Mammalia; order Rodentia; family Muridae; genus Rhabdomys; species Rhabdomys pumilio. The sequence continues at coordinate 178,328,890 of JANHMN010000003.1, forward strand.
GTGTCCAAAGTTATCCTCCACTACGACACCAAGTTTGGGCTACAAGAGTCTTGAAAAACAAAAACTCCTGACTATGGGGGTCAAGGTTATGGACAGGAATGGATGAGGAATGGCCTTGATTAAATGTGCCCATGGTATGCTTTCCATGGATGACGTCTCTCTGTCTCTCTCTCCCGAGCTCTCTCCACACATCCAAATTCTAACTGCCTGTAGTCCCACGAAATGGGCTTCTCTGAGAAAGCCTTCCTTAACCCTGCTGTGCTAGAAGTCTCTCTCACCTAGGAATACACTCCATACTGACACAGACCAATGCTGTGAATGGCAAGAGCTTCCAGCCACACGCGACCACTGAGCACTTGGAGAGCTGCTGCTTGTTGCCAGTTGCTCTTCTTATTAGACTGAACTGTGAGTAGTTAATTGTATCTCATTTTAATCAACTGCGATGTAATTTTAAAACATACACAAGATTCAGTTAGTAGAAAACTTTTAGGTATGCTTAGAACAACTTGGGTATGTGAGTCTACTTTGCAAATATAAATTTAATGAACGGTAAAAGCAGATGAGATACTCGAAAGCACATTCCAACTGAGGTGTTTTATTACTATAAGCTAGCATGTGTGCGTCCTTCCTGTAAAAGTAACCTTTACTCTTTATACTGATACGTGAAAACGATCATTTCCTCTGATTCCCTGGCGGAAATAACTTATTAGGTATTTTACTACCTTTCGAGCAGCACACAGCTCACAGCTCCTCCTGGATGGTGCTGCCTGAGCCCTTCCCTGACACATGTGCAGGATTTTATGTGTCTTCACATCTCTCTGGCTTGTCTGGCCTTCTACTCTAAGGGAGCTTTCATTCGCCTCTATAAAGGCAACAGTAATGAAAAAAGCAGCTCATACAATGACACCCAGGGGACAGACCTGACATGAGCATTTGCTGACAGCAGCCCTGTGACTCACCAGGTAAACTGAGACTCAGAATCTAACAAGCATGCAGCTGGTTACGGAGGCAAGTCTCGCATCCCGGCGTTTGAGCCAAGATCATCCCGTGGGTAGCTCACCTGGGAGCTACCTGCCTCTGCTTTGGTCCAGTGTCAGCCCCCAAGCAAGCAGGCGACACATCAGTCAAACAAAGCTGAGCTTCCCCACTGCCGCTGTTCACAGAAGTGCCGTGTAGTAGGTTCCCTGGTCTCAATAAAAAAATAAAGGAATGTAAGTATATATAAATTTATGAAGTCTGGACAGCAACTTCTGCAATCAGTGTCTAGCATGAGCAAGCTGATTTGTTGTTTTTAGGACGCTGCTAAATAATGCATTGTCCTGGGGTTCCACCTCCAGCTTCCTTATTGGAGACCTTTCAACAGTGGTATTCCAGGATCGTTAGAGCTGAAGGGCTGGTGAATCTGCAACAGCGCTGTCCTTTGGCCAGCCCTCCTATCAGTCCCCAAGGGTATATTAGGCCACACCTAATGTCAGAGGTGAAAGCATTTAAAATTCAATGGGACACAGAATTTCCCTTTGTGATAAAGAGAAAAAAAGCATTTCATGAACGGCACCCAGGACTAAGAACATCAAGATAAACTTGGCTTAGCTACGAGAATGTTCTCTACCCATAAACATACAGACAGTACGGAGTGTAGTGTAACAGTAGGCTAGAGGAACAGAAAGACAGGCACAGACACACAGCTGCACACAGTCTGAGCCAGGCATGTCGGCCTCACTGGGGGTGCAGTGAGACTCAAATCTTTCTGCACGAGGCCACCTTTAGAGGTAAAGGTTCACAAATAAAGTAGAGGTGTTAGGTAAAGAGAGGACAGGGAGGCAAGCAAATGGAAAAGGAAAAGGGGGGTGGGCACTTGTGGGGGGCCCTTATCAACCATGCCTGTCAGCTCCTGTCCTGTGCAGTCTTGAGGACACTGTTGGGCCAAGCAAATGTCACAACTGGCAAGCACATGGTTCTGGCTCCATGAGGCCTCTCAAGGGCTCAAACTCTCAGCACCCAAAGTATAATGGTGGATTACAGGAGCAGGGAGGAGGAGAAATGAAGAGCCTCTCAATTGGTGGAGTTCTCATCTGCTTTTCGGGGTGAAACCCATCTAGAAACCTGTTGTGTAACAATGTGTACGTTGCTAACATCCTGGTACTGCACATTCTAAAGGATTATGCTGGTAGACGCAGGGGGACGATTTTACTACAGCTCACTGCACTGTTTAGATCACAAAATACACATCTGTAGGATGTCTGACAACACTCAGGGGCACCTCAGGATACTTCTAACGCCACTTCACAGCCACTCCCTCAAGGAGACCCCAACCACTTGTTTGTTCCACACGGTGCGGGGAGGGGTGCTCGAGAGGAAGACCAAGGGTGTTCACACCGATCACGGTCTCATGTGGGACTCTGGACCTGGGAGAAAACTCAGTCTATTACCTTGAAAGTAAGAGATAAGGAAATGAAAGCACAGCAGTTGTCCAGTTTATACTACCTGCTCTGTAACCTGCCTCCTGGTCAGAGAAAATGATGTACAGCAAGAGTCAGAGTCCTTCCTCCCCTCCCCCCTCCCCACCCTTCTTCATGGCCAGAGCATTCCTCTCCAGCAAAAGCAAGAGAGCCCGGTGCTGCTGACTCAGCCTTTCTGCCTGTAAACCAGAGGTTCCCAACCTTCCTTACGGCTGCAACCCCTGACTATGGCTCCTCATTGAGCCCCGGCCATGAAACTACTTTTGTTGCTGCTTTAGAACCGTGACTTTGCTACTGCCATAGATCATAATGTAATCTGTATTTGCAGGTGGTCTCGGGCGACCACTGGGAAAGGGTCACTCCATTCCCAGGTTGAAAACCGCTTGCACTAAACTTTCAAAACATTTTTTCTAATTGTACACGGCGCCTCCAGGTAGTTTCTGCCACCTGCAACTGAGGACTCCTAAAACCCAGCCTTATCTCCCACTAATGGTCTTTAGTTCCCTGAGACTTGCCCAGGGAAACTGGCCATGCTAGTTCTAAGAGGCTTTCTGCTTCTCTGGTTTTGTTTCTATTAACCCTCCTACTTGGAACCCCTTCCCTTCTCCACCTCCAATTTCCACTCCCCTCTAGTCACCTGCCATCCTGTCTCCCAAGTCCCCATCCTCATCCCCTCGGAGCCTGTCACTTCCACAGCCCAATCAAGTTTTCTTCACGGCAGTTACCACGTTTTCCCTCCCGACAGATACATGTGTGCACACCTTTTTAAATGAGTATACGTCTGTGGATGACTATGCATGCAAGAGGGCGCCTGCAGAGGCCAGAGGAGGCGTCAGATGACCTGGAGCTACACGTACAGGCAGCTCACGGCTAAGAATCCAACTCAAATCTGCTGAAAGATCAGCAACTGTTCTTAACCACTGAGCCATCTCTCCCCAGCATCACAGATATCTTAACCCCACTACACTGTGTGATTCCTGAGGCAGAATCCAATTCTGTTGGCATTAGACACAACTGCTGAGCAAAGGCTGGAAAAATAAACTTACAGATGCTTCTATGGGGAAGTGGGGAGCACTCTGATGCCTCCATAGGGAAGTGGGGAGCACTCTGATGCCTCAAAGGGGAGGTGGGGAGCACTCTGATGCCTCTATGGGAAGGTGGGGAACACTCTGATGCCTCTATGGGAAGTGGGGAGCACTTTGATGCCTCTATGAGGGAAGCAGGGAACACTTTGCACACCGTTTCTTCTCTCACTAAGCTATAACCATGGTGAGAGCAGGAGTCTGACCTTCCAGACTCATCTTTGTAGCCCTTTAGTAGCATGTCACAGGGTGGACACTCACATACCAGCTGACTTGCCCACAGCAAGACAGCCCTAGAATCCATAACTGACCACTAAGTGGGAGCTCCGTGATGGCTAACTGTCCTCTAGCAATGCCCGAGCAGAAAGAGGTGGGACACAGTTCTGATGGGGTCAGAGCATGGCAGACGCACCGTATTAGAACGGAATATATCCAAAAGGGAAAGATCCATAATTTAAAGCCCTTATTTTTCCCACTGATTCTTTGCAATTTACTAAAAGCTAGGTATCCTCACTGGGAACAAGGAAGCCCCAGTCAAAGCTACCAGCATTTGGTGAGGCTTAATCAAATACGGCTCCTACGTCAGGTCCCAGAATACACACTTTCTTATGGGTTTGCTGAGGGGAGACCTAAGGACCTAAGGAAAAGGAAGGAGGCTGAGGGGTCGTCATCCACCATCCCCACTTGGTACCTGGTGGGCATCTCCTGATGGGATGATATAGGCCTGGATGGGCTCTGCCACGTACTCGGAGTTCCTCATGGCCTGTCGTAACTGCCGCAGCAGCTCTGAGGTCACCTTCGGAGCCATCCTGTGGTCTGCAACAGAAGAGTTTGTTAGAAACCAGCCTGGCCCTGCAATTCAACAGCTAGCAGTCCACAGCAAACTAAAGAAGGGCACCTTTCACATCCTCCCCCAGCTTCATCTTCAAACTAACCACTCCACCACCAGACCAAGCCCAAAGCAGCCAGAGACACTGGTGCTTATAGTTTTGAGATGCAAACTTCTAATCACCCGTTAGGTGGCAAGAATAGTTTTGCCATGAAGACTCATTTCCTGATCATGTTTGACTTCTAGGACATTATTCTAAAGAGAAAAATTAAACAGTTATAAGGAAATATAGGTGTCAACTTCTGTTTATAGCTATGAAAGAAATAAAAAGATACACTATTAGTTAAATAAACTATAATGCATAGAACACTAAACAGTCACTAAAAAAAACTATATGGACCTAGGAAACTATTACATAGGCGTATGAGTTTGTATACTAGAAAGTTGTCAAGGCTTGATGGGTAATTAAAAACATTTGAAAGGGTATGTGTAGATTATTTTACTTTAAAATTGCATTTTAAAATGTATACATGCAGAAAGAAGTTTCTAGAATCGCAATAATCCATGTGTTAAGAGTGGTTACTTTGAGGTCTTAATCTTAGGGCTTCTATTGCTGTGATAAAACACCATGACCAAAGGCAACCTGGGGTAGAGAAAGTTTATTTCTGCTTACAGTTCTACCTCACAGTTCATCACTGAGGGAAGCTGTGATTATCCTCACAAGACCTGCACAAGGCTGAGTCTGTCCACAGGCAGGCATGGACAAGTCCTGCCCACCTCCTGACAGGCTACTAGCAGCTCTATTCTGGGAGGGAGGTATAACTTTCTTCAGTGACGTAGCCACTGATAGCTGCCTATGCTTCAATAGATAACTCACCCATGCTTGTGCAAGCGACTCTTAACTGAAATGGATTACATGCAGCAGAGAGAGAAGGTGAGGAAGTAGGAGGCAACTAGTGAAGAAAGTCTTCAACGAGAAAGCGGGGGTGAGAGTGATGGGCTGAAAATGCCTGAAACTAAGTTTATAATTGAACGAGACTGCCGTTTTTTAGATTTATTTATATGCATACGGATATATATATGTATGTATTAATGTATGTATGTATGTATGTACATATGTATGTATGTATGTATGTATATGCAATATCTGCATGCCTGGTGTTCCCGGAGGCCTAACAGTATCAGATCTCCTGGAATTGAATTTACAGCCACATGGATGCTGGAAATGGAACCTGGGTCGTCTGAAAGAGTAGTCCAAGCTCTTAACCACTTAGCCATATCTCCAACCCCTGTTTGGTAGATTCTTCAAAAAAAGACTTTTGCTCAACAGATACTGACATCATCCAATAGATAAGCCTTTTAGACACAGCCCTATGGCAACCAAGCCAGTGACTTCACAAAGAGCCAGTACTGAGTTGCGGTCGAGCACACAGCCCTCGGCCCCATGCATCAGTAACATAAAACATGACTGGAATGCTAGAGGTCAAGGTAGAACACCAGGGATGTGTTTAAAGAACGGTTGTTTGTTTGGGCGACTTCTTGTTGTGCTCCTGTTGTTGCTGGAGATAGGGTCCCCAGCTGGGACAGCACACAGAGCCTCCTGAGTTCTGGAAACTACATGCACCCGCCATCCCCGGCTCAATTACATTTGTTTGTCTGCGTGCGCAGATGTGCACATACACAAGGAAGCGAGAGGACCTGCAGAAATCAGTTCTCCCTCCACAATGTGGGTCTCAAGGATCCAATTTAAGTCGTCAGGCTGGGCGGCGAGCACCTTTACCCACCTCGCCTTTCAATACATTCTTCAATGTCATTTTTACCTTCGTCCCCACACAGCCCCAGGCTGATCTAGATCTTACCACAAGTCGGGCTGGCCTCCAGCCCACAATCACAGGTATGTGCCATCATGTCTGCACATACAGTATTTTCGATGATCCCCAAAATCATCTTAGTTCAACTACCCAACCCTCACTCTCCCCGAGAGCCCTGGCAATCTCTGGCTTTTCTTACTATCACCATAGTTAGCTTTTTCCAGACTATCCTTCAGCTGGAATCATACACAGCCTTTTCAGACTGGCCTCTCTCACTTACCAAGATGAAGGTAAGAGTTCCCCGTGTCTTTTCAGGGTGTGATACCTCAACTCTTTTCAGTCTTAAATGATACTCAATGACTAGCTATACTAAAGCTTGTTTATTCCTTCACCTGCACAAAGACATCTAGGTTGCTTCCAAATTTGAGAAACTATGAATAAAGCGCCATCAACAGTCATGTGGAGGCATGGCTTTTGTGTGCACACACTATTTTAACATACCTGGGTAAAGACCAAGGAATGAGACCACTCAATTATGAGACAAGCATTTATTAGAGTGTAAATAACTGTCAAACTGCTTTCCAGAGTGCCAGGGCCATGCTTCACCAGCAATAAACAAGAGTTTCTATTGCACTGTATCGTTGCCTGTGTTAGACACTGTTGGTGTTTGGGCTTTTGCAACTCATTTTAAACAAGTAGTGAGAGATCTTATTTGTCCAGAAACAACCTGATGCACAAAGCTGTGCATCATGGGAAGTTCCAGAAAGGCAGCTCCTTCAGGACTTCACACACTAACAACCTGACTGCTGCAGCTTACCCGAGGCTGTCCCTTGTGTCTGCTTCTGTCTTCAGCCACCAGCACCTGGGTTTTCATACTTCAGTTCTTATGATGACCTCAGTAGATTCCCCCATAGTGTACCTCACACTGTTTATATGACTCACTGAAACCCCACCAGCACAGCGTCAGCACAAGGACAACCTCACCAACTCAAAGGAAGGATCACTGGAAACTGTTCCGTCACCCAATCGTGTCCACATTCCCTACAGTGTAGCTGCTTCTGAATCCAGTCTTCAGAGAGGCATTCTTCCCTGCTCTCTCACTTACTTAGTTTGCATCCGCTCATGTCTCAGAGAAAGAGAGAACCAAAATATCTGGTCTGAAGCCACTGCTTCAGAGAATACAGCAAATGAATCACAGGTTCCTGGCCACTTTGGACAAATCAGTGAGACTAACTTCAAAGTAAAAAGAAGAAGAAGGCTGTGGTGTGGCTCAGGGGAGGGTGCTCGCCTGTGCTCACCTCGTATGCACTAGGCTCTAGAATTCACTCCAGTTCCACACACACAAACACAAAAAGTGCTTGGCCTGCTATGACCTTGTCTTAGAACTGAGAGAGTAGCTCAGTAGTCAGCCCTTGCCCAGCACCACGAGGTTCAATTCGCAGCCCTGCTCCACTCCCCAAAAATCAAAACTCCTCCGTTCATACGTTAACATCTCCATGGATCCAAGGGAACACCCATTGTGAACTCAGAGGAACACCAGCGCCTGAAAACCTGACTGTGACGCCTTCCTGAATTTCAGAACAGATTTGATACGCTTCGAAGTCAAACCCTGTCCCACAGTGTCAGGGACCCCTCTCGCCATGCTGTTCCAGCCCTCTTGAACGTAAAAGCTCCCCCTACTACAGCTTCCTAAGCTAGGACAACAGGAGACCTCCGTTAGCGTTCTCATAGCAGACCTCTTTTGGACTACTCATGGGGGAACTCCTGACTTAATCGGTCTGGAGTGCAGCCCGGCATATGAAATTTTAAAAAGCGAATATCTGACAAGAGTCCACCATACTGTCTTTCAAGATCATTAATTTTCTGACTGATTTTTGGCTTCTAATTTAGGCACATTCCAACCGAAGGATTTTGTTGGCACCAACAAGGTGCTTACAATACAGAATCAAACGCATCAACATTGGCAGTTGCTAACCTCATGGACAAATTTAACACAACCCACAGCAAGCATCTACACCTCAGCTACAAACGGTCAAGGCCAAGTGCCTCTTCAGCTTTCTCCTCACTGTCTCCTCTCAGCCATACCCTGGCCTTCAGACAGTTTCCTGCCTCGACACTGCATCCCCCTCTTTGATTCATGCCGGGCCTCCTTAGAACCACGAACATTGCCAACTTCTCACAATGGTGAATTTAGTCCCATCCACGGTATCTCCTGCCCCCAGCACGTCTCTACATGTTCTCTTCTTCCTGTCCTCTTAACCTTCAGGCTTCTTGCTTTGGTTTTGGATAAAACATAGCAACTTCTTTGTCATCTGTATCCTTGAACAAGATGAAAAAAACTCCCTAAAGTACAACCAACAGATAATGATCAGGGGAATGGGGGTGTCAGCAACAGTAAATACGGGGACTGCAACATCAGGCGACTTGGAGTCAAGGGCTTGTAGAACCAGAAGCAGCTCACCCAGAGACTACCACTGAGGTAAGTACAAGAGGAAGGATGGCTCAGTGGGCACGGCCGTGAAAAACACAGTCTATGAAGGTGACTGAAGACTGAAGACTTGATGTTCAAGGTCAACACTGGCAAAACTATTCACCCCAGGACCAGGGTGGAAGGAGCAGGGAAGGGAAACTAATTATTCTATGAGGATACCCATTACCAATAAGAGTACCCATTATATAATAAGCATTTTATGAGTATCTGCAATCATTAGAGTCTGACACAGAACAAACTAAGAAGAAATACAATAGGCTATGCAAATGGTGTGACAGGTCCATATCCTATTTTTCCCTAAAGCGGAGACCACAGACCACACCGTTTCTGTACGTTTGCGTAACTATACACACTTAGATGGCTGATTATCACATTGTTATGTCTGTAATATTTTCAGAAAAAGCTACAAAACAGTGAAATGAAAAGTGGAAACTTAGAAGATGCGATATTAAAAACCTCACTCCGCACCCTTTATTTTTCAGAGATGTTAGCAGCAGCCAAGAACTGAGCAGTGAGCAGGGAAGTGGAACCAAGAGCAACAGACCGGCCCATGATGTGACCTCAGCCTATACTGCCCCAGGTATTTTTAAATCATGACTTTAAGAGGATAACCCATTAAAAAGTCTCCTGCCTATAAGTTCTCAAAGCTGAAGCCGTTGTCACAAACGCTTTTCTCTGCTCACACTGAAGGCACAGCTCATTGCCCTTCCTGGGTGGCTGGCACTAAATGTGACAACTGTGACACGCATGCAGGAAGCTCAAGAAATAGGTGAGCCTGGACCCAAACATGGATTCCCATGTTATAAGAGCAGAGGGCTGATGACCTCCAGTTTCAGCATCCTAGAGCATGCCCAGATGCTCTGGTCTGGCCTACACGGCTGAGACAGCTGAGGGCTTTACACACATTAGTATTTGATTCTCACAATGATTCTTCTGAGGAAGATTTCATTATTCCCATTTAAAGGAACAGGGGTTGAAAGGAGTTAGGGAGGTGCCCAAGTCAGCTAAACCATCATGGACCAGGACTCAAGGTCTATGCAATTCTCTAGTCTATGCTCCATTCCCAGCATCCCTAGGGGACTGAAGTGAGTAAAGGAGCCCACAAGCAGCAGACTCGGTCCTCGGACTCATCTCCAGGTGGCATGTACCACCTTAGCTCCTGGGAATCATACACTTGCAAGTTTTCTCCAACTCCAAATTTGATTATTTGAGTCCTTCATCCCCTTCTCCTCTTTTCCCGACTTCTTTCCTCTCTTCTCCCTAATACAACTCTGAATGAGCTGGACAATCTGTATTTCTAGATGTAAAATCACACACAATACCATTAGCGTTCCCACGGTGCCCACTTAGTGGTGGGCACACAGCCACTTCCAGATGAAGGACAAGCTACAGTTCTGGTGCAGCCACAGCAAACCAAGGCTTCCCTAGAGCGGGAGTACAGCCAAGAACTCCTGTCATCTCTCTAGCAACCTTACTGGATGAATAACTAACATGTTCTGAGAAACAAGGCTGAGCCTGGGAAATTTAAAAAAAAAAAAAAAAAAAAAAAAAACCTTTTCTTAATTGCGTACTCAATTTATACAGCACTGTAATATATTTTCTCATTTCAGAGTCTGACAGAGAGTTGAAAGCTAATTTCTAAAATGATTATCAACAGGGACTACATGGGAAATAAAGGCTGATACTAGAAGAACCAGAAGACACTTCAACAACAGTCTTCTCCACCCACCACCATCACTATCCATCCCCATAAGAACACGAAATGAAAAAAAATGTACTTTTCTGGTTTGAAAAAAAAAAAAAAAAAAAAAACAC
>JANHMN010000003.1:178339476-178361178 GCA_030674055.1 Rhabdomys pumilio
TCCCCCCCCCCCCCCCCCCCCCACCCCCTCCAAAAAAAAAAAAAAAAAAAAAAAAAATTTTTTTTTTTGTTTTAAAAAAAAAAAAAAAAAAAAAAACACTAAGGCCAGCAAGACGGCCCAGCGGTGCGGGTGCTTGCCACCGAGCCTGACTTGAGTTCCAGTTCCAGGACCCACATGGTGGAGAAAGCCAATTCTACAAGTTGTCCCCTGACCCCCCATCCATGTGCCATGACGTGTACACTCATACACACATACACAATAACCAAATATAGTGCTATAAGTTTAAGTGGTAAATATATAAAAACAGTAACTGAGGATTCCATGATTCTTAATTTCCATATCCTCGTCTTACCCATGGTCAATTACAAATCTCTTACCCTCCTTTCAATCAATCTGAAGTTGGGACAGGAACTCTTAATGACATTCCACCTAATTTATAAGCAAAATTACTGTTACCTGTGTCCACACTCTTGTCTCCTGAGGGTGTCACCTCGTTAGGTTCAATTATTCTTAAATTTCTCAGCTGAAAATCCTGGCGATTCGCCCTTGAAGAGAAAGAGCAGACTGCTACAGACTTCAGCCCCGGGAAATGTGGCAAGGCTAGTCAAGGAAGGCGTCACCCTGGCTGAGCGGGCCTGTGTGAGTCACAACTCAACCCTGGTATCAAGATGGCTACAGGTTTCAGATAAGCCACCCTCCACTCCCATGCACCCTCAGCAGGAAGCACCTCCCCATGGGACCCACTAGATTGTCACTGTCAAGCATCTCCACAGCAGCCAGGCCTCCTCAGCTTACCCTTAATCCACGAATTCTCTTCAATGGCATCTAACCTCATTACTAGACTCATTTATTCTCAGTAAGTATGGTCTCAATGACGAGATATTTCACTTGCACGAGGTTCTGCTTAGCTCTATTTCACTTTTTTTTCTGGTGTCCTGTCCGTTCGCTCTGGTTTCAGTTTCTCCTCCCAGCAGCCTGAGCCTTTGGGGCACTTATTTCAGATTCTGCACCTGGATAGCAACTCCTGTGTTTGTTAGATCTGCTGCTTCTCCCGGCTGGTAGCTCATCGGGAGTTTATCTTCATGGGCTGGGGATGTAGTTCAGTTGATAGAACCCTTGCCTAGCCCAGAGGAAACCATGGGTTCAATCCCCACCACTGTATAAACCAGACATGGTAGTACATGCTCAGAATCTCAGTACTTGGGAAGTAGAGTCTGAAGTTCAAAGTTATCCTTCGCTGCTTGGCTTAAGGTCAATCCAGGATACATGAGAGCCTGCCTCAAGGAATGGAAGTTTATCATTAGCCAGGCATGTGGTACACAGCTAGAAAGCAGGAGGAAGTGGGGGGGAGACTTTGAGCCTACCCTGCACTACAAAGTGAGCACATATCTCAAAAAGGGATTGGGGGGATATGCTTGACCAGAAACTATCTATGGAAAGCTATGTCTTGATTCATATAAGAATCACTGTCACTGTTTGCCAACTTTCCGCATTAACTTCTTAGGCAAAGGTGTACACGTTTCTCGTCCCCTCTATAAGAACCCTGGATCCCAGGCATAAAAGCCTTCGTCTGGATCTGATACCTTCCCAGGTAAGCTCACCAGAATCCTAGGCAAGCTCTATCAAACCCACTCAAGTATTAGCTGAGAGCCTGGACACTTCGGTGGATGAGACATCTGACTGAGGGTGTAAAAGGCATAAAAGCCTTCGTCTGGATCCGATACCTTCCCAGGCTAAGCTCACCAGAATCCTAGGCAAGCTCTATCAAACCCACTCAAGTATTAGCTGAGAGCCTGGACACTTCGGTGGATGAGACATCTGACTGGTTTATAAGACAGGGCAGGGGAGACACGGGACAAGGAGACAACAGACAGAGCTCTACTCAAAGGGGAAAAAGGGAGAGAGAGTGTCCAGAAGATAAGAGGAAGGTTGGCCATGTGAGACAGCTAAGGGAGGTCGTTCTGATAATACTTGCCAGTTGAGCACAGAAAGATCTTTAAAAAAAAAAAAAAAAAAAAAAAGTGAAGAAGCTAGAATGTTCAGTTCTACAGGAAGAACATTCCAAAAGAGAAGGATAGCAAATATAAGGGCCATGAAGCCTCTACCAGGCTACAGGATAGAAAGAGGCCTTGAGCTGCTGTCCAAAACAAGACACGCCAGGTGTGTATGTCATAGATTAGAGCATATGACAACAAACGCAACAACAGCACAAAAAGGAGAGAACACAGGCTTTACCCCAAGAACACAGAGTGGTTCAACATAGGAAATTTCATGTAAGATATCAGCTCAATACAATAAAAAGTAAAATCAACATTTCAAGACATGGGAAAAAAATCACTTGACAAAAGCCACACCCAATGGATAATAAAGGTACTCAACAAACCAGAAAGAGGAACTCTCTGCCTCAGGAAGAGATGGCTCAGCAGGTCAAAGAAGCCTACAGCTAAGCCTGACAACATGAGTTCAATCTCCAGGGCCCACAGAGTGGAAGGACAGAAATGACTCCCTCAGGCTGTCCTCTGACCTCCATATGTGGTGCGCTCACACTCAGAGACGAGTAAATGTAACTTTTGTTAACTTGCCAATCCGATAAGTAGAACTCCGAAATGTGGGAGAAGTGGATGCTATGGAATGAAATCCCTATGGTGAGGAAGCAGCAGGACAGGATGCTCTCTACGCTGTATCCGTGGTTCTATCTGGGGCAACGAGGCAAGACAGGGAAACAAATGCATCCAGACAGAAAACAAGCAACATCCTCTAGGCCGAGTACACAAAGCCCTTAAGAACTCAGGAAAAAACTAGAGTAACTGAGCTCACCAAAGACATGGCATATAAAAATTAATTATACTTCCATACCCTTTCTCTCAACATCAAAAAATTAAGAAAAAGACATCTTCAATAACATCAAAAACAAAATACTTAATACACTTCACAAATGCTATATAAAATGTATACTGTAGAATATACAAAAAAAGTGTGACATGAATGAAATAAAAGCTGAATACATGGAAGGAGAGTCTGCGTTCACAGATTTCTTGAAGACCTACTTATTAGTAAGATAATTCTTGCCAAGTATGGTGGAGCACGCCTTTAATCTCAGCACTCTGAAGCAGGGGCCTCCAATCTCTATGAGTTAGAGACCAGCCTTGTCTATATAGCAAGGTCCAGGACAGTCAGGGATACACAGAGAATTCCTATCTCAAAATAAAATAAAAGGTTAATATATAGACTGAAAATTCTCTATCAAAATTTCAGCTGGCTTCTTTGAATAAACTGACAAATTGATCTTAAATGACCCTACAATATAGTAACACAAAAGACCAAGATTAGCCAAATGGGCTCCAATTATTTAGATTCACCAATACAAAGATAACCATAATTTGAAAATAGGAAAAGAATATAAACATTTCTTCAAATGGTCAAAGATCTGTAAGAAGCTGAACACTGCTAAGTGGAATGGCTCACACACATACAGTACCAACACTCAGGAGGCTGAGGCAGAACTTCTACCACAAATTTGAGTCCAGGCTGACTCAAGTGTGCAATGCTACCTCAAAAATGAACAGAGTGGGAGGGAAAAGATGTTCAGTATCACTCAGCATCATTAGTCTGCAGAACAATAATGACAGTGGAGCTGTAGCTCAGGAAAAGGCAAGAGGCTCACCCAGTCAAGCTTCAGGCCCTGGGTTTCCTCCCCCCAGCACTAAAGAAAGGAAGGAAAAAGGATACAAGGATGTGACTTCTCACCCACTAAAAAAGTGACACTCAGAGGCTGGAGATGACTCGGCTGTTAAGAAGAGTACTTACAGCTCTTGCAGAGGGCCAGGTTCGGTTCCCACACCCTCACAGAGGCTCACAACTGCCTATCAGTTCGTTCCGGAGGGTCCAACACCCTGTTTTGGTCTCAGTGGGCTCCCACACATACACATAAAATATAATTTGTCTGTCTGAAACAGTGTTTCACTATATAGCTGACTGGCCTGCAACTCGCTATGCAGACCAATCTGGTCTTGAACTCACAGTCACAGAGATCCACCTATCTTTGTATCTAATCCCAGGACCCACACAGAGGCTCACAATTGCCTATAACTGCAGTTGGTTCCTGAGGGTCCAACACCCTCTTTCAGTCTCAATGGGTTCTGACACATACATATACACTTAGGAACAACACCCCACACACACATACACACAAAATATAATTTGTCTGTCTGAGACAGTGTTTCACTATGTAGCTAACTGGTCTGGAACTCACTATGCAGACTGATCTGGTCTTGAACTCACAGAGATCCACCTGTCCCTATATTCTAAGTTCTGGGATTAAAGGCATGGGCTACCACACCTAACCTTTAATTTGAAAAAAAAAAAAAAAAAAAAAAAAAAGACAACTGAAACCACAGACACTAACCAGTGTGGGTGTGAATGCAGAAGTTAGAACTGTCAGGCATTGCTAGTGGGTGTGTAAACCAGTGCAGTGCTTTGGGAAACCATGTGACAGTTCCTCTAAAAACGTAAATATAGTTTTCCAACCAGTGTAGTTCCACTCCTAGTGTACACTAAAGAAAACTGAAAACACAGCTTCATAAAAAAAAAAAAAAAAGTTGTCCACAAGACTATGGGTGTAGCTCAGGGGTAAAGCATGAGGCACTAAAGTCCATCTCCAGGACTGTAAAAAGAAAATGACAAAATTATGCTAAGGGAAAAACTGTCACATACACACACCACCAACAACAACAACAACACACAGTGTCTGATTCCGTTTATATGAATGACCAGAATGAGACTCTACAGAGCCAAAGCAACATTTTTAGCTGTGGAGGGCTGAAAAGAATGTGGAACGGGGTGGGGTGGGGCCCTGAGCAGATGGCTCAGTAGTCAAAGAAGCACTTTGCTACACTTTGCAGAGGACCTGGGTTGGGTTCACAGCATCCCCACCGTAGCTCACAACTACCTGTAATTTCCGTTCCAGTAGACCTAGAGCCCTCTTCTGGCCTCCAAGGGCTCCTGTACACATGTGGTGCACATAAACCTTATGCAAGCACACACATACACAAATAATAATCCAAAAAGGAATCTGGGGATAAAAATGTCAAAAGCATCAGTGACAGTTACACCAGTGACTATTAAGGCCTTTCAAGGTTTCGGTTAACAAAGGAGTACAGAATGAAGAGTCCAGCTCTCAGTCCCCTCCCTCCCAGTGTTCTACCCCTTTCAAGAACTTCTGAAGCCTAGATCTTCTCCGATCATGAAAAGCCAAAAGTACGTAAGTGGAAATGGGTTATACAGAGCATTCCCTGCTTCTTCTTTGTATAACACTCACACATCTGCCTCTCTTTCTCTCTCTTTTTAAAAAAGAAACCACCACAGAATTCTAGGTGTGCACCCAAACTCTAGTCCCAGTATGCAGTAAGAATCACGTATCTCTGTGCTCAAGCTGAGGCCAAATAAGAACCAAGTGCTAAATTGTATCCAGTGAAATGAGATAAATGGGGCAAATTCTTAGGGTGGGAAAGTGGGGCAACCTTGTTCTCCACTACCCAGAACCCACCGCTCTTGCCGTGATGACCACCACAGTGGTGTGCAATCTGAGGAGAATCCCGTATCCATTTCAGAGTGAGTGTCTATCAATGCTGTATCATATGGACCCATGCACATCATGGATGCAGGCTTGGTAAATACGCTCCCCTGGTCTTAAGGATCAGTTCAGATAGCATTAACAATCCAGTCAGTTCAGTGAGAAGGAGATCTAAGACCTCTCTGCTCCAGCCACGCCATAAGGCTGTTTCTAGTGACTGTTAGCCTAGAACTCTCACGACCTACATTAAGGAAAACGTCTGCCCAGCAAGAGCTGAACACACTGGAGCTAGAAGCTAGAGGGAAGACAAGACAAGGCATTGCTTCTTCTCTTTGACTTCACTAACACCCACCCATCTCCACTAGCCTCCTTCCACAAGCTCAGTTTGACCTAAACTAGGAGTCTTTATCTGTACACTGGATGGCACTGAAATTCTACCACTCCTGGAAGTCACCCTCCCTCTCAGTCTACCATCCATTGTTTACAGACCACCCCCCCAATACTGTGACTACGGATCCAGCAATGACTGGTATGGTCCTCAAGCTTCCTCCTAACCTTTGATGTTACATCATTATCCACTTGCCTGACCTTATTTTCAGCAGAAAACGTCCAGGAAAGTCTATCCACATGGACAGTTACCCACACCACCCTCCACGGTGCATAAACTTGTTGGTCGCACTTAACTCGCTGTGACAAGACCAGGTCTAGGTCATGGTAGGCTTGAGATCTGTCCACTCACAAAAACAAGCATAATATGGTCGGAATTTCACAAGTCCGGCTGCGGTGCCTCGCGTGTTCATTCAAGACTCAACTGGTCTGGGAGGATGGGTAAGCCTCCGTGCATTAGCACAGAAT
This sequence comes from Rhabdomys pumilio, assembly GCA_030674055.1. Taxonomy (NCBI): domain Eukaryota; kingdom Metazoa; phylum Chordata; class Mammalia; order Rodentia; family Muridae; genus Rhabdomys; species Rhabdomys pumilio. Next base: position 178,345,904 of record JANHMN010000003.1, read on the forward strand.
TTTAATTCTGGTTTTGTGTACTTATCTCCCACTTTAAATAACTAAGTGTGCCTGGTTTGGGTGGGGAGGGATGAACTAAAACATGTTCAACCTGAGTTTGAGAAATATCTTCTCACTTCTGTGTCCAAGAAGAAGCCAGAGCAGGCTCCTAGTGGATTTTTCCGGAAGGTTAATGCCTATCGGTTTCCTGATACAGACCCTGAGACCATTTGGGTGGGGAGGGCCCCAAGGCTGCCTGTCTCTGTGGGTGGGGGGAGGGTGTTTGAATCAAGAGGTAAAATGCAGTCATCAGAATGATCAGGATTGTAACTTTAGATTGCCGCCGTGGAGGAAGTGTGAGGGCAGAGGCACAAACACTTCTGGGTACCCGGGGTGGATCCAAGAGGGACCAACTTCCTGCAAGAGCAGGGCCTCCTCTCAGGGTCGGAGGTGGTAAGGATCGCTCCCTGCCCCGGCCGGGCGAGGCAGTTTCTTGGTCACACGGGTCCCTGGACGGGCTCCGGCCGCCCGGAGGTGCCCCGGGCCCCGCCGGAAGCGAGCTGAGTCCTGCCGGGATGCACAGATCGGTCCCCGGTTCCCGCTCGGGCAGCTCCGGCTAGCCATGGCCATCCCCCGATGGCCCCGGGGCCCGTCGCTCCTCGCCCTCTCTTCCCTACCCTCCCGGGTGTGCAGCTCGCGCGCCGGGCGCCGGACGCCGGCCAGCCGGCACAGTCCCCTCACCTTACTCGCGGCGGCTTTCTGGAGGCTGCCATTCGGCGGTGACGTGCCCCAGCCCACGTCAGGGGAGCGCAGACCAGCTGATCACCCACGGCAAGGCGCGCGCAGCGCGAAGGCCACGCCCCTCTGTGGCGTGCTCACGCAGAGACTCCGCCCCTAAGCCCCGCCCGTTCACCGGAGGGAGCGTGGTCGAGTGTCTGAATTCCGAAACCCGTGGGCTGTTGCTCGGAGAGTGGTGTTCTGTGCAGCCAGTTGGGAGAGGCGCCGGTCAGTCAGGACTTCTCTCCCTTCCCCATTTAAGAGGAAGGAAAGGAGTTTTGCCAGCTAAGGAAGCTGCATGCTTCTCCAGTTTGTTCCAGCTTTTAAGTCAGCTAAGACGAGAGAGTCGTGGCCAGCTCTGCAAGAACCTATTTTGGGGTCCTGGAGACACTGACTGGATCAGGATATCACTTGCTGAGCCCTTAGAAATATCCCCCAAATGATTAGTCCAAACAGCTTCAAAACTCGCTGCTCACTTCACTTGGGTAACGACCGGGCGTTGAAGCGTCCAAACCTAGCTCCTAACCCCGTGTACAAACAAAAACATTCTTCACGTAGGACTTTTTCATCTCAGTCGGAGGCTATTCCATGTTTTAAGGGCAAAAAATCTTGATATAACCTCTGCCTTTTTCCCAGTCCATGCCCCATCTGCCCAAGATCCACTTGGTCCTGGCTTCAAAGTAAATCCGTAGCCCCACCCACTTCTATCACGTCACCTGACTGGTGTGCATCATTTCCACCTCACCTGTGTGACGCCTGCACAGAAACCAGACCGAACGTATCCTAAGGTGTCCTGTGGTGGTTACTACTGTCAACTTGACCACTCTAGAATCGCCTAGGAAAAAAGCCTCTGGGCCTGGCTGGAGGATTGTCTTGTGTCATTTAAGATGGGCAGAACCACTCCCTAGTCAGAGAATCCTACACTGTCTAAATCGTTGGGCATGAGCTGAGGACTAGCATGAATGCATTTCTCTCTCCTCTTGACTAAGGATGTAACACCACCTGCATCGATGAACTATAACCTGGGACTGTACGCCAAAGAAAACCTTTACCCTTCAAATTTCTTTTGTCACAACGGGAAAAGAAAACTAAGACAGTCCCCATGTCATTCAGGGTGAAACTCTTCTTAGTGACAATTCCCAGGTCACTTCACTCCACCGAAGCTGGCCTTCCCTATCTTTGACACTCACAGTCCCGTCAAATGTCACCTCCTCAATGAAACCTGCTTAAAGCTGTAAACCCCTTGGACACATCTGTGCCCCCTGAGCCTGCTCCACACAGCTTCTACTGTGGTTCACAGGAGTTTCTCTTCTGAGGATAGAACACTTTCTCTCTGCCCAACACACATACTATAGCCATCAGTGCGGGAGTTGTTTCTGTTGTTTAAAGATGGGCAGTAGCTGACAGTCATCCTCACGTGTTTGCTGCAAAAATAAATGTCCCCAGATTACACACTTCTCGGGCACAGTGGCTCTCTTGTCATTCTTATGTCCCTAGTGCTTAGAACAACACCTAACACTAGATGAAAGTGAATGAAAGTGAGCATCTGTTTCCAAAGCAGATCTGTGTCCCATTCCATGTCAACCTTGGGGAAGTCCTAGTATACTTGTGTCAAAGGGGTTGTGCTGTCCTGAAGGGTTGGACGTCCCAGTTAGTATTAGGTTAGCACCTAGACAAGCCAGGAAAGAATGTGTGTGATACAGCATGTCTGTTCATTTCCTCAAGTTTATGGAGCCAAAAAGAGACTGTAAACAAAGGGACTGGCTCCTGCCCACGCCCAAAAGAATAACAAGAGAGAAATCTGGCAGTACTGTCAGAGTTATAAGTGAGACCAAAAGGCAGCAGTTATAAGTGAGACCAAAAGGCAGTGAGAAATTCATAGTCGTAATTGCCAAGGAGAAAGGAGCTGTCTCGGAATGTATGTCATCAGTCTTTGAGAGGAGAGAACGAAGCACTGGGTAGTCTCTGAACCAGACTTGAGTTCCTGTTTGCAAGATAGCAAAGCCACCCACATGGTCTTCACGTTCTTTCGGGAAGTCCCAGGAAGGAGACTCTTAAAAACATTGCAGAGGGTGAGAACAGGAAGGGTTAAGTGTGATTTTTCTAGTTCTGTAGACCTCATGTAGGTAGACACACTGACACGGACTGAACCGGATCTATCTAGCCCATGACAACCCGATGAACCAAGCAACTATTTGTGCTAATTTTACTGGCTGCAAAGACTGGGGTTTTCAGCAGTCAGGTAGCAGTGGGACTGGAGGGGATTGGGTCTTGTTCTGAGATTCTGAGATTGACGGGAGTACAATCGCTCCCTTCCTGCCCTGGGACACACAGACCCAGGGTGGTCCTGTGCCCTACCTTTGCATCCCCCCCCCCACCCTAAAGTTAGGTAGCATGGTAGCCATGTTAAGCTTCCCCTCTCTCCTGATAAGATCGTGCCCAGCATGACCTGGAATCCCTGCTTATGCACTGTGATTTTTCATCCTGTATGAGCTCAATGACTTTGAGCCTTTCTGGCTCTGCTTCCTGAGCATATGATTAATTAAAATGGCATCATGTCAGAACAGACAGGTTCCTACTCTGGTATGACTAACGTCCTTATTAAAAAAAAAAAAAAAAAAAGGATCCGGACACCTGGTGCAAACAGGGAGAATGCCCTGTGAACATGTAGGGAGAAATCAGAGCCATGCACCTGCAAGCAAGCACAGTGATTGCCAGCAAGCTTCACAGAGCCAAGAGAGAACTATTAACAGATTATCCCTCAAGGAAAGAATTTAAAAATGACCTTGTAGATACCTTGATCTTAAGTCCAGACTCCAAAACTTTGAGACAGTAACTTTCAGGGTTTTTAGCCACCAGTGTGTGACAGTTTGTTGTGAAAGTTCTGGAAAACTAACATGAAGCAAGTTCTAAAAGTGTGTGCTTTGTATCCTATTGTTTCAGACGCCCACCATTTATTTATTCTGAACCAAGCTATCCATGGAGCTCAATGTCACTCCTGCCCCCACTCCTCCTTTTTCAAGTCTGTGTGGTCCAGGTGACATTTGAATCCCAAAATGGACTGTGTGGCCCAGACACAAAACCACAAGAATGGGTGCAGAGATTGCTAAGAAACCAGTACAACAACCGGTTTGCATGATAAGGCTGGAATGGGACCTTGCTCCCATCTGCCAGGCAACAGCAGAGGCGATGCTCTTGAGCTGCTGGCTCTGTGTGCAACCTTCCAGTGGTACCAAGGCAGCAGAAGGAAGGAAGGAAGGGCAAAAGGAGATCAGAGCTCTTGACAGCACCTGAGCCCTGAGCCTGCTGGGCCTTGGACCACATCTCCCAATACACTTTTCGGATGTCAGCCAAAATTTTCCTTTGACTTTTAAGTCATTCTGACCTGGGTTTTCTGTCGCTTGCAATCAAAAGTGCTCCTTCAGACTCAGTTAAGTCATCATTTGCACAGCTGAATTTTATGCATGGGTTTGAAGTAATAAATAAAAAAATCATATAAAACTGCATAACATCCCATTTTCACAATAACATGGCCATAGATTTAGATACAAGGTGTTACAGTGTAAATGCTTCTTCAGAATAAAAGCAAAATGATGTATATAATGTCTTGGAGCGTTTGTCTTGTACTGGCAGAAACTGAAACAGTTTCTATTTCCCCCTTTGTTTTCTTTTCTTTTTTGTGTCTTTCTTCTTTTTGTTGTTAAATGCCTTGCTGTTGTTTCTCTTGTTTCCTCTTTTTCTTTTCTTTTTTTCTTTTTTCCTATGCTGAGGTTAGGGGTTAAGGAAATAAAACCAGAGAAACATCAAGCAGTGGTGGTGCAAGCCTTTAATCCCAGCGCTCAGTAAACAGAGGCAGGCAGATCTCTGAGTTCGAGATGAGCCTGGTCTACAGAGTGAGGAGGTTCGTTTCAGTACAGTCATGCACAGGCATACACAGAGAAATTGTCTTGAAAACCAATTAAAAAACAAAAACAAAAAGATGGATGGATAGATAGATAGATAGATAGATAGATAGATAGATAGATAGATAGGCAGGCAGCAGACAGGTAGGTCTGGCTAGAGAAATGGTTCACGAAGACATGTAACTTAAAGCCAGACAACCTGAGTTTGATCCCTGGGACCAACTTGATACAAGGAGAAAATGAAGCCTTCTAAGTTGTTCTCTGACCTCCACACGTACCAGTGACACATGCACATGCTCACACATACATAAACATTATTTTGGAAGTAAAGGAGTGGAAATTTAGCTTGGATTGCTGGGAAAAAAAAGTTAGGTGCCCCTCACGCTACCTTTTCTCTTTGGGAGGCAGAATGGAAGAATTTTGTATTCTCCCAATCTAAGCATTCCAATAAATACCGATTCTTCAGGATTCAAGCTGATAATAGGTTAAGATCCTGTCCATGAATTGAGATTGGGGGCTATGGCAAAATTCCTTCAATAAATTCCCACATGAAGAGACTTTGAAACTGAAATATTTGCAGTAAACCAAATTAAAATACAGCTTCTGAGGATTTCTTTAAAGTTTTCTAAGTTTTCTAATAAAACTGATGATTATAGGAGCAACGGTGGGTGTGGGCCTCACAAATTAATATAATATGATCTTTTCATTTTTTGTAAACGTAACTAAAAGATAGGCTTATGGTTACACCCTAGAGAGGAATGGGGGAAGAAAGCCAACTTTCAGAATCATAGAGTCTGCCAAAACAATGTACTGTAAATTAAGGGTGGGAGAAACTGAGCGCCGGGCTCAGTCCACAATCTTCTCACCCTTTGTCTTCAGTGAAAACTGAACTCAGACCTTTTGATACCTGAGTTCCATTTGCTCTTGGCAAAGTTCAGTCCTCTGGTTCGAATAATAAAAAAAAAAATTTTAAACCTTATGAGGCCCACAGGGTTTCTTGGACATCAGATGGCTGAGTAAACTGCATATTGATGAGCTAAGTGTGAGCGAATCCCAAACACAGATTGAGTGTGTTCTGGAGAAACATAACTCCCCCCACCCCGTGATGCTGGGGGTGGGTGGTGAGTGTATTGCCTCTTCCTCTGGGGAGTATCTTTCTTTACAATATTTTATCCTCTTTTCAAGAAGCCTTGAGTGGAGGAAGGGAGGACCTTTGCCAAACATGAGGAAGGGAAGAGAGCATAGCCAGCTGCTCATGACAGCGACTTTCACAGTCCCTTCCTGGTTACATTTGAGCACATGGCTGTGGACAGAGATAATATGCCAAGAGGAAGAGGACGGGAGACAATTTCCAGCCCTTGTCCTGTCACTAAATGGAAAGATAGCTTTAGAGCAGGCAGCAGTGCTTCTCTTCCCTGATACCCTAAGGGGTCTACTCCTTGAACCTTTCGAGACCTTTTGTGCAGTTGCCAAGACCTATGCAAAGAATCCGAGGTTGGGAGCTATGTTTCCTGTGGCCTTCACTGGATTCTTTTGGGACAGCTTCATGGAGGAAGTAGGCACACACCATACAATTGCCCTGTTTACAATGTGCAGCTCAGCGGGTTCGCAATATTCACACCATCACCACAGCCAATTTTAGGCAATCTTCATAATCCGTACCCTTTGCATTCACTCCCCATCCCCCGCCCTCATCTTCCGCACCCTAGGTAACTACTACCCTTTCTGTATAAGTTTGCTTCGTCTGTGCATCAGATATAAATGATATTGGATAACATGAGAGTTTTTAACTGGTCCTTTTTGTTTAATATGTCAGTTTTAAACTTTTGGTATGGTTTTTGTTTTCATTACTTGTATTGTGAATGTCTGTGTTGGGGTATGTATGCGTGAGTGGAAATTCTTTTGAAGGCCAGAAGAGGGCATCAGTTCTCCTGGAGCTGGACTTTCAGGTGATTGTGAACACCCTAACATGGCATTTTAAAGTTTATCCATGTTACAACACATACCAGTTGATATTTATTTATTTATTTATTTATTTATTTATTTATTTATTGGTTTTTCTCTGATTTTTCAAGACAGAGTTTCTCTGTATAGCCTTGGCTGTCCTGGAACTCACTCTATAGACCAGGCTGGCCTCAAACTCAGAAATCCGCCTGCTTCTGCCTCCCAAGTGCTGGGATTAAAGGTGTGTGCCACCACTGCCCGGCGATTCTTTTTATTTTCAAATGTGCTAAACAATATCCCATTAATAGGGGATTATCTTTCACCATTGGGTGAACGTTTTTGAAGTTTCCAGTTTGGGGTATATAAATTTAGTGGTTTGAATAAGTATATGCCTTATAAGCTCAGATGTCTCAATGATTCAGTATCCAGCTGTTTGGATAGGTTTAGGAGGTGTGGCCATGATGGGGGGAAAGGCTTTAAGATTTCAAAGCCTTTCACCATTCCCAGTACCCGAGCTCTGATTCCTGCTTGCAGGTCAAGATTTGAGCTGTCAATTTACTACCATTCCAGACACCACATTCGCTGCATTTTTGTCATGACAGGCTCCGATCCATCTGATACCCTCAGCCTGAAGAAGTCCTTCCTTCTACTGTTGTCTTTGTCATGGCGCTTTATCATAGCAATAGAAAAGTAACACAGCTGGTATTGAAATTCATTTACAGCTTTCTATTTGCACACATATTTTAATCATTTTAAGTAGAAAGCTGGGAGTTGAAATGTTAATTACATGTCCATGTCACTTAACTCTTTGAAGAAATGCTAGTCTGTTTTCAAGGATGGCTAGGTCACTTCAAATTCCCAGCACCACCATGAGGGCTGTAGTCTCTGTCCCCTCCAACACTCATCATTGTCTTTCTTTCTAGCCATCCCCATGAGTATGAAGCAGTATCTCACTGTGGTTTTGATATCTATTTTCATGATACTAATGATACGTGATACGTAGCATTTTTTCACAAGTTTATTGATCACGTGTGTATCTCTACAGGAAGATGCGTCTGTCCCAACTCTTTTCCAATTTCAAAGTCAGGCTGCTCACCACTGTTACTGTCTTCTGATTGTCAGAACTCTTGAATTATAAGCATTCTTTATATATTCTAGATGCAAGTCTATCAAGCATATGATTTGCAAATAATTTGCTACCATAAATTGCTGTAAGTCATTGCCTTTCAAATTCTGAAGGGACTGGGGATGCCTCAGTGGTTAAGAGCACTTGTTACTCTTGCAGAGAACCTGGGTTTGGTCCTTATCACCCACCTGAGGTGGCTCATATCTACCTATGACTCCAGTTCCAGGGGATCTAATGCCCCCTTCTGACCTCCGCAGACACCAGCATGCACATGAAGCCCATGCACAAAATAAAATTAATAAACAAATCTTTAAATTCTGGTTAAACGGCAACACTTTAAAAGGAAGTTTTCAGTATCTAAAAGGGATTACACTCAGCTTCCTTTGAAAACTCAGGTTGGTTTGGTGACAGGGAGCAGCCCCTCCCCCAAAGATGAGGCAGACAAGCACGCGCACGCACATGCGCACGCGCATGCACACACACGCACACACGGCTGCTAATTGGACTGCTATCCTTTACCTGCCCACATTTTACCCAACATCTGATTTGTGACCCTTCCCCTGGGAAAATCTAATAAAACATGCCCTGGGGTTCAACTCTACTGAAACTCTCCTTGCAGTCAAATTAAACGACTTCTTCAGAATGCTGTCACCCTTGGCGCTTGAACAAACTTCCTCCCAACTTAATACCAACTAGCAAGTCTCCACTCTAGCTATTTTGCAATTTTGGGTTTTCAAGTCCTGGAATAAGTCACTGGGACTTGGCAGAACTTTGGCAGAACTGTCAGTACTGATGTCATAGGTGTCCCTTGCCATATGCAATCTCATTACTAACTCAAACCAGCCAAACAAACAAATGGAGCCGGGGAAAAAAAAAAAAAACCAGACCAACGGGGTGCTTGAGCTTCAAAACACTGCATTAAAATAGTCGGAGAAAAATAAAACAGCTTAGTGCTTAGGCCTGCATCCAAGAGTGAAAATCACTGGCTCTCATTATTAACCATCACTTGCCCTGATCACAATTTGCCTGATAAAAGCCCCCTCTTGATCTAAACTGGGTGCTCCTAAAATATATATTAGATAGTCATGAGTGTGTGTGGTAGGTGAGCAAATGGGGGGAGGGGAAGCACACAGTGTGTGTGAGCACATTGCGGGGTTCCACCCACACATATACATGGAAGCCAGAAGAGGATGCTGGGTGTCCTGTTTCACCAGTCTCTACCTTATTCCCTTGAGACAGTCTCACTGAACCCAGAGCTAACCTGGCTGCCAGCAAACCTAGATGATCCTGCTGTCTGAGCTCCCCACTGTTGGGGTTACAGTGGTGTGCACCCATGCTTGCCTCCTTATGTGGGCACTGGGGATCTGAACTGCAAGCTCATCCCTGATCCATGTGCCCATTCCTTATCCATAACACTCATTCCCCTCTCTCACTCGCCTTTATCTTTTTATGTATCTCACGCTTCTCTTAGATATTCTTTTTCATTCCGTGTTTCTTTGAAACAGCTTTATTGGGGTATGGGTTGGATACTGTACAGGGCAGCCACTGTACGAGTACAATTCCGCGGGGTTTGTGTGTTTGCAGAATTGCACAATCATCACCACAGTCCTTTTTGGAGATTTTTTACCACCATAAAAACATTTGCATCCTTTAGAATAACTCCTCATTTTCTTCACCTTTCCCAGACAGACCCGCACTCTGCTTTCTGTCTTTTTGTTGCTGCCTTGACCACGCCATACAAACAGAATCATGCAGTGCACTACTCTGTGACCAGCTTCTTTCACTTAGCACGGTGCTTCGGATAGATGCATCCGCACCATAGCATGGGCCAGAGCTACTTTTGTTGCAGAATAATCCATTAACAGGCCACGCCCCCTCTTGTGGGGTTGGTTTCATTTCTTTGTGTTTATTATTGTTTTTGTTGTGTGTGCAGGTGTGCACACACAGTGATGTGTATGCCAGAACATGTGTATAAATGTCAGAGGACAACTTTTGAAGTCAGCTTTCTCCTTCTGCAGTGGGTTCTGGGTATTAAATTTACGTCTTCAGAAATGTGGCGCAAAGACTTTACCCACTGCCCCTCCTGTCTGCACCACAAGGCCTTTACCCATTGAGCAGTTTGACTCGGCTGAAAGGGCTTTACCTGCTGAGCTACCTCCACAGTCTTTGTTTTACTGTATTTTTTGAAGCAGGGTCTTGCTGTGTAGCTGAGGCTAGTCTCAAACTCACTGAAAAGCTCAGACTGACCTTAGATTTTAATCCTGCCCCAGCCTCCCATGTGCTGCGATTACAGATACAAACAAGCACATGCAGCCACATCTTTTTCTATTCATTCAAACAGACCTTAGGGATTTTTCTACTTTGGAGCCACTATGAAGAGTGCTACTTGGGTATAACGCATTCTAAAAACACATATTTCGCTAGGGATGGAATTGCTTGTATCGTGTCGTAATTCTGTGCTTAATACTTTGAGAAACTGACACACTTTTCTGAAGTGACTACTACAGTTTGGATTCCTAGCAGCTGAGGGCTGAGGGATCATTTTTTGTTGATATGAATCCCGTTCTTCCATCCACTCTCCCAGATTTCAGATGAAATTCCTGGTGGTATTTGCCACTAGGGAATCACAGTGGCATTTTATTTACCCTCTCTTTTTAGGAAACCTATTGGTGGGTAAGAAACAGCCTTCAGAGATTTCCTTACAGTTTACAACCCATTAAGTTTCCACAGGACATAGTAAGCCTGCAATCTAAGTACCCCTTCTGGATGCATTAAATGCAAACAAAATAGAGTTAAATTTAAGCCACAAATATGGAATTTGGGAAGTAGAAGTCTAAGGATTTATTCTCCATCAGCTTCATTTCATAGATTTTTAAATCACACCAAGAGCCTTGTGTAAGCAAGGCTGCACCGCTATTTATTATAGTACAAGACTGAGACCCAATCTTATCAGTCCACACTGAAGTCCCAGACAGCTCTGCTCAGAAAACACAGGAATAGTAAACACTGCCAGAGCAAGGGCAACATACATACACATGCAAGAGAAAATTCAGAAACTTTCGGGTATAATGTATTTTAAAACTGAAATGGAAAGTTGGTAGCTGATTCTAGACAATTGTGTATTAAAAGCATGTTACTTAAAAAATGTTTTTAAGATTTTGCTTAAGGGATAGAGAGCTGGCTCTGGTTTTAGTGGCACTTACCATCCTTGTAGAAGACCTGAGTTTAATTTCCAATATCCATGTGTCTGCAAACCACAATCTATAACATCAACTCCTGGGGAACCATCGCCCTCTTCTGGCCTCCTCAGGTACTGCAGTCACATGCATATACACACAGATAAAACACGCACATAATTTAAAAAATCAATCTTTAAAAAAGCTTAGATATTTGTTATTCTGGCTTTGGGTATTATTTGTTCCTCCAGAGTTTTGTAAATGCTAAGAAACTGTGTGACCTTTAAGAGGGAAAACCTAATAGAAATTCAGTAAATTATTTTGTACACCAGTGTAGGTAGGGATTAAGGGTTCTGAGACCCTGGGAAGTTCTTGTAAGAAACAGCTGCTATAAAAAAGAACCTGACCCTCCCACTTTCTTGCTTCCTGCCTCATTACACGATCTTGACTTGCACACTGTCCTGCCGGTGTGATATGTCTAACCTACAGGCCTTCAAGACAGCAGAGCAAAGGTCTACAAGTATTGAGCCTCTGTAATCATAAGAAAAATAAAAATCTTAAAACAAAACAAAACAAAACAACAGTCTCCTGGAAAACGCCAGTTTACAAAACAGACTTCATAGACCTCGTGTCAAATGGATATTCAAAATATCCACTGACATCAGGCCTATGGCTACTGTCTATCCAGATGTGGTGGTGCATCTCTGTACTCACTTAGAAGCTGGAGGGAGAAGGATCAGGACTTCCAGGTCATCCTCAGCTACACGGTGAATCTGAGGCTAATCTGGGCTAAGTGAAACTCAATTTCCAAAAAAAAAAAAAAAAAAAAAAAAAAAACATTTAAAATTACAATAAAAATCACCTAGAATAGAGTGATACAGCCCAGTGCTGGCGCAGTAGGCTTGTACGTTGTTCTACATGCCCACCTATTTCCTGGAAGGACATGGATTTAGGACACATCTCCAGATAACGGGTTTTCTGTGAGGTGTTGGTGCATCGGTTGACTTCAGTACTCTCACCGTACAGAGCTCTGGGAGAGAGGGGGAGACAGAGAGAAGGAGAGAACGTGGGAGAGGGGGAGACAGAGAGAAGGAGAGAACGTGGGAGAGGGGGAGACAGAGAGGAGGAGAGAACGTGGGAGAGGGGGAGACAGAGAGAAGAGCAATCAGACAAATGAACAACACAGGCAACAAATCCTTGCCTGCTTGCAGGCCTGTCAGAGAAACAGCAGCTTAAGGGCGGGCTCTGTGGGGCCTCCCTTTGGCCTACATTCACAAAATGAGCAGCAGACCCAGCAAGACCTCTGCAGAGAAAGAAAGACAGTATTGCCCAAGTTCCCTCAAGGGAAGGTCTGGGAACAGTGTGCATTCTTTGAACCGAAACCCTTCACCTCCTCTCCTGCGAGAAGCTGGCCATGTTTCCAGAAAGTGCTCTGCGGTGCCGCAGATCAGCCCAAGCCTAGCAGCCCCACAACCCCTGTGGACTCCAGGTCCTGCTCTCAAAGCAAAGAATGCAGCCGCCCATCCCGTCCCTCACACTCATGTAGGGTGTGTGAAAGGATACCGCCCATCCTCAGCTTTCTTTTGATCCTCGGAAGTGACCAGGACTCTGCCTTCAGCAGGGTCACAGGCGCTGAGAGGCGTTCTGAATGCCAGATGCCTGGTTGAGTCTTACTAGTGTGAATACTTTGGTAACTTGAGTTTCTGGTCTCAGTAGCGTAAGGGAAGGGATGTCCAACACAGAAGGCTGTTCGAAAGACCAAAGGACCAAGAAAAGCACATTTTACTATCCAGTGTACAGAAACTCTGTCCCCATGAGACATTGAAAAGAAAATCTCAAGTCTCTACATCTTGGTAAATCATATGCTGTCACAGCAGGAGTCATCTTTGGAGACCATCTATTTGACTGAACATATGAGACAAGCAGTTTGCTCTCCCAAGACGGGAGGTGATGGCCCTGACCAGCGTGTGGTCCCATCAGTCTAAGGTTCTGTCAATGCCCTCATTGTAGAAAGCAAGGCACACCTGCACACACCAGAGTCCATTTGCCCTCACCCCAGGGGCGGAAGGCCTTGCTGTTATGCTAAACAGTCACCTTCCCTGGATTCTTGGCTCGCTATTCAAACCAGCATCAGAGGCCCCTGGGTGAGAGGCATGTGAGCTCAGAAAAGGCGTAGGAGAGCAAGATCTACTCTCTCTACTCTCTCCCTCTCTTCGCCAGCAAGCCGAGTGTACCAGGAGAGGGACAGACAGACCGACAGCTCAGGGGCTGGGGTACAGCACAGCTGTGAAAACAACCTATCCCAGTTCTGTCACAAAGAGGCCCCAGCAGCTTTTTGACAGGGAGGAGCTCCCAGCCCAAACAGAGAGAGGCAAAGGAAAAGCTGCTGTTATGTGACCTCAGCACAAGGAGGTCACCCTCCGTCCTTTGAAGTTCAATGGGAGAGGGATCGTGTGGGTGTAAATTAATGGGGGGAAAATAACAGATTTTTAAAGAAAAACAACTCTAAAGATTTTTCTTGGGGTTGGTAGATGGCTCACTGGATAAAGCATTTGCTATGAAGGACTGAAGACCAAAATCCAGATTCCCCAGGACCCACCTAACAGTCAGGTAGGCATGGCGACACATCTATAACTCCACTGCTTTAGAGAAGGACAAGGGATCCCGGGAGCTAGCCAGCCAGACCCAGCCTATAGATGTGTTCTGGGTCCAAATGAGAGCCCCAGACTCAATAAGCAAGATAGAGAGTGACTGTAGAAGAATCTCCGTGGTAGCTCCTCCTCCACACAAGGGGAGAATCCACATGTGAACAGGCACACGTCCACGCACACATACACATGGAAAAAATATTGTCTCATAGACCTGGCATCTGAAAATGGGCTTAAGCTTTAGAACTAAGCTAAGGACATGTTGGCAAATGAAAAAAAAAAAAAATGTGGCACTATGTACATATAATGGCGTAATGTCATTTGATTTTCTTTTTTTTTAAGGTAGACTTTTTCTTTTTTAATTATTTATTTAATGTATGTAAGTACACTGTCACTCTCTTCAGACACACCGGAAGAGGACATCGGATCCCATTACAGATGGATGTGAACTACTCGCTACAGACTACTCAGGAAATAAAAGGCACCTTACTTTGTCTCTGGCTCCAGAGGTTCAAGTTTAAAATTGGGCACCCCCATGCATCTGGGGCTCCATGCGGGCAGTATTTCATGGTGAAACCATCCAAGGTGTTTGTTTGGAGGTTTTTGTGGCCCACCTGGTTTCATTAGGGTTGCTTGCACAAGCATGGGTGTGTGCTTATCTACAGATGAAAGGGAACACTCATCAGAAACACCTGCCCATGCATTCCTACTCCTGCTTGTTCTGATGGCCACAGAAGATGTGAACATCTACCCAACTGCCCCTATAAGGTACAGGCTACCTGCCTTTGTGTAGCATCCAAAACACCTGGCTAAAATGATTTTAACGGGGAAGGATTTGTTTTAGCTGGTGGTTTTGGAAGACTCCCCTTTATGAGCACTTGGCTCTGTGATTCTTGGTTGTGAGGCAGAGCAACATGGCAGTGGAATCAGATGGCCAAGAAGCATCTTCACCTTGGGCTAGACCAGGAAATAGAGAAGCGGGACAAGATACACCCAAGAATAAACCCCAGTGACCTACTTCTACCCAGAGCCTAGTTAGCTCCTGAAGTTTTCGGAATGTCCCAAAATAGTACCACAGACTAGAGAGCGAGGTTTCAACCCACAGGCTTGAGGCAGACATTTCATGTTTAAACTTTGACATTAGAATGAATAAATGCACTGGTATGGATCCACGGGGCTGAGAAACAGAAATTCTTAAGAATGAGAAAACATCCTCACTCCTGGACATGGTGACTGAATGAGTCTGAGAGATAGGCCCTGTGACTAAAGAGAGCCTGGGCTCCTAAGTCGTATTCTCTCTCTGTCTCTCTCTGTCTCTGTCTCTGTCTCTGTCTCTTTCTCCCTCCCTCCCTCTCTCTTTCTGTCTCTCTTTCTCTCTCTCACAAATGTTTTTCATATAATGTATCCTAGTGGTTTCCTCTCTCCCCCTCACCTTCCCTAACATATGGATTCACACACTTTCAGTCTCTCTCTAGAATACAAACATCTAAATAATAAAAAAAAATATAAATAAAAAACAAATCAGAATATGACAAAACAAATGAGAAAAAGAGCCAAAGAATACATATGGACACAGAGACACATACATGTGCACACAGAGATACAGAAATAACATAAAAAACCAAAAGCTATAATATACATGCAAAGGATCTGGCGTGTGTGAGTGTGTGTGTGTATGTGTGTGTGTGTGTGTGTGTGTGTGTGTGTGTGTGTGTGTGTGTGT
>JANHMN010000003.1:178367590-178404867 GCA_030674055.1 Rhabdomys pumilio
CACACACACACACACACACACACACACACACACACACACACACACACCATGTGCCTCTGGAGAACATTACCAGGCATGGCTATCAGCACACCCTCTTCCCTTGGACAAGAAGTTTGTTTTATGGTAGGTAGACATATTGTCTCCCCACCATGAGAGTGTGGAGGGGCCACATCCCACGAGAGGTGATGCTCACTGGGAAAAAAATCGATTTACTTGTATGAACTCCTGGGAAGCTACTTTATTGCCCTGTGTGTAAACATGATGAGAAAATTCTGGAAGCCATCAAGGAACACTCCAGAAGCCATTCTATGATCAATGGGCAGCAGATAGGAGGAGAAAAATAGGCATCCTGGAAATCTGAGAACAAAAGAGAAGCTATGTCTTTGGTAGCACTGGTGCAGTTTAATGGTAGACCACTTGCATGGTATACATGAGAGTTTGGGTTGGATCCCTAGTAACACTAAATAAATATATAAATATGTAAATAAAAAATTTTTAAAAAGACATTTTGGTTTTAATACGATAGGAATTGAAGCTATTACTTGCAACCAAAGTCACCCTCAAGTGACACACTCACTATTAGATCCTCAGTAAGAGTTGAAGTGAACTCAGCCCTAAAAGGTCATTAGCTCTGCCTTGGCTTCTGGTTAATGAAGCTCCCTGGTCTAGCTAAACTACATGTACTCATGAAACTCCCCAATGTTGTAGCTGTTTATTTTAGAGGCCTGCAGGAATAGCAGGCCTCATGAAGCACCTGGAATTATACCATGATAGTATCTAGCTTTGCAGCTTACACATGAGGAAGTCTTTATTTCAATTTCCCTTTCTCTAAATCCAGGTGATAAAACATACTCCCTTCTCCCATCCCTGTGGTCATTGGCCATAAAAAGCATTCGACTTTTTTCGGGTTTGTTTTCCACATCAAGAAGCACAGGCTGTGCCTCTGCAAAGCAGAACTCCTCACCTTCCGAAGGGCAGCATCTCGTGAGAGACGTGTGAGAAGCCTCTGTGTTAGTTCTTAACATTGAGAAAATCTCTACCGAGGTGTCAGAATGAAAGGTCAAACTCCTACTCTTTATTCCCAAAACAAATTTGTTATACAACAGTAACACCTTGAAGATGAGAGAGTTAGATTAGATCGGCGACTCTTAGCCACACAATGCTAGCATGCTGGTAAAGCATAGCCCATTGGGAACAAGCCTCATGTGTGCTCACTCATTATCCAAGCACCTGGTTTACTATATTATTCTTGTCTACTTAGATTCCTTAATAGAGCTAGAAAATGGCTCCCAGAGCTGGTTTTTAATCCCAACCTGGAGTTTTTACCTCACCTTTGATCATTTAGCCCCCGGATAAAAAAACCACATACAACCTTTATATTTACAATAAGCCTTAAACAGTACCTCATAGAAGCTGGGCAGACACCTAGCCTCTATGTTATTAGAATCTATTTTCATATTGATAATCCCGAATTATTACTCACTACTTACTATGTGTTGGAGATGGGTTTTAATGCTTTGATTCAATCAGGAATCTCCATGTCCAAATGCTAAAGGTCCTTGTCCCTGATTGGTTTTTGATCTATCATTAAAGATGCCAAAGGCTAATGGCTAAGCAAAGTGAGACAAGTTGGGACTCTGAGAGTTGTGTGGGCTAGGACACAAGGGGGAGAAGACAGAGATCGCCATGATGCGATGAGAGACAGAAGAGAGTCAGAGCTGCAGAGGGAAGACCATCTGAAATGTACCTGGGAAGGGAAAGCAGCCTCCAGAAGGGCTGCCCAGAAGCACCTTGGACAGCAAAGACCAATGGGCCTCACAGAAGGTAACAAGGCAGCAAAGTTAAAGGTAGATTTAGGTGTTGAGCCAGGAGTACCAGAGAGAAAGGTATGCTGGTCGCAGGAGGATTACAACTGCCCAGTCTTTGAGTAACCAAGGCATTTCAAAAATAAGCGTGTGTGTGTGTGTGTGTGTGTGTGTGTGTGTGTGTGTGTGTGTTTCATTCATGGATCCAAATAGTTCTTGGGGGGGGGGAAGAGAGTAACTGGAAGCCCAAGACCTGCCAGGAGCACAAAGCAGTGTAGCACAAAACTCAATGCTACAACTTTGTTTCACTGGGCTGCTCTTAACTCCAATTGGTGAGCCCTTGGGGCCACATTTTTTTCATGACACACCTAACCCAAGGTGGCTTCTCCTTCCTCCTCCTGAACCTTCTTTTCTTGTGGTTCTTTCCTCTGACCCCAATCCCATGGAACTAAACCCCACCTAAGTCTATTCTGCCCAACTATTGGCTGTTGGCATCTTTATTTACGAATCAGAAATAACTTGAGGGCAGGGTCACGCAGCATCTTACATACAGACTCTTGTCCCTGGGGCAACCAGTCTTGGGGGAGGCAATATTAGCATTAGAATACAAGCAACATCAGGCTAACCCACTACACAGAACACTTAGGTATATCTGCTACTCCTCAGACCTGAGCTTGGTTCCAAGCACCAATGTTAAGAGATTCACAGTCGCCTGTAACTACCTGTACCTCCAGCTCCAGGCAATCTAACACCCTCTTCTGACCTCCACAGGCACCCACACACCCGGCCTAATCTAGCCACCCCTACCTACACCCCAACCTACCGCTAGGATTCTGCCAAGCCCCATCTGCCTAACCACCAGCCCACTGACCCCTGCCATAGCACATCCAACCTCTCCACCCAACAAACTCTACAACTACACTCTACCCTTGTACCAGGACTCACATCCTGTACACCACCAGCACAGAGTTCATTCTACCTAAGCCATTTCTGACCTTTAGCCTCAACCCCCCTACACACACCCTCTCTTCTGTCCCAGCCTGTTCTGTTTATAACAGACTCAGAACTAACAAAAGAAGTCCAGATCTCATTGGAAACACACACACACACACACACACACACACACACACACACACACACACAAGCACATGCAGGTGCACACGCACATGATAAAACTAGTATGTCTCCTCCAAAATATCCCAGTCCTGTAGAAATGTTTGCCAATCAGAATTGCCTGGATGGACCCCAGGAAACAGAGCTTAAAGGGACAATCATAAACCTCACCAAAGATCTCAAGGGGTTTGAAGATGACATAAAGAAACAGCTCAAAGCCGTGAAGGAGAAAGGACTTCAAGAGGATGGCTGCCCCAGTGAAGTTCAGGAAAACACAGACCAGGCTGATGGAAACGGAAAAAACAAAAAACCAAAAACAAACAAACAAAAAAAACCCAACCAACCAACCAAACAACCAAACAAAAAACAAGGCTTAAAAATGGAATTCAACAAGGAGAAGAAAACACTAAAGGAGCTTCAAGCTGAATAAAGATGGAATTGAAAAGCCCCCCAAAAACACTACTAGAAAACTCAAAGGAAACCCTCAGGTAGAAAGAGTCGAGCAGAAGAGAGGACAGGTCTCTAAGACAAGGAAGATAATCTAGACCAAACAAGTAAGGAATATAAAAATTAAAGAAAGATTACATTTTCAACTCCGTTCTACTAGCACTCTATTTTTCTGAAACATTTATTTTTATTTTTAATCATGCATGTGTAAGAGTGTGAAGGGGTCCGTGCATGTGTCAGGTGTCATCTGAAGCCAGAGGCACCAGACTCCCCCAGAGCTGTATTTATACATGGTTTGTCAGCCAACCAGCGTGGGTGCTGAGACATGAACTTGGGTTTCCTCTGCAAGAGCAATGCATTCTACGTTCTTAACCACTGAGCCATTTCTCCAGCCTCCATATTTGCTCGGAACATGCTCCCCCATTCCCCTTTAGGGAATATCCACAGCCAGCCTCTCATTTGTTCACATGGTTCAAATGAAGCTGAGCCCACTTCAAACCCTAATCCCTATCTTAGAGAAAGTAATAAAGAAAAGATGTAGCCCCAGCTAATCGAAAATCCATTGCCTGGAACCGGTGTCTCTCCAGCAGGGATTCCAAATTCTGTCCAAAGAGTCTTAGTCCTGGGACTTATGTTGAAGTCATTAAGGAAAGAAAACTGCTTTCATGGAAGGTGCTAAGATTTGAAGACACAGGCCTAAGGCTGCCAGGAGTCATTTATCACTCACTGAGAGATTCAACTTGTCAGTGTCAATACAAAAAAAAGAGCAGATGCCAGAGATGGATAGAGAGTCTAAATCCTGAGGAATCCACTTGACAGAAGCCTGCACTGCTGCCTACCATTTATTCCACAAATCAATATCACCCTCAAGGCTATTTCGGTCAGCATTTTGTTACATATATGAACAAATATAAAGTCAAGGTTTGAACTTGCACAAAATAAGTCTCTCGTCATAACAGGTTTCTCTCTTGCATGTGATCTCCTCTTCAGTGAGTGAAAGAGGAGAGGAGGAGAGTGAGCCAACACCAGCAATGGCTTGATCTCTACCTCCATATCTCTAGAAGTGGGAAATTAAAATCTGAGCCTACTACTGTGTCTTGTCCATCCCCACGAATCATCTGTCTTCAGAAAGTAAAGATTGATTTAAAAAAATTTTTTTTTCTGAGGCTGGCTCTCTTGTAGCCCAGGTTTGCCTCAGAAAATGAGCCTGAACTTCTGATCCTCCTTCCCAGTTGGAAGCATGGACCACTGTACCTGATCTATACAAACATCTCTTTACTGTGCTATCACTTCTGTTCTTTCCATCTCTGCAACTTCTAGGGTACGCTGTTCCCATCGCAGACTATTCCTGCTCATAACCTCTCTGTTTTCCAAAGCACCCTGACCTATTTACATCCACACAACTCCGAGCAGCCAGAGATGATTACAGCACTGTTTTTACAAAACTTTAAAGTCTGCCCTGAACCAGATCAGGGAAACCAGCTCCCTAACCTCCTCTTGTGAGGGCAAAACGGGATCACAAACAGGAAAGTACTCGGGAAGGAAAGAAAGTCTATTGATGCCAGATGTATTATTACAAAGCCAAACCTAAGTACACAGTGACCTTGATATCACCCCCAGAGATGGATACTTACACATCAGTCCTGTTCAATCTCTTCTGCCCTGAGGAAAGTTATGTGGGGCTTTCTCCAGCAAGGTTAAGCCTTGCATGTGTCTGACATCACTGTTTCCAGAAGGGACCCATCAGGAACAAAAGAGTGACATCTCCTTTATTCTTTAAGAACATCACCCTCCGATTACATTCAACCCAGGCCAATCCAAACGTCAGAGGATAATTACAGAGCTGTCATGATTCAAAATTTATAGGCAGTGTGGACATATGTGATGGTTTGCTGGGGGAAATGGATTCGTCATGTGCACAACCTATGGCAGCAGATAAAACATCCTGACAATATTACACACTTGGGGGTGCCGAGGCTGGGCGTACAATTTTGAAGGCATGCTGTTATGACATTTTGGGAATTCCAGAGTCTGTACTGAGCAGAAGCAGAGGTTACAGTGGGGCTTCGTTCTGCAGCTGTGCAGGGCCACAGAGAACACATCCATTCCACACACGAACTGCATTTTCTCTTTCCTCCCTGTCAAGTCGTGGAGTTCGTTAAAGGGGTGTTTCATAAAAATGTGACTGTGGTTTGTTTAAAACAAGTTAGTGTGACAACAATAATAATATTCCTTTCTGAGGTTCTTAAAACAATGCAAATAACTCCATCTAGTTTGAAATTCCAAAACTGTGAAAATTGTAAGCTGAAAGTCGAACGAACAAACAAACAAAAAAAAATGTCTGCTTATTTCTCTCCAGCTGGCCAATATAAATGCCTGCCGTGTGTGCATGTGTGTTTGCACGTGTGCATGTGTGCACATGTGTGTGTGCATGTATGCATGTGTATGCGTGCGTGTGCATTCATTTGTATGTGCACATATGTGTGTGCATGCATGTCCATGTTCTTCCTCAAGAGACTGTGGCATATGCATGCATGCATGTATGTATGTGTGCGTCTATGTAAGTGTGTGTATGTAGAAGCCAGAAGAGGAGACTATCTGGTATTCTCTACAGCTATCTCCTCCCTTCCGTCTTACTCCCTTGAAATAATTCCTCACTCTCTCGAGTCTAGAGCAAGTAGTTTTTCTTTTTATGTTTTGACAGCAATCCTCCTGTCTCAGTCCACTCCAGCACTAGAGTTACCATTGAGTGTGGCCACATCTGATTTTATTTTTTTAAATGAGAGTGGCCCTGAGGATCTGAACTCAAGTCCTCATGACTATACAAGTGCTGCTACCCCCTGAACCACTTCCCCAGCCCCTGAATGTCCGGCCTTTCTATCAGGAAAAACCTTGCATTCTGAAGAGCATTTGACTTCTAGTTGGAAGAGGTTAACACGAGAAACTCTCACATAGAGTGTGGAGCTTTGAGAGAAAGCACAGTTTCCTCCCACTCAGTGCACTTCATATCTCAAAGGGCTTCTTATGTAGAGAATTTCACACATCTGCTATTTTAAACCTCACAACAGCTCAAACAGAGGCATAACTATCACACTCTCGTTTACAGCGGAGAAAACGGAGGCCTTAAAGACTGAATTGCTTGCCAGGTTTCTAAGCAGGTGGTTTTGGCGTTAGAACTCCGAGCTTTCTACCAACACCATAGGCCTTCAACCTGGCATAGGCAGAGGGCACTTCTGCATTATTCACTGGTCTCCAAGCATGTACCAGGCCCTGTGCCGGGCCCTAGTTTGATGTCATAACCGATATTTTTTCAAAGGTAGGCAGTGGTACTTGACACATGTCCAAAGCTCCAAGTTGAAACCAAAATGTGTTGGCATTTGAAATTTTGCTTCATGCTAAAATATGAATGTAAGGGACATGAAAATCTTCTTCCCTGGTGGGAACTGACCAGAACAAGCAAACGGGGAGGCCTGTCTCTCTCTGAGGTTAACTTGATCCCAGCAATGATGGTGGTTCACTGTAAGGACAGAAGCAGAAAGAAGGAAGGTCAGCCAAGGAGGCAGCTCTCTCTGTGAACCAAGGAAAGGCCAAACGACCAGACTTGTCCAGCTGGGCTTTTAAGAGCTTGGGGTCTTGGTCTGGGAACAGGACTGCGGTGGGTGGGTCATTTCGAGCGGCAGGCTAGCTCTGGAATCCCTCCCTTAACCAGGGCTCACAGGTCTCTTGTGTTCTGAGGTTGCCAGGACTCAGCAACTTCAACCCCTCCCCCTACCTACCCATAAGGCCCCTGTTGCCACTAAGCAAGCTCTCACTACCTTTTCCCCTCCGGAGCTACTTTTCAGGTCCTCTGCTGAGCCATGAGATCACCTTTCTGCCTCTTGCTCTCTTTGTGTCTTTTGGCTTCTATTCCGCTGACTAATTCTCTCATGTGACAGGTTAGGACTCTTGAGACAAAACATCTGGTTGGTTGATCTCATCACAGTTGGCTTTTCATGCAGAACTTTTGCACCAGGCTCCCTGATAGGCTGTGAACTGACCTGCATACTAGCTGTCCTGCTTGCTCAAGGGCTCATCCGAGTGCTCATTAGCTATAACTTTGGAGATGGTTATGGTCCTACAGAACAGAGTAAGACCACACCTCCCTGTGAGTAAAGAGAAGGCTCTTTGGCAGAGTGCTTTCCAAACTTACAGGAGGCCTCGCATTTCATCCCCAGTGATGCAAAATTGACTAATTAAAAATGTAAAGCCTTAAGTCCACGTCTCCTCCCTCCCACCCCCACGCCCCGAGATTGGGTTTTTCTGCTTAACCTTGGCTGGCTTCAAACTCTCTACATAGACCAGACTGACTTCAAACTTGTGAACATGGAACATGTTCTTGCCTCCAACTCCTAGGATTATAAATATAATAAACATATCAATGAAATATATATATATAATATATAAATCATTTATAAATGAACTAAATATATAAATGTATAAATATAAATGTGCTAGGATTATAAATATAACAAATACATATGAAATATATAAATTATTTATAAATGAAATAAATATAAGATATAAAAAATCAATATATAACTATAAATGTGCTAGAATTATAAATACATACCACCCAGCCTGGCCCTTAAGTATATTATGTCATCAAGGAACAAGAAGGTTTTCAGATAAATTTCAACATCCTAGGTTAATCTGAATTTCTTTTTTAGAATTTTATTTTATGTGCCTTAGTGTTTTGCCTGCATGTGTGTCTGTGTGAGGATGTCAGACCCCCCTGGAACTGGAGTTACAGAGAGCTGTAAGCTTCCATGTAGGTGCTGGGAATTGAACCCTGGTTCTTTGGAAGAGTACCAGTGATGTTAACCACTGAGCCATCTCTCCAACACTTAAATCTGAATTCTGATAAAATGCATAAAATATTCTAATAGCAGTGCATGCCAAAATAGTGCATCAGGCATGCCAACATTATTTACTGTTTATGGCGTACCCTGCTTTGACCTGTTCAGTACAGGCATGTTATATGAAGAGACCAGGGGGATTCTTAGAATGAAACCCCAGGTACTTGAGTTTAGAAAAACACAGCTCAATAAATGCAAGGCTTGGCAAGTAACTCAGCTGGTATGAGTACTTGGCACATAAGCCTGATGGTCTGAAGAACCTACATTTAAAAAGCCAGATACAGTGACACACATCTGTAATCCCAGCATTCCCATGTCCAGATGGGAGGCAGAGACAGAAGCATCCAGCTAGCCAGGGTTGCTCAGAGTGGCAGAAACAGAGTGAGCCTGCCCTCACAAAGAGGAAGGAGAGAACAGCCTTCTAAAACATCCTCTAACCTCTGCAAAGGTGCTGGGGCACAAGTGTGCTGTAACATACATGTGCACACACACACACACACACACACACACACACACCACTACCACCACCATCACCATCACCACAAGCATAATAGCAATATGATAAATAAACTTTTATATAAAATAAGAATTTGAAAGTTAGATGTAATCCCTCACCTGAAACATGAAGGGAACTGTTAAGATGCGGCACATTAGTGGCAGCTGGTCATCTTGCCGTGGACACCTCCAAATAGCCTTCATGGTCTTTGAAACAGAAATTGTCAAGGAATTTAAGAGGGAGACTTCAGTTCATCCTGATTAAACTGATCCGACTGGTCAGATTGGGAGTCCTTGTTTTGACACCAGCATACCACCCATTTCAAAACTGAGTACAGGCCTTTCAACTTGACAGCCTGCAGTGGGTCCGTAACCTGGTTCCGGGTCAGCAGCAGAGTCTTGGACATTAGCACTGACTCTACTTAAGGTATATGGCCTCTATCCTGTCTTCTAAATCTCTGCTACAAAATACAACTATTGAAAGTATGATGTGTGGTCTGGGAACGACAGATGTTAAGGATTAAGAAAAGAATGAAGGGCTGGATGATGGCTTAGTCAATTAAGTGGCTGCCACAGAAGCATGAGGATCTGAATTCAGGTGCTCAGCACCCATGAGAAAATATCCATGAGCAGTAGTTTGGATCTATAACCTTAGCATGCGAGGAGTAGAAGGCAGATGCAGGACTTTACTGGGTAGCCAGTCTAGCCAATCAGTTGTCTCAAAAATAAGGTAGAAAACAATGTCCAACACTAACCGCTATCTGCAACACACACACACACACACACACACACACAGAGAGAGAGAGAGAGAGAGAGAGAGAGAGAGAGAGAGAGACAATAGAAACATGTACACACAGAGAAACATAATAGACATACACAGAGACACATACACAAACACATACACAGAGACACACTGAAACACATACACAGAGACATACACACACCTCAAAGGAAAAAAATGACAAAAATGGAATAAAGAATGTATCATTGCTGCAACAAGTGAAATTATGATGAAATGAACGTAGCTTATGGCTCTACTGGTATGTAACAAATTCTGATCTGTGAAAACACTCAAACATGTTGGCCTCTGTCAATGGCATAGCTTGCTTATGATACTAATTGCCTCTATGGCTCAGGATGCTGTGTGTCCAAAGAAGATAGAATGGATCTTTCGCAAATGGAGTCCCTAATAAACAGTTGAGGGTCTATCACAGCTCTTCCAGACATAGCCCATTACCACCCTTCCGTCTACCAGGATGCCACATTCATTCCCTCTATCAGAAGACAATACACAGCACTCCTGCACAGTCCCCATGTTCAGTTCAAAGACCAGGACACTAGACCATGAGGATTCAAGCTCTTGTTCCATTCTACATGTAGCTCCTCATGGTTCCGCAATATATTGTATCAAACAACAGTTGTCTGTCCCTCTGCCACACTGGTTCTCAATCTTCCTGATGTTGCAACCCTTTGATACAATTCCTTGCGTTGTAGTGATCCCCCAACCATAAAATTACTTTTGTTGATACTTTATGATTGTAATTGTGCTACGTTGTGAGCAGTAATGTAAAAATATCTGTGTTTTCCAATGATCTTAAGTGTTAGGTCGGCTGACCCACAAAGGCATCCAGACCCACAGGATGAGAGCTTCTGCTCCATCAAATTCACTATCCAAGGATGGAGCAGAAACTTGATAATAGCAATTAAGACACCTCTTACACAAAGAAAAAACAAACAGGAAATACATAGTTTTTACTTAACAGTGAGCAGTGTAAAGATTCTCTTTCTGGCAGGCTAAGCCCCTTGCTATCCCTTGTCCTAGTCTCTGGTGGGGTTTCATTGTCTCCTACTGTACTCTCTAAGCTATCCCTCCTCACTCATTATAAATGAGACACTATCAATGGGTCACTTCTGGAGTGACCCTCATGAAGACTGTCCAGCCTCCAGAGCCTACTTCCTGCTCAGACAAATGTAGAACAAGAGGTAAAAAGGTTTGACCAATCAGAGATCATTCATGTAAGCTTGGGACCTCTGTAATACAATCCCTGTGCTAACAGTAAACCTTCCCAATGCTTTACTTCCAGCAAATTCCAAATGCCAGTCACCACACCCAAGGTCTTTCCTAGAGCAAGTTCTAAAGTCTAAATTATTTCCTTTCTTGTCTCAGTACCTTTCTTTAGGCCTAGCAGCAGAACCTTTAGACCATCAGAACAATCAGGTCGGGTGGAAAGGCTTTAACCTTAATTTGAACTTTGCTGCAGGGTTGAGCTGCAATATTTAATTCTTAAAGGTCTTTCTCCTCTAGTGTGTGTGTGTGTGTGTGTGTGTGTGTGTGTGTGTGTGTGTGTGTGTTTTCCTGTTTTAATCCCAATTTGGGATCCAGAATCAAGCTTTTCTAATTCTTGGGACTCTTTTTATTCTCTATTTCTCTTCTTTTATAGTTTATACTAGTAACGTATTGCCAAAGACAATAATTTTTTAGTAATAATTTGTCACAAGCAGCAAGGGGCTCAACTCAAGCACATGAAAATTCTGAGATTCTGTCTCTCTAAGGGCTTCCTCTAGTAATACAGATACCTGAGATACCTGATTAGACTTACATGTGATGGCAGATAGCCAGGTTAAGACAGACTGTCCCTGCCAGAGCATACTACGGCAACCCATTTTTTCAGCCTACGCAGTTTTTCTGTCTCCCATTTTGTCACCACCTGTCTGGGCTTTTCACACACATTTTTTTTTATCTTCACACATTTTTATTCCTGTCGAGAGACCAGTTTCTGTACTGATTCGGATAGATAATCCACTGTTAGGAAGAGACCCATGCTATATAATGATTCAGACACAATAGAAATCTGTTTCCCATTTGCATAATGGGCAGGCAGTTATGCCTGCTCCACATAGTGATTCCAGAATAAGACTCCTTTCCTGTCCCTCTGAAATTGAGTACCCCATCGTTTTGACTGTTAGACCCCGTTTAGAAAGAAGTGGGGGTGGGGGAAATCCACCCAAAGCCTGGCTCATGCAAAGAGAAGAATGGTATGAGGGCTGACACCTTCCGTCTATTCAGAGAATATCCAAAACAGTCACATAAACAAAAGTCTAGACAACAGGTACAGGATGCCAGAGACCATGAGCCCAGGACTCCAAAGAAACCATGCACAGAAAGAAGATGAAGGTGGACCTATGGGCATGGAAAGCTGTTTCCCAAGCTAGGTTTTAAATGATCTCCATGGAAACAAGGGAACATTTGGGAGGGAACCTTAGAAGTCAAGCCTGCATTTCTTCATGATTAGACACTCAAGGCACTTAACCAACATCTGATGGCAGAGAAGGGGAGGTAAGAGGTGACGTCTAACATGAAGAACTTGCCTTTGAGAATTTTGGCAGATACTGAACTGCTGCAGAGATCACAGAGCAGACACCTTAAATAGCAGCCCAAGTGCATCAGGCTCCCTGAGAAGTACTCCCTGCTTCCCTCTCCCTGATGGGCTTCCCAAGAAAAGTGAGAGTGTGGATCTATGTCTATAGTAAGATGTTTCCAACTTGAGCCATATCTGATTGGACAGGAGTGGACGACTGACCCCAGATGACCAAATGTTTTCCCCCAGGGACATGGAATTGAGCCAGTGAGAGACAATTAGTGAGATGGTGGGAAAAGCCTAGAAAGGCCTAGAACATATGTTCATGTAGGTTGGGGATTTCCAGATACACAGTCTATAATGTAAACGTGACTTCTAGAGTCACATAACACACAATTTAGACAACTGAATCTGACCACCATGCTAGAGCTGTAAGGCTAAGATGACTCATTTGATTATGTACTTGTAAAAATATGTATGTATTATATAGTACATACTTTTATAAAGTTATGCTGTTAGCAGCTTGAAATGAACTCATGTGAGGGAAGGGGTTTCTTTATATGCAAAAGAACCTTGATGATCTACTCAGAGAATTTTTTCAGAAGCAAACATGCATTGGTCCCATGACATCATTTATGGGGAAGTGGCTCTGCTTGAGACAAAGGGAAAACTTCCAGGTTTTTAAAATTTTTCCCCCTGAAACAGGGAGAAAGCTATGTGAACAATATTGTTTAAGGTGAAGGCTGAAAGCCTTCTACCTGGAATCTCAATCATTATACAGGAGTGAAAGCTATTGGGGGGTAACAGAAAACGTCACTGGAAATGTAAAGGAAATGGAAAATGTTGGGTTTCTAAAACAACTCAGAAAAAAAGTAGACTTTTGTAGGGAATGCTTCAACAAGCCTCACTGTGCACAGATAAACCCCATGGGACGTGGCTGCATAAAAACAGAGAGTCGGTTTTGAATTAACAGCTTCAGCAGACCCTCGTAGACCAATGGGACAGAACTCAGCCTAAAAGTAAACACACACATCTAGGGCCAACTGCTTTTCAACAAAGTGCTAAAAATACGTTACAAAGCATGCACACTCTTCAACATACGATGCTGTGGAAATTGGATACACAAACACACACATACACATGCACACGCACACACACACACACACAAGCAGACCCCATACCTCTCCAGTTCCAAAAATCAACACAATTTCTTAAAACTATGTAAGTGGGTACAGGTGTGTGTGTGGGTGTGGATGTAGGTGTGGGTGTAGGTGTGGGTGTAGGTTTGTGCACATGAGGACAGTGTCTGTGGGGCCCAGAAGACGGTGCTAGATTCCCTGGAACAGCAGTTACAGGCTGTAGTGAGCTGCCCTATGTGGGTGCTTGGAACAAACCTAGGTTCTTTGCAAGAGCAGTATTTGGTAAGTTGCTGAGCCATCTCTCTAGCCCAGATTGGAGATTTAAATATAAAACCTAATAAGGAAAAGTGAGTCTGAAATACAGACCAGCTGGCAGTGTGGTTGTGCTAAGGAGACTCCACTGTATCAACAAGTATACAAAATGCTGCAAATGCTCAAAACTAAAAATTTATGAGGCGATGGGCAGATACAAAAGTAACAGCACTTTCCAGACACAACATATAACTCACTGCGTTATGACAGCATGCACAGGACCTGTGCGCACTCAAGCCAGACAGGAAGTCCTACCTCTTGTTCTAGCCGAGGAGCTATTGGAAATCCCTGACTATTGGGAGAGGGAGAGTCAGCGTTCTTTAAGGGTATAGCCTCTGGTAAGGTGTAACCAAGCTCCTGGGCAGCACAAGTTGAATGTAATGGGTTTAAAAGGAGATGGGGTAATAGATAGGTAGAGAGATGGCTCAGCAGTTAAGAGTTCTTCCAGAGGACTCAGGTTCGATTCCCAGCACCCAGTGACTCACAACCATCTGTAACTCCAGTTCTAGGGGATCCAATGGGTGCTTCCTCTGGCCTCCAAGGGCACGAGGCACACAAAGTGGCGCACAGATATAAATACAGGCAAAACATGCATACACATATAAAACATTTTAAAATGATTTTTAAACCAGAGAAGAGGACATAAAATTGAGTGAGTGGGGAGATCGGGTGGATCTGTGAGTAGTCAGAGGAGGAAGGGTGAACGGCATAGAAAGATATTGTGTGAAATTCTTAAAGAATTAATAAGTTTTGAAAACAGCAAAGCTGGGCAGTGGTAGCGCACGCCTTTAATCCCAGCACTTGGGAGGCAGAGGCAGGCGGATTTCTGAGTTCGAGGCCAGCCTGGTCTAAAGAGTGAGTTCCAGGACAGCCAGGAGTACACAGAGAAACCCTGTCTCGAAAAAAAAACAAAAAAACAAAAAACAAAACAAAAAAAACAAAACAAAAAAAAAAAAAAAAAACAAAAAAGCATAACAAGGTGGTTTATGTTTTACTTACATAGCAGTCAAAAGACAATCTTCCTCTGAGCAATGAATGACTCAGAACCCACGGGCTGCATGCTGGGGCTGCACTGTCCTCTAGGACTCAGAGGGTGATCTTTATTGATATTCAACCAGCAGAAGATTTAGATCAAGGGGGCTGAATAGCAATATCAGCTTTTTGGCCTAAAAATATGGCTTCCGTCATGGCTGCTCAGACGTTCTTGGCTAAAGCTCACTCACATAGCCACGTCTAACTGGTTAAGGCAACCAGTTCTTCCTCGGTTTCTCCATTTAAACAGAGAGCAACAATGTGTTACTCAGTGATACAGAGTAGCAATTTGCTGAGGAGCTCTGTTTTGAACACATGTGCTAAGACAGAATCATTTGGCCCCATCATCTGTCTGTTTAAGTAAATAACTAAGACTTAGATACAGACAACTATGGAGAAGAACCATTATCTGAACGGAACAGTTATAGGGCACAGAATGATGAATAATGCCATGCTAATAAGACATTATCTGTGAACTTATTGAATTAAACCAGAGTTTCATAGATATATGAATTTACTGGACCATATCAGAGAGACCTTCTGTAAGACCTGCAGAGACAGCTGCGCTGGGAATACGCTTGTTGCACAAGAATATGACTTCAATTCTAGAACCCACATAAAAACAACTTAAAAGCCAAGCCTGGGGAGTATATCTGCAACCTCAGCACCAGGGAAGCAGACACAGGTCCAACGCCTCGTGCCTAAGCCACCTTGCTTACCTAGGAAGTTCCAGGCCAATGAGACACCATGTCTAAAAAAAAAAAAAAAAAAATTAGGAGACAGAAACTGAAGCCTGACCCCTGGAGGTTGGCCTCTGGTTACCACACACAGTGTGTACACCCTGCACACACAATTAAAGCCACAACAGTGCCATACTACTGATCTTCCTCTTGAAGCAGGAGGAAAGAGGAGTATGTTACCCCGTGAGTCAATTCTAGAGCGACACTCATGAAGCCTGCAGAGATCACTTCCCACTCAGATGAATTTAGGACAAGAGGAAAAGGCTAGACCAATCAGAGAGCATTCATCTGAGTCTGAGATCCCTGTAACATAATTCCCTTGGTAACAATAACCTTCCCTTTCTTTGCTTCCAGTAAATTCCAAATGCCAGTGACCACACCTAAAGTCCTTTCCTAGAGCTAGTTTTGAAGTCTCAAGTATCTGCTTTCCTTGTCTCGGTATTGTGCTCTGGATGGCAGCCACCACCGTTGGATCATTGGAACAATCGGTTTGGTAAGGACTCCACCCTTAATGTGATCTCTGCAGAGCTGAGCTACTACACAATCCCCCCCCCCCCCGTGTGTGTGTGTGTGTGTGTGTGTGTGTGTGTGTGTGTGTGTGTGCCTGTTTCAGTCTTATTCCCAACTGGAGATCCAGAATCCACAAGATTTTTCAGACTGGGAAACTGAATCCTTTCATCTTGACATTCATTTTTAAGGATCACGTTTCTCTTGTAGTCTCCAATAAGCATCAAGGGACTCCACTCAAACACACACAACATCCTGCCTCTTTTAAAGGGCTTTTTCTAGAGCTATAGTCCCAGTAAATGTTTGGCTGTACTTTCAGATTTTGATAGTCAACAATTTTAAGAACTATTTTGCAACTAATAATATGAGGCACCATTTTACAGCTTACTCTGGGGTTGTTTCCTCTCCCGTTGTACAAGTACCGAGTGCCCTTTGGTGGGAGCTTACACACTCTCACTCCCTTGCATTCACACATTTTATATTGCTTAAGGTAGATAAGCTACCTTAATCTGTGCTGTGCAGTGACTCAAACACAATGGAAATCTATTTGCCAGTTGCCTAACAGTGTGCGGCAGGTGTTCTTGGTCACTTGCTTGGCAGCTCAACTCCACAATCCACGCAGTAAGACTCCTTTCCTGTGGAAAGTTCATGGTCTTTACCTTCAGGAGGTAAAGAGGATGTAAGAGAATATATCTGCTGACTACAACTCCTGCTCCACATAACTTCCACTGGTGTTCCTCTGGCATTAACTCGGTCATGTGATCTCTCCCAATTATGAGAGAAGCCAAAAAAAAAAAAAATTAGTCCCTGACTGAGCACACTTTTTCCAACAACAATTCTGTAGTTCCAGAGGTCAGGCTGTATCTGGCCCGCTGCCTGTTTTTGGTAAATAAAAATGTCTTGAAACACAGCCATGCTCGTTCATTTATGTATGATCTATGGTTGCTTTTACGCTATTACAGTGGAACTGAGTAGTTGCAATAGAAGCCAATGTGATTCTCAAATCCTAAACTATTTCCTATTTGGCACCTTTACTCAAAACAGAAATTGTCAACCTCTTGGCTGTTGTTTGGATCTTGACTATTCTCCAAAGGCCTGTGAGCTACAGGAACCAGTCTCTGGTACTCTTGGGAGGTAGTGACGCTCTTAGGAGATGGAGCCTAGTACAAGGAAGCTACACTGGGAGGCTTGAAGGAGATATTGAGAGTGTTACCTTCCCTGTCATTTCCTAGCAGGAATGAAATAGGCAGCTCTTCCATCATGACTCCCCACCGGGATGTACTTGTGCTACATGGATTCCTCATGATGGCTAAGAGATCAAGGATAGAAACTCGTATAGCCATGAGCCAAAAGTAACCTTTCTTCCTTAAAATTAATTCATCATAGGTTGCCCTCACAGAAAGCTGCAAACCATACCTTCTCTTCCGCTATTAAGCCTGGTACTTCTGCGACAGTCCTGCACCATGCTAGGGCCCACCACCTGGACGCTAAAAATAAAGCCAACCTCACAGAAGGCAAAGAGAAAGGTTGAAGAGAAGCCTGGTGACCTCATTTAAACCTGAAGCCAGTTAGCCACAAGCTTCTCATTTAGTCAATCCAATCTGTGTCCTTCTCTACTTAAACTGGGGTTTCCTGTCTCATCACAAAGGGCTATACGTGATAACCCCTCCCCCTAGCAACAGCAGACAATGTAAGAAACGGAGTCTCCTTATAATTAAGACATAGAGATGAAACCAGTTTGATTTAATACCGAAATGGGTCTGACATGAACCATGGCCAAGTCTACAGAGACATGCAACCAGCACGTGACACTTGCCTGCAAGCTTTTTTGAGACACAGATGGCTGAGTGCCACCTCTAAATATTTCACGTCTCTGTCTGAGTCGATCAGATTTCCCAAAGCAGGTGAGGCGAGAGTAAGAGACACAGGTTCAGAGAGACAGCTGCCTGGCGATCCTGAAGCCTTGGGATAAAACTTGGCCAGGAAACAAAGGCAGAGATTTTTAGTCCAGCCTGTCCTGGAGAGACACTGTCATCTCACGCAATGAAACATAATAAGCAGTCTCTCTTCTGGGCCAAGCCCTGGGAGCTCTCTGCAGGTGGACTGGCAGGGTATGGAGGACTGGCAGAGGCCAGGTGCCTTTGTTCCCCTGGTCCCTCCTCCTTAGAAGTTGCTCATTACTGCAGGAGCTGGTGGTGTTATATAACAGAGGCTCAGCCTGATTCCACTAGAGTGAACATGAGAGAGAAAAATACCCAAATAGCTTAAACACACCTCAGACTGGGAGACCATATATAGAACCCTTTAGATTTCGACAGACAATGCATTGAAGTTCTTGTGTGCTCTAGATGCCCTATGAGGTGCTCCTTAGAAAGGCAAACACTTTTCCACGATAAGAGCCTTCTAGAGTAGGGCCAACAACAGTAATGCCTGTGTTTCTAATAATTCCTCACATTAGCCAAGCAACTTCCTTTCATGAATCTCTAAGAGCTTAGCAAACATTTTCTGTGAAATAATTTTACCCCTACCCTGTACACAAACACACACACACACACACACACACACACACAGAGAGAGAGAGAGAGAGAGAGAGAGAGAGAGAGAGAGAGAGAGAGGCAGACAGACAGACAGACAGACAGACAGACAGACAGAGGCAAAGAGACAGACAAAGGCAGAGAGAGACAGAGAGACAGAGGCAGAGAGAGACAGAGACAGAGAGAGAAAGAGACAGAGGCAGAGAAAGACAGGGGGAAAGAGATAGAGACAGAGGCAGAGAGAGACAGAGAAACAGAGACAGAGAGACAGAGGCAGAGAGAGACAGAGAGACAGAGGGGGAGAGACATAAAGACAGAGGCAAAGAGACAGAAAAACAGAGAGACAGAGAGACAGAGGCAGAGAGAGAAACAGGCAGAGAGAGACAGAGGGGGAGAGAGATAGAGACGGAGGCACAGGGAGAAAAAGAGAGGGGGGGGAGAGAGAGAGAGAGAGAGAGAGAGAGAGTGCTTACATTTAAAGATTGCCCTCTGAATAAGCAAAGGGAGATTACACACACTCCCTTTTAATTAACAAATATATCCATCTGTAATTAAATGTCCCCTGAGACATGAATAAGAGATTTAACACCCAGGAGATAGTAATGAATTCAGCTGTTTTTAACCCTTTGTAAAAGCATGAGAACACTGTGTAAAGAATCTAGCTCACTGAGGTGTGCAGGGCAAGAACACGCTAAGAGGCTGAAGCACAGAAGCGCAGAAGCAGAAGTGTGTGGGTGACTATGCTTGTACGAAGCTCATCAGACCCATCAACGCCCCTCTGGTTCAACCCATGGGGTCTCGGGTTAGAGGCACATCAGAGGAAGTTTTATTTGGGAAAATAAATAGCATCCAGGGGCAAAAGGAAAGTTTAACTTATGGTCCACTATGAGAAAAACACAAGGCTGGATTGAGCTGAGGGGTGAGGTAAGTTTAGAAAAACAAGTCAGATGCTGAGAAGGTCAGGCAAGATGCTCATGGACAGGGTAAAGGAGGCAAACACTTCTGAGAGAGAGTCGTTCTTCTTGTTTGTGGCGATAGGACTGGCAGATCTGAAATGCTCAGGGCAGGCAGGCAAGCT
Source organism: Rhabdomys pumilio (assembly GCA_030674055.1). Lineage (NCBI taxonomy): Eukaryota > Metazoa > Chordata > Mammalia > Rodentia > Muridae > Rhabdomys > Rhabdomys pumilio. The sequence goes on from JANHMN010000003.1 coordinate 178,387,047, forward strand.
GCAAACTCGAGCAAGAGCTGGCATTTCTGGCTTCGGCATGAAATTGATAGCGTTAGCTAGCCAATCAGATTTTAACTCTGACAGAGTGTCTCAAGTGTTAAAACAGAATTCCTTCCTCTCCAGGAAATCTTAGTCTGTGCTCAAAAGGACTTCAGTGAACTGGGTGAAAAATAATAATAATTAATCGTCATAATAATAATAAATCAAATTAAAATTTAAAATACCACCGGCAAAACCAAACTGCTTTATTTAAAGTCAATGAATCTAAATTTAAAGCCAATGAACCGTGTCTACAAAGTGCCTTCACAGCTGCATTTAAACAAGTGTGACCACAACTCAGCCCAGCCTAGATGACTGACAGAAAACTAAGTATCGACTGTGTGGCGATTAAATTATTGCTAAGTTACTGATTTACAGAGACTTGGAGCTAGAAGGTACTCTGTAGATGGGAAATGTAATACTGAACAATGGCGAGAAGGAACAGTAGGAGAGAAAGAGGAAGAAACACAGACAGACAGACAGACAGACAGACAGACAGACAGACAGACAGACAGAGGAGACTTTAGTCTCTAAACTCCAGTTTTGAGGTTGTTTTGTTTTGTTTTGTTTGTTTTGTTTTTCAAAATTCTGTACCTGGGCCTGGAAAGCTCCAGTGTGTCAAGTCCTATGCACCTTCTTTTTTGATCAGATTTGGTTGGCTGTGAAAACTACCCTGTGCCTTTAACTGAGCACCAACTAGACGATATTCTCATGGTCCCAACAGTTATTTCTTCTATAGCTTCGCGAGGACGTTAGGGATAGCAGAGGGCTAAGCACAACAACAAAGCTCAGAGGTTTCCGACGGACTGGGAAGCAGATGTGGATCCAGAGCCTTGCCCTGCTGTGTTATATCTGAACCAGCTACACCCATCCAACTATTGCTTTGGGAATTCTCAGTTGTACCTCTGTTCAGCTATTCAAAAACTGAGTGGCACCAAGACAGGGCTCTGTAATCAAGACAGGGCTGTTCACTTTTCCACTCCTGGGGCCCAAAATCATAGACTCAGCTTATTTCTGATTTTCTGTGAATGAAATAACAGTGTTTGCCGTGCAGACCCATCTGGCCATGCACAGCACGCATTATTTGTCTCGACCCCACCCCCAACTCCCAGCATCCCTCTGAGGTCAGAATTCCCCTATGGCTGGGGTGGTTTCAGGATGTACTTAGAGCAACACAAAATTTGGCAAAAGAAATAATCCATAAGAGCATCATTAGTGCAAAAACTCTTTCCACAAGGGAACAGTTGCCAGACCAGTCTGCTGCCTTTCAGTGGAAGCCAGAAGAGATCACCAGAGACTAAGGCACAAAGAGACAATCTACGCCACCCTCAATTCGACCTGTGCTCATTGCTCTAAAATCATGCTTTGAAATGTGTAGGTGTTACTGCATGGTTCTCCTCACCACAGACAGAATAACAACCAGGAAAACCTCTATCCTCAACTGAGCAAGGGTCTGTGGAGTTGACTGTGTGTGGTGACTAGCTGACCGAACACGTATGTGCTGCGTGAAGAACGTTTGGGGTGTTTTACATGAACTAACTCACTGAATCATCACAACAGCTTAATGAGGCAGGTTTCATGATGGTTCTCAGTTTTTAAATGGAAGATGAAGCAAAGAGAGGTTAAGCCAGAGATTCAGTTCCCTACACAAATGCCGTAGCGTACATATGAGAAGACAAATTTTTTTTGTCAGATTTTAACATCTTTTTGTTGTGGTTGTTTTTCAAGACAGGGTTTCTCTGTGTATCCCTGGCTGTCCTGGAACTCACTTTGAAGACCAGGCTGTCATTGATCTTAGAGATCTGCCTGCTTCTGCTGGAATTAAAGGCTAGAGCCATGCCCAGCAGATTTTTATGTCTTTGAAACTGGAATGTACACTACAGTTGATGGCACACTACCATTATGTCATAATTGACATGCAGCTTTATGCCTATCTCATTGATGCTGAAGATAATGATACATCTTATAGGCAATAGCCTCTCACTCTGACAAGGAGGGGACCAGGGAGGACCAGGGAGTCTGGCTCTGAACTTCGTATTCTCAGGCTGTACAAGGGAATTCTCGTCTGCCCTGGTGAGAAGGGTAGGGAAAAGAGGCTTTGATTTTAGAGATCAGAAAGCACAGCACATAGGATTTTTAAGATGACCTCACATCTTCCCTCCCTCTGCAATTAATCTTTATTGAGCTAAATAGACGGCTCAGAGGGTAAGAGCATTTGATAAGCAGGCATAAGGACCTAAGTTCAAATCCCCAGAACCCACATAAAAAGGCAGGTGTGGCATATGGTCACCTGTAACCCTAGCATGGTTGTAGACAGAGGCAGGAGGATTACTGGAGTTTTCTAGCTACCGGCCTGGCTGCAGGTTGCAGACTCTGCTCAAGAGACTCAGGTGGCACTCGATAGAGCACGGTGCCAGCCATCTTCCTTTAGCTTGGCACTGGTGTACTCCCATCCCAAAGTCCAATAAGGTAAAAATAAACAGGTGGGTAGTTTCTGAGTCTTTTACTTTTTAATCCTAACTGCTTTTCATAAACAAAGATTTCATGCTGGTTCCCGGTCCACTACTTATAGAAATTCTGCCTCACTTGACCCTATGATTAACCCTTTCAAGGTAAGGCTACTAGCCTAAAACTGCCCCAATTTTTCCTATACTGTGTACAGCTAGGAATGGGGTTTACTTATTTCTTTGTTTGTTTATTATTGACCAGTCTTACTATGTAGGTCAGGCTGGCCTTGAACTCATCTCAGTGGTCCAGAATGCCCTCCACTTTCCATCCTTTTGCTTCAGCCTTCTGAGCACTGGAACAGGTGTGTGTGTGTCACACCCACCACCCAGGGTTGACTCACCCTTCTCTTTCTCACTGGCTCAAGAGTAACAATATTGACACAGCAGTAAATGTAAAGCCGAGGTGAGTCAGAGGCTGAAGGAGGAGGGTCAGTTTTAATGTGTGTGTTGTTTAGAATTATTTTGTTTTATATTGGGGTTGGTAAGGAACTCTACTTTAAAAAAAAAAAGCAGAAAATGTGTAATTTTAGCCAATTTCTTATTCCTGTTTTTTCTATCAACAGCACATTGATTTTGTTGCCCAGGAAACTGATGGGAGTTTCTGGAGAACTAATCACTTCATTCCAGACCAAGTGGTCACTGCACTCTGTGTTTTCAACTCTATTTTTATGGCTAACAAAGGCCATTCCTTGTAGCTCACCTGAGTCTCCCCAGAGTCTGAAATCTGAACCCCTACTCATTCCTGGGATTTCGCACTTCCTGCCGCAAACCATATGTCAGCCATAAGGGGGAAACCCTGTAGTTGGCGCTGGGAGGGGAGAGGGAGGAAGAATGAGGTCACAAATCCCTGCAGGAGGCAATCACAGCTCCATCCCAAGACTGTTGGAAAAACACAGCCCAATAAATTAAATGGGTTGTTTTTCCAGCCCTTTGACTTCACTCTTTAGCTCTTGGTGGTTGGAAGCAGCTTCTCCTCTTCCCACTCTTTCTAGCTTCTGCAAATGCCAGGGCCCCCCAGGTGTCTTTCATCTGAATTTTGTTCTCTGCACCTGGAAAGTTCTTTTAATTATATGCGTTCTTCTCCCCCCACCCCCCCCATTCTTTGATAGAGACACCAGTTGCTAGGGAGAGATGGATCCTCAAAGGCCACTAACCCTTTGAACGGAGCATCTTAGAAACCTGTGTGGTGCTATAGGGCTCTTGAAGGAGATACTTAGAGGGTGGGGGAGGGGTGCCTTCTCAAGGACCTTAGACTGGGGTGGGGAAACATAAATGCTTAACATCTTGTCCCACCCCTACCCCATACTAGAAGGAAGGCTGGAAGAAATCCTCTAGCAGAGAGAGCCTGTGGTCATCCACTAACTCTTGAACAGAGGGCAACAGAAGCATTTCTTTTAAAAATGTCATCTAGCAGAGCCAGGTGTGCTGGCTCATATCTTTAATCCTAGCACTGGGAAGGTAGAGGCAGGAGAGTCACTGCAAGCTTGAGGCTTATCTGGTCTACACATGGAGTTCCTAGATAGTCAGAACTCTATGGAAACTCTCTCAAAATCCAAACAAAACGTGGCTGGCAGAAAAGTAACTCAGGTTAGGGTGCTGGAAGAAAGATGGAGTGAGGCTTGAAACCTCACAGACCTGGATCTGAATCCCAACCTTCAGCTGGCCAGCTGGGTAACCTACTGTGAGTGACCAGAGTAGCCGTTGTTTTCTCTTGTATGGTTAGATTCACCGTGCAAACGATGAACATTGTGAGAATTAAGATATGGCAGGTATGCTCCGTGCTTAAAACCTAGAGGCATGGAGCAATTCTCTGCTTGGTGCCACCGCCGTGGCGGCAGAGTGGGAAAGCAGCACCCTCGCTCCTCCTGAGGCAGCCTCTCTTGAGAGGCTATAGACTTGTTTTCTTTCTTACAACAAAAACTCAGACATTTCTTATTTCTCGGCACACCTTATCAACACAGCTTATCCAGGTCTCTGGAAGTTAGAGTTGCTCTTATTCTTCTACCTGGAGACAAAGAGTACAGAATCCTCTCAGGAACTGGGCTGCTTAAGCCAATGTGGGTTAATGCTGTGAACAGTTCATACTGGTTTCCTATCCTTCCACACAGACTTAAAGAGGTTTTATTCCTTCGGCTCAGCTCTGTCTTGTGACATTGTTTCCATTCTAAGGACACTGTAGAAGTCATTGGCTCTGTCGCTGCTCCCTTCAGTTGTTGCTGTTGCTCAGACTCCTTTGAAAGGACCACTCATCCTTGTACATCTGCGTAAGACATGTCTCCTAGCCTCTCTGGGACTCTGATTGCCCAGTTCCCTGGGCCCTCCCCGCTCAGAACAGCAGATGATGATAATATGATGATAATAATAAGATGATGATAATATGCTGATAATGGCCACCCTAAGGCTTCACAGGGGACTTTGCTGTGCTTGTTACATTGTGCTATGCTCGTCTCTCCTGGTTGTTAAGTTCCTAGACTAAGGCTGTGGATAAAGCACAGGGTGACCTGTCAAATTAGAATTTCAGATAAACAACAAAAAACTGAGGCCTGTGTCTCATGAGTTGAGTCTCATGTTTATTTGATAAATGTGCAGCAGGAAGGCCAGACTCCCACCCAGGCTTCTGCACCTGATACACCCAGCACACAGGTGAAGTCAGTTCCGGATGATACTGTAAATGAAAACTGACCACAGCAACAGTGATAGTGGCTGAGATTCCCGAAGCAGCTACCATGATAAACACTTCATACCAACTAGGTCAAAGTTCAAGCAAGCAAAGGCATCATGAACGTGAACATGCTGTTGGCAAATCGAGACAGGACAAGACTGGTTTTTAAGATTTGTTTAATTTTTATTTGTGTGTATGTGTGTAAGTATATATTAGAATATGTTAGTATGCAGATACCCATGGAGGCCAGAAGAGGGTGTATTATATATTACATGTTTGCAGGTGACCATCGGGGCCAGAAGAGGGTGCTGGGTCCCTGGAAATATAATTACAGGCGGTTTTGAGCCATCTGTTGTGGGTGCTAGGAACAGAACTGGGTCATGTGGAGAGCAAGTGTTCCTAACCCCTGAGAAATCTCTCCAGGACCAGAATACTACTCTTTTCTTTTGTGAAGTAATACAGTTTAACATCAGAGTGAGGAACTTTGAGACATGGCCCAGCAATGTTACTGACTATCTCTGTAACCTTGGCACTTTTGTTTGGTTGGTCGGTTTTGGTGTCTGTAGCTGTGTGCACATGAGTATAAGCCGAGACATTGGATTACCATGAAAACAGAGTTACAGACAATTGTGAGACATCTGATATAGGTATTGGGAATTGAACTCAGACCCTCTGGAAGGTCATATATACTCTTAACCACTGAGCCATCTCTGAGGCCGAGACGTTGGGTTTTACATGATCTCTCCTAATCTATAAAACGATGGTGATACTAGCTCTTTCTTCCTGGAATTATGGATAAAGATTAAATGTGAGAGCGAATTTAGGGCCCGTCATAGTGTTCAGCACACACTAAGTCATCAGGCCATCGTAGCGACAGTGGTGGTGGTAGAGCAAAGGACGATGCTCTTGTGAGAACGAGACAGGCTCTTTGGCTTGTGTCGTTAGCACAACAGTCAAAGTCTAATGAGCTTGGCCGTCAGGGGATGTCTTAGTTACTTTTCTGGTTCTATGATCAAACACCTGATAAGATACAATACAGGGAGGGAAGTGCTAATTTTGTCTTACACTTTGCTGGGTCCAGTCCATCACAGCAAGGGAAGCATGGCAGCAGATTCGAGGCTGTTGGTGATGCGGTCTCCACAGTCAGCAAGCAGAGAGTAGACAGGAAACACAGGCAGGCCGTGACCCCTCATGTCTTCCACAACGACCTGCTTTCTCCAGAGGAGTCCTGCTTCCTAAAGGCTTCACAAGGTTCCAAAAGAGTGCCACCAGCCAGGGTCCAGCTGTCCAAACATGAGCCTGTGGAGAGACATTTAACGTTCAAGCACAGGGGGCATTGCTAGAACAGAAGAAAGCTGAGCGCATTCTTCAGATTCTGTGTGTAGACTGATTTGCTGCTTCCGTCTGCAATGGGTTGACTCAATCTTCATCTGAATTCAAATAAAACCTTCAGTTCTCATAGTTTGTTTTGGGGGTGTTTGGTTGATTGGTTGCTTTTTGTTTATTTGTTGGCTTGTTGTCGTAATCTTGACTAAAGCAATCTTAGGTCTAAAGATATAAGTTGAAATTTCAGCTATCGAATTGAAAGACAAGAAGAAAGAACAGAAAAGAAGATACTGGGTACATTCTGGCGTTTGCTATCTGTGATAACGTTTTAATTTCAAACTAACCACAGGATGCATTTACCAGGGCACTGAGATAGCTGAGAATCGGTCTATCAATCGAGTAAAATTCTGGTATTAAAACCTTGAGGATTCTTTCGAAAAGCTCCTCCCACTTCCCCCTCTCCCCTTGAAGGACCAGGGTACTAAACCAGAGGCACCATCCTTGGGGGCTTTTTGCTACATCTGAGTTTCCGCTTAGGTTTCTGCTGCAAGTTAGGACTGTGGGAATGAAACCAGAGAGGGTGCCAGATGGCAGGGTGTGGGAAGTCCCAGGCTGGAAAAGGATGGCCAAGATAAACAGTCGACTGGAGGTCTGAAAAATGAATGGGTAAACATCCAGACCAAAGTCAACAGTGGTGGAGAAGCCAACCCCATCTCCAAAGCCAGGGAGGGTTTGACACATGAGTTCAGCCCCCAAGTACTTGAAAGAACTTGTGCAAATCTGATTCTGAGCCCCGCTCCCCGCCCCTGCCTCCTTCCTTTGGAGGGAGCTCGGGAGGGAAGAGGGGCGCATAGTTCTTGTAACACTACAGAGAACGTTAGCTTTTGCCTTCAGAACTTTTTGTAAGATGAAAATTCCACAAATGATTGCAAGCAGGTTTACACTGAAAAAGTAATTTTAACTGTATGTGTAATCGGAGTTTATGCATTTTAAAATCCACTTATGTTCGAGCTGCGGATTGGATACTCACAGAGGGAAACGGTGATGATGAACTGGGGGCTGGGGTTGGGCCATACGTGCATCAATATCTAAGCTTAAAGAGCATTATTCTCTCTACTTTTTTAAGTTTTATTTTGTTTAATCAAATGTATGTGTGTGTGTGGGGGGGGTGTATGTGTCAGAGCCTCTGGAAGTGGAGCCATAGGCACTTCTGAGCCACCTGATGTGTGTGCTGGGATCCAGGCTCAGGTCCTCCAAGAGGGCAGCAGATATGCCTAATTGCTCTGATCCATATCTTGGCCCCTAGAATGAAATCTACATAGATAAAACTAATGGTCATAATAGTAAGCATGGTGTTTGGATGATTAGCAATTACTCACGATGTCCATTCCTGGTGAGCTATGATTTACCAATATGTTAGAAATATGTGACTAAAATCCCAAAGTATTGCCGGCTATGTTGGTGCACACCTTCATTCCTGGCTGGAGGGGAAGAGGCAGGTAAATCTCTATTAACGGGAGGACAGCCAGGTCTACATAGCAAACCCCTGGCCAGCAAAGACTATATAGTTAGACTAGGTCTCAAAAAAAAAAAATCTGAAAAAGAAACAAAATCCAAAGTCTCTCTAAAATACCCAAGGTCTCATCTCTAGGTTCTTATAAAAATCAAGAAAAACAAAAACCAAAAATCAACAACGAAACAATGGCTTTCTCAATCCACAGTTCTTCCAAAGTCCTCCCCAAACATGCCACAAGTTGTCCTCCCCAAACATGCCACAGTTCTCTCCAAACATGCTACCTTCCTCCCCAAACATGCTACAGCCCTCCCCAAACATGCCACAGTCCTCCCCAAACATGACTGGGTCTGTCGCAGCAATACTCTACCTTCTGATGCCAATTTCTGTTTTGGGTTTTCTATTGCTGTGATAAAACACCATGACCATTAAGAACTCAGAGAAGAAAGAGTTTCACCTATGCTTCCATGTCACAGTCCATCTTCCAGGGAAGCCAGAGCAAGAACTCTAGCAGGGTAAGAACCTGGAGGCAGGATCTGATCACGTACAGGCCATGGAAGAGTGTTGCTTACTGGTATGTTCCTCATGGCTCGCTCAGCCTTGTTTCTTATACTCTTCAGTACCACCTATCCAGAGGTGGCAACCACCCACTGTGGGATAGACCCAGCCACATCAATGTCAATCAAGAAAATGAACCATGTACCAGGCATGGTGGCACATGCCTTTAATCCCAGCTCTTGGGAGGCACAGGCATGTTGATCTTATGAGTTCAATACAGCTAGGTCTACATAGTGAGTTCTAATCTAGCCAAGACTACATTGTGAGACCCTCTCTCCCCTGTCTCAGAGCTTGCTCACAGGACATTTTCTCAACTAAGGTTCCTCCAAAACGGTCAGGTTGACACAAATCTAGCACGCAGGGACTAAACACAAGCCTTGTCCAGCAACACCACTTCTACCCACTGAGCTATCTCAACAACCCCTTAATTACTTTTTAAGGCATGTGAGAGATACTAATTCCAGGTCTGCAAAGAACAGAGATAGAAAACACGCAAAACAAAACCAGTTGGAGCCAAGCACTAACTTCTTCCTCAGCTGAGTACTTCATGACAAGATATCAGTGTTTTCCTGTCAACTCACAGGTGATACGCAAGTGTGCGCAAGACAATCGGTGTGGTTCTCTCATGTCTGGGTAACCAGATTGTGAGAACTGAGCTCAGCAAGCATTGGGTTTTGGAGAAGAGGGGATGATGTGAATCTAAAAGCTGTTTCAGCAAACCAGTTAGTACCAGTTGGCCGATGACCCTCTTGCTAGTCAGCGCAGTATTGACTCAGCCAAAGCAACAATGGTGAAGCGTCCAGCACACTGTCCCAGAAGCCTCTCCTGCCAGTCTTCACTGACTTCATTCATTTCCTCTCCGCTTTCTGGGAAGACTGAGGTTTTCTTGTTTATTTGGTTTGTCTTTTCAATCCCTGATAAATTTGAATTAAAGTCACTCTATGGTGTGTGCAAAGTGTTTAGAAATCCTTGTTTAAACTAGAATAAGTGATTCAGCTTTGAAAGTAATACATAAGCATCATTTTCTGACCGGCAAAAGACCCCAGATCCTGTGTGACCAAAGGCAGTGTTTATGTAATAACAACAAAAAGCCTGGCAGGCATTTGCTCTCGTTGGGGGCTGGGTAGAAATGCCCGACCGTCCCTCTGCAGTGCAATTGGCACAACCGGATCGTCACTACACAACCTCCCTTAGGTTGCACACTGTGAGCACGTGTAATGTCGCGTTGTTTTTAATGCCTGAAGAGTCACATGATGCCCGCACAGCTTGTTCGGAGCGGGAAGGCGGGGTGTGGGCCCGGCTGCTCTGCTTTCTGGGCCCAAATCAATTATGCTCTAATCAGGACTGTTTCCGGAACTCGGCTGACTGAGGTTCAGAATGAAAAGGAAAAATTGCTATTTCTCCCCAGATCTTGTTTGCATTAGCAGACTCCATCTGAAACACATCCTGTTTGACCCCTGGTGTGTCCGGGGAGGGGACTGTTCTGTTTGACTTGACTGTCACTGATCTGGGGCCCGTTTTCTTCTTTTTCAGGAAAAGCTCACATGATTCTTAAAACTTAGTCATCATTCCCATTCTGGACGGAAACCGTGGGCAAGCTCTTCATGTTTCTCGAAGAGTAGTTCCTGGGGCCACGGAACCCCCAGGACATTTGTTCAAAACTCAGATTTTGGCACAGTCCACAGAAGATGCTAGCCTAACGAACTACTCAGATAATTCTGAACTACAGCCAAGCGAGGGAGTATCCATCAGGATGAGAACTGCTCGGCCCCAGATCTTCCTCTTTCCACCAGTCCCGGGCAAAGCAGACTCCCCTGTTTGTGATCTACTGCTGAAATGGTCTCTCTCTCTCTCTCTCTCTCTCTCTCTCTCTCTCTCTCTCTTCCTCTTCCTCCTCCTTCTTCTCCCTACACCTCTGGTTTTCAAGACAGGGTTTCTCTGTGTAACCCTGGCTGCCAGGGAACTCACTCTGTAGACCAGGCTAGCCTCCTCCTGTCAGCCTGCCTCTGCCTCCCAAGAGCTGGGATTAAAATCATATGACACCAACACTTGGCATAGCTTTATCTTTCTAAAGATATCATGTGTTGTCTGTGAGAGATGTATTGTTCAATGTATTTAGTTTAGAATTTTAATATGTAGTACTCTCTGTACAAAATTCAAGATAGACGATAACTCCCTCATTGACTATGTGGCTCTCCTACCTAACCCACAGTTCTTGTCCCCATGTTCTGTTACTGATATCTCAGTCTTTAAACAAAAGAAACCTCTGTGAGTATACAGGCAAATAAATTAAAAATTCACTCTTTGTATGGGAGGTGGCATTTCATTTTAGAACATTTTATTTTGGCCTCTTGGGCTAGAAGGTGTCTGTGACGGGCCAATTCACGTTACAAACAGTGCAATCTTTATCAGTCAACTTCTCTGTTTGTAGCTCTGCTCAGCCCTTATGGTACCTGCTTGGGTCTCTGAGGCCTGGCTGCAGCATTCATTCATTCATTCATCCATTCATTCATTTGTGAAGAGACCAAAAGAAGCACTACACTGTAAGATTCCTGCTCGAACTCTCTAAGTAAACCAGGCTGGCCTGAAACTCACAGATATCCTCCTGCTTCTATCCCTAGAATGCAGGCATTAAAGATGTGTGTCACCAAATCAGGCTTGTTTGGGCTTACTTGAGACAGAATCAAAGAGCAGTAAAGAAGAGAGGGATGTATTGGCTTGTGAGGAAGAGTACTTTGAAGGTGATGGAGGAGGAGCTTCAGTGAGAATCATAGGAACAGCATCACAAGCGTAGAATAAGTTTAAATTGCCATTCTGACGGCTAGGATAGTCTTGAACTATCTTTCTCTGTCTCCTGCGCAGAGAGGGACCCACCCATTGGTCCAGCATGATCTGTCATTGCGTGCTGCATTCATATCGTGGAGAGAAAGAAAGAGAATGCGCAAGAGAGCGATCACACAGTTACAGAACAACTCATCTATTACTGCTAGTTTTAGTGAAACTAAAACTTGTGCTAACTTCTTGTGTGTGCTAACTGACGGTAACGTTATCATAGGTCTGCATGTGCGGGAAAACAATGTCTTCAGGGCCCAGAAGCTTCCCTTCCTTCAGACGCCTACTACAAGTCTCGGGTTACTGCTGTTTATGAGAAAGAAATGGAGCTTAAGAGAATATAGCTGAACTCTTTATAGTGTTCAGAAATTACAAAGGATTCAAAAGAATCTTTCACACAACTTTTGTTGTGGGGCATTCACCTGGGAAGACTTCTTGAGCATGGGTTTAAGCCAATAGAAAGTCTTTATTAGACAGCCGGCAACTCCCCTGAGTGATGTCCTGGGGTAGCACTGACTCTTTCTCAGGGTGAGCTTTTAAGCACAAAACCCATGTTCTGATTGTTATGAAATATAGTGCTGCCAGGGGGTATCCTTAGCGGGCCTGTGCCAAGGTATGCCACTGAGAAACTGTGCCATGCAACAGTTCTGGTGTAGTATTGGGGTCATGGGGGTGGGGGGATAGAGGCAAACAAGTGAACATGGAGACAGACAGGCAGACAGATGGGAGCAGAGCCATGCAGGCAGAGAGAGGAGTGCAGGGGCAGGGGCAGTGGGAACAACGGGAAAGGTCGGGGAGGATAGACAGAGAGCTGCTGAGTGGCAGGCAGGTCCTTTTACATGCAGTACACACGGGTTATGTCTTAAGCAATTGCTAGGTCCCTGAGGGCAGGCCAGCTGAATGCCTGTATACTGACCCTGATTGGACATACTTCAGTTAACAAGAAGCTAGCCAGAAGCAGAGCCACAGAAGCCAAGAGACAAGGTTAGTGCATTTAGAGACTTGCCTGTAACCATGGACTTTGATGGATTAGGCCTTTGTTTTAGTTGTATCAGGCAGTGCTGTCTATGTGCTGAGTTTTCCACCATGGAGTCAGCTAAGTCTGTCTTAAGACTTTTTTTTTAAAAAAGAAGGAGGAGGAGGAGAAGGAGATTTATTTTTAATTGTGGGTATTTTGCCTTGCCTGTATGTATGCATGTGTGGCCCTGTGTAGATCAGAAGAAGGTGTCATATGCCCTGAAAGTGGATCTGTGCTGCCATATGGGTGTTGGGAACTGAACATGGGTCCTTGTAAGAGCAGGAAATGCTCTGAACTGCTGAGCCATTGCTTTAGCTCCAGAAGATCTCCTCTCCTCTTCCTCCTCCTCTTCCTCCTCCTCTTCTTCTTCCTCCTCCTCTTCTTCTTCCTCCTCCTCTTCTTCTTCCTCCTCTTCCTCTTCTTCTCCCTCTTCTTCCTCTTCTTCTTCCTCCTCCTCCTTTTCTACTTCCTCTTCCTTCTCCTCTCGTTTGCCCCACAGCTTTTGTCACTAAGAATCTCTGCTTGCTTTAATATTGGAGCACATAGTACCTGGCTACAAGAAAGCTTCAGGGCTGTGGATGTAACTCGGTGGGTAGAGTATTCACTTAGCACGCATGAGGCCCTGAATCAATTCTATTGGCTGATAAACAGAGCTTAGCCAGGGTCTAGAGAAAAGACCCGTGATAAACATACAGATAGATTCTATTGCTGGAGGATGAACGTACATGAGGCCTCTTTTTAGGAGTGAGTTCTGTTCAGTGAGAGACAAAGCCCAGGATCAGGCCTAAACAATTCTCTGGATTTGGGGGAAATTCGGGTGGAGGCTGACTCCTAATAGAACACCACAGAATCACGGGTGTTTGACCACTTTGACTTTGCATTCCAGGTACCCCGACTTCATTCATTTCCTTCATGAAGAAAATAGGCCAGTGTGCTTAACAATCCTGGTTTCTTCACTTGACTCTCCAGCACAACATGAACCAAGCATGGTGGCACATGCGTGCAATCACAATATTTGGGAGGTAGGGGCAGGAGGATTAGAAGTCCAAGACCATATTTGGCTACAAAGAAAAGAGTTTGAGGCCACCCTAGGCTATTCAGGTCTGTGTCGGCTGGTTTTATATCAGTTTGACACAAGCTAGTTATCTAAAAGGAGGAAACCTCAACTGGCATCTTCTGTTTGTTTGTTTGTTTGTTTGTTTGTTTGTTTGAGACAGGGTTTCTCTGTGTAGCCCTGGCTGTCCTGGAACTCACTCTGTAGACCAAGCTGGCCTCAAACTCAGAAATCTGCCTGCCTCTGCCTCCCAAGTGCTGGAATTAAAGGCCTGTGCCACCACTGCTCGGTCAACTGGCATCTTATTAATTAGCTATTGAAGTGAGAGGACCCAGCCCACTGTGGGTGGCATCATCCCCAGACAAGTGATCCTAGTTTCTATAAGAAAGCAGGCTGAGCAAGCCATGGGGAACAAACCAGTAAGCAGCACGCCTCCATGAATTCTGCATCAGCTCTTGTGTCCAGGTTTTCTGCCCTATGCTCCTGTCCTGATTTCTTTCAATAATGAACAATGATATGGAAGTATAAGCCAAATAAACCCTTTCCTCTCCAACTTGCTCTTTGTACATGGTGTTTCATCACAGTAACAGAAGTCCTAACTAGGACAGAGACACTATCTCAAAAAAAAAAAAAAAAAAAAAAAAAAGAAAGAAAGAAAGAAAGGGAAAAAAAGGTTAAAAAGAAGAGGAGGAGGAGCTAGAGAGGTTACTCACTGACTAGCAGTGCTTGCTGGAGCTGAGCACCATGGCACTCAGGAGGTAGAAGGAGGACCTCTGTAAGCTCAAGGGCAGTCTGGTCCGTCTACATAGTGAAAGATAGCTAGCACTACAGAGTGAGACTGTCTTGGGAAAAAAATGAACTTGCTGCTCTTCTAAGAAATGGATATGGTTCCCAGCATCTTCCTCAGATGGTTCACAACCAGCTGTAACTCCAGTGCCAGGAGACCCAATGCCTTCTTCTGGCCTCTGTTGGCAGCCCCCTCTGCCCAGTACACTACTGCCTGAATACGCTCAGGAACACACAGATACACATAAGACAAAGGTACAACTGTCTCACGGCTAGCCAGGCATCCTCCTCCCTCTGGCTCTCGTTTTGCTTACAGCATTCCCCAGGCCTCTGTGGCAGAATCCTGATTAACTCCTCCAGGCAAGAAGCTCTACCGTCCTCATCTTAGGTGGCTGAGCTCTGCGTCTTTTCTCCACCAGTTCTGCTGCAATAATCCCTCAGGTTCAAGGCTCCGGGTGCTTTCTGCTGATTATCTAACCTTCGACAGCCGCAGGCAAGTGTCTGTTCCCGCTCCACCCTCACTTTAGCCAAGGGAAGCTGACTCAGAGAAAGCAGTATCTTATCTAGTGATGGAACTAGGATTCAAACCTGGAATTGATACTCAATGCTACTTTTACTTATTATATAATGTATTATATAATATATAGACTCTATTGTTTATTATATAGCATATGCATTATCATATAATGTGTGCTTATTAAATTACTTCTGATTACTAGTATTAGAGGAACATATTCAGATTTCATAGACTGGGAAAAATTTAGATCCCCTTTAATGCCCTGGTTTGCTGCTACTAAATATGTGTGTATTTGTGTAGTGTGTGTGTGTGTGTGTGTGTGTGTGTGTGTGTGTGTGTGTGTGTGCACTTTTCAGGTCATTAAGAATATCTAAATATTATCACTATCATTTAGTTTGTCCTCAAATTCTCCAAGTGCACTGATACAGAATTCCCATAACTGATATATAATTCCATCTGCAGATAGAGAGATAGAGGTGGCTTTCTGGATTCTGAGCCAATGTACCATGCTTGCCCCATGCTGCAGTTTGCTACTGATTTCTAAGTAAGCTATTCAGGGGGAAAGCCCACTGGATGGTGCTAAGCAAGATTGGTCATCAGACCTAACACCCAATGTAAACAAACAGTGGGCACATGATGGGTAGAGGACATGGGGCAACGGGAAATGACCCGTGGCTGAGAGCTTAAAGTGTTCTACTCTCTTCCAAAGGGAGAACTCTCTCTCTCTGCCTTTCTGTCTCCTTCTCCTCTTCCTTTTCAAGATTCCTCATGAGTCTGAGTTATGTGTTTATGTTGGATGTGTACATATGAGTTCAGGTGCCTATGGAGGCAAGAAGTCAGATCCTCTGGAGCTGGAGTTAAGAGACAAGTGCTGGGAATCAAATTCAGGTCTCAAGAGCAACCAGTACTCCCAACCACTGAGCCACCTCTCCAGCCCATGTAAATTGTCCAGGTTACAAGTCTCATTGATTCTGCTGAAAGTCAGATGTCAATCTGAGCGAGTGAAGCTCCCTACAAAAAGAAATGCAGGCTTAGAGAGGTGAGGCAGACAGTGGCTCTGGAGGTACTGAGAGCCCAGGCTCTGAGGTGAGACAATCTCTGTCAAGTCCTGACTCTGGCAGCTGTCATCAGCGCATCTGTGGACGAGTTGCTTAATCATGCCAAGCCCCAGTGGAAACTGTGAAGATTATGATTAAGAATATAATAACCAAACCTACTTCTATTGTCATTGGGGTTCTTAGAGAATTGGACCTTAGGAATGTGTAAGAATTATTTCAATAGCTCTTTTCTCACTGTGGAATGATTTTAATCTACAGAAAGTTACAAAGTTCTCCATATGCCCTTTTTTTTCAAAATGTTGACATCTCAACATTAGCATGGTTCATCTGTTATAACAAAAAGCCAACCTAGGTACATTATCATTGTCTAAACTTATTTTTTCAGGATGCAATCTAAATTATTACATTTTATACAAAATAATTTTTAAGCTAACAAAACAATCAACATCTGATTTATCAATTGCTTGTTGACAAGATTCTCTCATAACTTTCAGAAACAATTGAGACTTCCTGAAAAAACATTTATTCTCTTGAGGAGCTTTTAAAAAATTACACACACACACACACACACACACACGCACGCACACATGCACACATGCATGCACAGATACACACACACACAGTGCTAGAGAGATGGCTCAGCAGTTAGAGCTCTGTTGTTCTTATAAAGAGAGAACCCAGGTCCAGTTCCCAGTACCCACATGGTGAATCACAACCATCCTTAACTCCAGTTCCAGGGAATCTTAAACCCTCTTCTGACCTCCATGGGCCATGAAAACAAAAAATTAAATGAATTTTTAAAAATCCTAGCACTTTGGCGGCAGAGACAGTCAGATCTCTGTGAGTTCAAGACCAGCCTGGTCTACACAATGAGTTCCAGGATAGCCAGAACTACAGTGAGATTCTGTCTTAATAAAACAAAATATCTGAAACCATGCCATACATTTCAAGCTTCATAAACATTAATTTTGTGGTGTGCTAAGAAAATGAAACTTCTTCATAAATTTATAAACTTATGTCAAGACATTTTTATAGAAATTACTTCTAATTTTCTCAACAAGATTTGTATAAAGTTTGCAAAATCTCTCTTGGACAGCAACGGGATAGGCTCAGGAATGTCACGAGAATCACTCAAGGTTTTGCAGCCAGTGAAGGGCTGGAGTTGACTCAAGTTCATCTGATTTTCTTTCCTGTAACTGCATTGTCTGTTTTTTTAAAAGTGCTGGTCTCTTAATTGGCATAACAAATTCTTCTTACATAGCTAATGAAATACATACAGGCGAGCATCTGCTTGAATTATCACGGCATTCGTTTATTCCGGTTTGGCCCAGCAAAGTGGCTTAGCAGGTTAAAGCACTTGCTGCCACTCCGGAGTGCTAAGTCCCGCAAGGTGGAAGGAGAGAAGCAACTCCCACAAGTCTTCCTCTGACATATGTGCCATAGCAAATGCAAGACAGCACACACACACACACACACACACACACACACACACACACACACTAGATAGATAGATAGATAGATAGATAGATAGATAGATAGATAGATAGATAGAGAATAGATAGAGGATAGATAGACGATGATAGATGAAAGATATGAAAGATAGATAGACAGACAGACAGGGAGATAGGGAGATAAACAGATAGATGATAGATAGATGATAGATGATAAATAGATGATGATAGATGAAAGATAGATAGATAGATAGATAGATAGATAGATAGATAGATAAACAGATAGATGATGGATAGATAGATAGATGATGGATAGAGGATAGATAGAGGATAGATAGATGATGATAGATGAAAGATATGAAAGATAGATAGACAGACAGGGAGACAGACAGGGAGATAGATAGGGAGATAAACAGATAGATGATAGATGATAAATAGATGATGATAGATGAAAGATAGATAGATAGATAGATAGATAGATAGATAGATAGATAGATAGA
>JANHMN010000003.1:178404877-178457416 GCA_030674055.1 Rhabdomys pumilio
AGATAGATAGATAGATAGATAGATAGATAGATAGATAGATAGATAGATAGATGTAATTGTGGCAGTTTGAACAATAAATGTTCTCCCATAAGCTTATGTATTTGATCACTTGGCCTCCAGCTGATGCTGCTTGGGAAGGTTGTGGAACCTTTAAGATGTGAGCCTTGCTGGAATAAATGTAACCCTGTTCTGAGGTCAGCCTTTGAAATGTATAGTTGCGCCCCACCTCCTGCCCCTGTGCTTGCTGTCTTCTCTCTGTCTCTCTCTCTCTGTCTCTGTCTCTCTGTTTGCCTCTCTCTCTCTCTCTCTCTCTCTCTCTCTCTCTCTCTCTCTCTCCTTCTCTCTCTCTCTTTCCTTCCTGTTCCTGCTACCATGTTCAGCTTTCTATCTCAAGTTGCTTCTGGTCATGATATTTTACCCCAGCAACAGAAAAGTAACAAATACAGTAATAAAAAAAAAATGAAAGTAATACAGTTTGACTTTGCATAATCTTCTCCTCCCAAGTGACACAGTGTCTGACACATAGTAGGTATTCAAAAAGTGTGCATTGCTCAGCTGAGTGTAAAAGTGCATTCGTGTCCCCTCCCAGCTTGATCTGCTCACACGCAGAGGCGTTTCCCATGGAGTCGGCCTTGTTTCCAATGATCTCCTTTCAAAGCTTAGCTTTGCCTCCACACATAGAACCTGTTTGTACAAGACTAGACAGAATCTGAGCAAATAAGATTTGCTGTTCGGCGAGCCACGCATTTCACTGTTGTCTTTCATACAGTGAGGCTTATCCCTGGGAGAGAGATTGATTGTGATGTTGAAAATAAATGTTTTACTCTCATCCCCAAAGAAAAAAAAAATATCCGTGTGTACAAATTCAATTTCTGGAAAGCTGCAGCAGTCACTGTTTTTAATTTTAAAAAAAAAAATGTATTAACCACAAGTAATGAGACTCACCAGAGCCACTGTGCCAATGAGAAAGATTCTGAAAAAAAAAAAAAGAGAGAGAAAGATTCTGGTAAGAAGGTCTGGTTTAGCTTCCTGGCGTGACTATGTAAGTCTACATCAGCCCCGATGGACCTGGGGTTAACTTACCACAGCGCAGATATGTCCTTCTCCACCTTAGTAAGTCATTAGGAAACTATTTATTCTCCTCAGAGCACATATTAGGTAATAGTTATAAACTCTCTACTAGATCACTCTTGCTGCAAGTGCTGCCCGTGGAATACATATTTACCTAGGACTGAAGAATCTGAGGATAGAGACCATAGCTCAGTTGGTAAAACACTTGCCTTGAATGCACAAAGGCCTGGGTTCAATGCCCAGTACCACATAAAACCAGATGTGATGATGCACAGCTATAACCCCAGCCTTGGAAGGTGGGGGCAGGACTCACGATCACCCTTGACAACATAGAGAACTAGAGTCCAGTCTGGGGTACAAACTCACACACACACACACACACACACACACACACACACACACACACACTCACAAATAGAAAACAAAGAAATCGTTATAGTCTCAAATCAATCAGTCCAAGTCCTGGGCACTGTGGAGCCCGTGTGCCTGCTGCCTCTTCCTCAGTGAAATTGAGATAATAAAAATAATGACCTGCCTCCAGTGGCCGCTGGGGTACTCAAGTGTTTCTGACGGTCACTGCTCACTGGTCACATCACCAGCCCTCATATCCTGGTTGCTGAAAACACGTCCCAGTGGCAGAGGATCCAGAAGGGCAGAGTGTCAGGCATGATATAACCCGAAATACATTGATCAAAGAGGAAGAGACATAACCAAACGCTGGGGCAACCCATAAGGACAGAAATACCCAAAACAAGTTCATTTGAGAACTCTATCTCTCAGTTTCTCTAGCTCCTGGACCCCACACAGTCCCTGTTTGAATGTCACTGGGGTCAAGCGAGATTCGCTAAGACCACGAACTTCTCCAGAGCTTTCTGATAATGAGGGAAATGAAGTGTAAATTTGAACATAGGAGTGCATTTTAAGAACTTGAAATCAGTTGTATATTCGAAACTGCTAAAGGATTTCTAAGTAAGCAGATGCGCCCAGCTACTCCAGGGGCAAGCCTGCGATGCAGATGTGCCAACAGAAGTCATGCGTGTGTATCTGAGGGCAAAGGTCACCTTTGTAATGCTTGGTTAGTTATCAGTTGGCCAAGATTTCCAAAATTTCAGGCTCCTTTTGTTATACTGAGTTTTATTTTACTAATTTTTTAATTTTTTTTTTTTTACTTTTTGATGAACTTTTGACCCACATTGCTTTTTCAGTGTTCTGTCATTTAGTGCAAGGCCTAAATTAACAACTGGTTAAAAACACACACACACACACACACACACACACACACACACACACGTGTGCACATATCCTCATATATTACATTTCCAAGCCAATTGAATTACAGAAGGAACCAATTTGGAAAGTTATTAAATTAAAACCTTAGAAGAGAGAGATGGGTTTTCCTTGTTATTGGTTGGCATGACAACTTGATGCGCTGGTGAGTGAGATGCACTGAGCCCTCCTTGTTGGAGACTTTGACAAGCTCAAGGCCAGGGCTCTGCCTCTAAATCTTGTTGCCAAGGTAATACAGCATAGGCCGGAATCGCTGAAAGGAATACCTCAGGCATCCCAGGCCAGCAGGAGTTATCTGATTAAAAGAGAGCTTTAAAAAGAAAAAAGAGACAGTATTTTTGCAAAGCCCAGAGGAGAATGCAGAGGTGAGATGTTGGGGAAATGACCAGCAGGAAATCTGAAAGGGAAGCAGCCAGTGGGTGCCACACAGTGACTAAATAACGGGTCTACTTTTTGAGCAGAAGGTCAATGGTGTGTAAGGGCCCTCGGGCAGGGATTCCAGCCTGCCAGGCCATTTTGCCTGTGACACGATACTGCCCTAATTGGCCTCCCTGGCTCAAGTCCAGCAGAGTAATCTTGTGAGCCCTGGGCACTGCCCCACCCCATCCAACCACGGTGGACTTTAATTTGACAGATTTTCTTCTCCAATAATACGCTAAGGAAAATGGATCCTAAGGGGCTTTGTAGGCTACAGACATTTTAGGATTAAAAAGGAATCCACAAGAATCCCAGCCCACAGGTTATCTAAATGTCACTGCCTTAGAGGCTCTAGAACAGCCTCCTTCATCCTATCCACGTCTCGGTTATTTGTGAGCTGACTTACAGGATAACATTCAGAGATTCATAGTCCAATGGGAACCTCATCTTCCCAGATGCATATATCAGTTTATCTTGGATTTGTTGAAACTATGGTCTTGAAAGGTTCTTTTGCTCTCAGATTGGAGGACACGTCCTCAAATACATGATCCCCACAAGGGTTCGATCCAGGGTCCACAGAAAAACTTCTTATACTCCCAGGGACTTGATGGTAATAATCAGCCAACAGTGATATGTAGACAGAAAGATAGAGGGTAGACTCTGAGAAGAATTCAGAATCCCAAACCAGCAGTTCCAAGCTAACTTTTCTACCTATTCAACCACACTATTATTTCATAAATAAATAAGAAGGAAGAAACTCATGATATTTATCTTGGCTTGTATAAGTAATTCACACTATATAAACAATAATAGAAAGGCTATTGCCCTTGCAATCACAGTTGTCCCTTGCTATCAGCAAGGGGTGCCCTCCGTACCAAAGTCTGCAGGTACTCAAGCCCTGTATATACAATTGTGTAATGTTTGCATATGAACTACACACATCCACACATCTGCATTTAGACCATCTTTGGATTGCCTGTTATACCCAATACAATGTAATCAGCTGAGCATACTGTATCATTTACGGAATGGTGTGCTCTGTGCAGAAACCAATTTGGTTGGTTTTTTGGTTTTTTTTTTTTTTTTTTTTTTCTAAGTGTACCGGTAAAAATTCCAACTCCTGGCTCTGCAAGTGACTTGCTGAACAAATTTGTCCAAGTTATTTAATGTATTTGGTCCCTGATTCTTAAGAGTTTTGGCAGGGGGCGTTTAGTTTTGAAGACACCATTTCAATATGTTTCACAGGCTGGTCTCAAAACTACTAAACCATCTTTTCTACCTCAGCCCCCCAAGTAGCTGGGACTATAAACATGCACTATGCCCAACTGGTTTTCCACATCTTTTAAACAGGTAAGCGATACTAGCTTTTATCTGAAGGGGCACCACTCTTCCTACAATGTGCAGCCAAAGCACTTAGGGAACTTCAAACAAAGTGAGATCCTCTGACCTCACCCTAATCTCTACCAAGCCAGTGTGTGCTTCCCAAAGGCTGTACATGTGATTCTGGTTTGCAGTTTTGTTTCAGAATCACCAAAGATTAAGGGTAGCTTATAAAGTTGATCTGGCTTATATATATGAGTTGTCATGGGCTCATTAATCATTCAAAATGGGGTACAGTTAAGCCCAGCTTATATATAATTTTTTTTCAGTTTTATCTGAACATGTAAATAGAACAAAGCTACTTGGAATGCAGGGAGGCTGGCATGCATGAAGCGGTTATATTTCCCTCCATCATTTCAAGTCTTTAGAGATGTCTAAGCTGTAAATGAAAAGCTCTTTGAAGTTCGTGGTTTGCAATATTCTCTTCAGTCTTTATTGATCCAGACAGAATGATAACAATATTTATCTAATGCTCATGGGCACTTACTGTAAGAGCTCTGTAAGGGTTAGTTCATTTGATCTTACTTCCTGGAATAAATGCACTGTGGAGAGGTTACGTGAGCTGTCTAAGACTTCCAGGAGAAGAGGTGGAGGTGAGCTTTGAACCTGGGAGCCCCACTCTTAGCCACTGTGCTACTCATCGGCTTGGTGAGTTGGGTGCTTCCAATGAACAGCCTGACAATCTCTTGTCCTCAGTTTGTCTATTCTGTCTGTGATGTGTATACACACTCATGGAGGCCAGAGTTTGATGTTCTACCTGGTGTTTGTTTGTTTAAGACAGACAGAGTCTCACTGGAACCAGGTTGGACAGGAACTCACAGGCAACCTCCTGCCTCTGCCTCCAAAGGGGTGGTACTACCACACCCCTCTACACCTATTTTTAAAAATAATTTCTTCTGTTTTTCAGACTATAATTGCATTATTTTCTCCTTCCCTTCCCTCCAATCCAAACTCTTACCTATATCCCTCTCTGCTCTGTTTGAAACTCATAGACTCTTTATTCATTGATTGTTGGTGGTGCCACACGCATGTTTGTGTGTTTGTGTGTGCGCGTGAGTGCACATGAGCGTGTACATGTGTGTGCATGTGTGTGTGCATGTGTGTGTCTGTGCACGTGTGTGTACATGCGCGTGTACGTATGTGTGCGTGTGGTGTGTGTGTGTGTGTGTGTGTGTGTGTGTTCCTATATATTCCTAACTATATACATACAACCTGCTCTGACTGCCTAAACATGAGCTGAACAAGGACACCACCATCAGACACACTAACTGGGATGGGGCAGCTCAGGAGACATCCTTTGCACAAAGAACGACAGGCAACTAATAGTCTTCCAGAGAAGAGCACTCCAGTAGGTTATCCAATACCAAGTGCTCATCCCAGAGAATATATACATACTCCTGGCTTTTCACATGGGTACTGAGGATCTGAACTCAAGTCCTTATGTCTGCGTGGCGAATACTTCACTAAGTTATCTTCCTAGCCCGCGTCATCATCTCTTAAAGTGTGTACCTAGACAACACCTACTAGAATCTCAAGGTACAAGTGGGCAACTGGGGACAGACATTTAGAAATACACTCCTCAGGTGACTCTTGAGCCCTGGAAGTTTAAGAACCACTGGCCCGGATCATTGTTTGTAGGTCACTAGCATTAAGAACAAAGAACATGTTAAGAGCTGTGGGAACTAAGGTTGTTTGCCAGAATCCATCTTCGGGTTCAGGCCTGGGGCAGAGAATCAGTCCATAAGTTCCTAAATGGGCTGGCTATACAACGCACAGGCTCTACCCAGGAGGGCTCCTGTCTTACACACAGACAGCATGACTTTGCAGGGTCCAGATCCCATTGCCTGACTCATGCTGACAAGAGGAAGGGCTAGTACTGGCCTGGAACTTTGATGTTGTTCTTTTACACTGTCCAAATACCACAGAGGCTCTGTGTCCCTGTCCTAGAAGGGCAGAGGCGGAGCTGGTTGTTTGGAATGCAGTCAGCCACCCCCTTCCCCTGAGGCCTTGTATTGAGCTGATCTTGCAGACTCTCCCAGAGTTCACTGAGTGTCTGTTTCAGATGGGAGGCGAAAAGGAGGCCAAGAAGGTAACTTGGAAGGGTTATGTCTTCACGAGTTTGAAAATGTCTTACAAAGCTTATTGTGATACAGGTTTATACAGTAAACCTCGCCTTTTAAAAATATATAGTTCCACAATTTTTAAATGGTTTGGTTTTATTATATGTATATGACTATGTTGCCTTATGCATGTCTTGTATCACATGCATTCCTGGTGTTCAGGGAGGCTAGAAGAGGAGGTTGGGTCCCATTAAACTAGAGTTATGGACGATTATAAACTGTAATGTGGGAATCAAACTTACATTCTCAGCAAAAGCAGCCAATAGTCTTGACTACTACTGAGCTGTCTCTCTAGCCCCTCCGTGAGTTTTCAAAGAGGGTTTTATTTATTATCATACTGATTTTTATGAGTTTCGAGCACTATACATAGGTACTGGGCATCAGGTAAGATACAGAATTCTTGTGGGTCCCTGGAAAGCTTCCTATGTAGTCAGTCCTGTTCCCTTTGGCCCTGAGCCCTTGGCTGGCAGTGATGTTTATTAATTCATTGATTGGTAGGAGGCATTTGAGTTATTTCCAATTTGGGCAAGACACTGAAATTTCAATAAGCAAGCATTTATTGAGCCTGCCTACCAAGAGACTCTAGAAAAAATGAGATATTTTGTGTTTTCAGCTTCTTATAAAATATGATCACGCCGGGCAGTGGTGGCGCACGCCTTTAGTCCCAGCACTTGGGAGGCAGAGGCAGGCAGATTTCTGAGTTCGAGGCCAGCTTGGTCTACAGAGTGAGTTCCAGGACAGCCAGGGCTACATAGAGAAACCCTGTCTCGAAAAACCAAAAAAAGAAAAAAATAATAATAATAAAAAAAAATATGATCACTCTTGAAGTTCAGACTAACAGCCACTGAAGGAAGATGGACTTGGGCCGATGTGATGGTTCAGAGAGAAAAGGCATTTGTGGCCAAGCCTGAAGTTCAGTCCCCGAGACCCGCATGGTGAAAGGAGAGAACCAACTCCCGCAAGCTTGTTCTAGGAGCTCCATGGGTACATACGCTTATACGTCATCAATCAATCAATCAATCATTATTTAAAAAAAATAAAGCAGGAGCTTCGTGTGTGCTTGTAAAATTAAATGTGAAGGAGGAGGAGCCGGCTACTGCATAGTATTGGATTGGTGTTCAGAAAAAGGAAGTGATCTTTGTTAGACCATGAAGTGATACTGAGGTGTCGAGACACATGGGGGCGCTCTAACCAACCAGTGCTACAAGCCCACCCCGCCTCAACCCCATTTTTTCCTTCTGTTCTTACACAGGTTGTTTGTTTGTTTGTTTGTTTGTTTGTTTGTTTGTTTGTTTGTTTGTTTTTTCAGTTTATTGGAATGCTTCTGTGAAAACCCTGATGAATTCTCAGAACTCTCACCCTTGGTCTCTTTGGCCACTCCTGGATGTCAGGAGACAGTTTGGCATCGAGTGACCGCCCCTGTGTTTAATTAGATGTCAGGGAGAGGGTGCCGGGAGGGGGTAATGGAGCCAACCACGGTTTTATGGAGGCTCCAGTCCTTTTCCTTGCTTAAATTCACATGGAAAGGTCCCCAAAGCATCTCATAAATTACAAAGAGAACTGGGATTGTCCCTAAAGTTCCTCTGTCATTATTATTTTCAATCCTTCCCAGAATGTCTTCAAATATAATTGTTGGGCAATGTTTCGGAAAGACTACTAACCGATTCCTTGCTGGTGGGTCAGCACCTTGACTGTTTTAGTGGCTCAGGCTCTTGGAAGGAACCGCAGGGACCTTAACAGAGAAAGGCTAAGAGCTTAGTTCTTACTGGCTTTTGGCTTTTGAGTGGCTATTCAAAGCAAATAACAAAAAGAAAAGAAAAAATGTTCTGGATGCATTTAAAATTTTTTGAAAATCTATGACTCATTTATTACAGAGTAACAAAGTACAAAATAAAAGACACTTCATAAAAATTAAAAATTGCACTGGTACACTGCAGGGGAGGTCCGAGTAAACTTTGTGCTAAGGGTGCATGATTTTGGAGCAAGACCAGGTAGGGCTAGGGGTCCCCATCTTTGGAAAAGCATTTGATCCATTACATGCAAGGATGTCTTTGCACTAAACAGAATAAATTGCTCACTTGAGAGAAGACTTTTACTCTGCCAAACGGATCCAATCTGAAATATGACTAATTGTTTTAAGCAGAAAATTATCTCTGGCTGTTATATGCAAATTATGTAATATCATTGCCTTAAAATTAGGAAGGATCATGAGGAGACGCCAAGGACAGGGTGTGACCATCATATGACTTTTGAGGCCATTTTGCTCCTATCTCCTGTGCTGGGCTCTATCCATAGGAACCACCCTAATGTGTTCTTTTTTCTTTGTTTGCTTGGCTTAAAATCTGAACCATTACACAAGAACTGGGAGGGACCTTCTCTCTCCACACTCCTTCAAATCCGTTTTTCCAACTGAGCCTTATTCCTTGGGCTCAAAGCTCACTAACTGATGTTGTGTTAAAAGCATAGACCAGAGGTAAGAGTGTAGCTCAGTGGTAGAACATTGCCTTGCATACATAAGTCCCTGAGTTCAATTCCCAGTGTAACAAAAAATTAATTAATCAAATATAACGAATCATTGCTTGTATATACAAGGAACTTCCTTAACATCTCGGTCTCAATTTCCCTTCCCTACAAACTGTCATGAAAATATCCTGGTTAAATTATTATCTATAGTTACAGATTATTATTATCTATCGATAAAAATTATCTATCTAAATGTCGACGATAACATAGAATTAGTGCCATAATAGCACTTATCTGAAGTTGTTGAGATTAAATAAGATAATATATATAAGATAATAAAGAGTCTGGCACATGGATAAACCCTCAGTACAGACCAACATTGTTTTTATATGTACGTGCACATGCTTGGGTGCGGTGTATGTGTAGGGCATATGTCCATGTGTGTATGCAGGGGTGTGAACCTGTACAGAGGCCACTGGGGGACATCAGGTGTTCTGTCCCTTCATTCTTCACCTTACCTAGATGGAGGCTGGCAGACAGCAAGCCCCAGAGATCCTCCTGCCTCCATCTCCCCAAAGCTCTGAGGTTATAGGTGCACAACCACACCTGGCTTCTTATGTAGGCACTGGGGATTTGAACTCACAGCCTCAGGCTTGCACAGCAATTACCAGTTGAATCATCTTCCCACCCAACTGAAGTTTTTCATATTATTAGCATTAGTGTAATAATCACCATGATCATTATTAATTTTTGTTTTGATCCTTCTCATTATGATTATGACCCTCTAATATACATTCATCCTCAGAACCAATGGGGGGGAAAAAAACCTCAGATGACTTAGCTCTCAGCCTCTTCTATCTGCATCTTGCTGAAGGATTTCTCACTCCTCCCACTAGGATTCACAAAAAATACACAGCCAGCACTAACAAGGTTCCATTCCCATTAAAGCTGTGCTGAGACACCAGGAACAGCAGCGCTTTAGTCAGCTGTCGATTTGTATGGATTTCCCTTAACCCAGGGCGGCACTACCGCATTCTAAATCCCTGCACTAGACTCCAGGGCAGAAACGAGATGTCGGAAGCACACTCTGTCCACTGACAGTCTTCTGCTTGGAAATGAGAGGCACAAAGAACACATGTGAACAGAAAGGTGTTCTGTCCGCGGAGAGGAGACGCTGTTTAACATCATTCCAGTTATGTCACTGACAAGCAGTAGAGTCGAGGCAAAAGCTGACAATTACAGCTCTGTTTGGCAGGAGAAATGTAGCAGGGGAAAGAAAAAAAACAAAGACCCCAGTTTTTCAAAATGGATTCAAGTCCTGTGAAGGATAAACAAATAGAGAGAAGTGCCTCAGAAACTGATGTGTTAACATTTGGATAGTGGAAGGAAGTGTTTTATAGACCATTCAGAAGATCTTACAAGCCTGTTGCATCTTTTAAAAACATTTTTTTTTTTGCAGTATCAAGGATCGAACTCAGGGCCTTTCTCATGCTAACCAAGCCCCCCTACTATTGAGTTCTAGCTTTAGCCTTCTTTTTTTCCTGATTTATTTTTTTATTTTATTTTTAATGTAGGAGTGCTCTATCTGCCTGTATACCTACATGCCAGAAGAGGACATCAGATCCCTTTATAGATGGTTGTGAACCACCATGTGGTTGCTGGGAATTGAACTCAGAACCTCTGGAAGAGCAGCCAGTGCTCTTACTCACTGAGCCATCTCTCCAGCCCTTTAGCCTTCTTTTTACTTTTTATTTTGAGACAATGTCTCACTAAGTTTCCCAGTCTGTCCTGGAACTTGCAATCCTCCTGCCTCAACCCCCTAAGCATTGAGGATTGCAGGTCAGTATTAAGAGCCCTCACAGACATGTTTTCTTGATGAAGGCATCCTATTTCAGAGTGTGATCTCGTATCTAATTGGGTTTGAATTCTACATCAACCCCGTACCCTGTCTAAGCCTCAGTTTTCTCATGTGTCAAATGGAGCTTCAACATTATTCCACTCGCTGGGCTTTCATTAGTATAAAATCACATGGATTGCTTTTACCATCAAGTGGAACCACTGGAAATGGGGTGAAAGGTGAAGGAGGAAAAAATGACAAAATAAAAATAAATGGAGAGAGACATCAACCGGCCAATGACTGACAGATGCTCAGAGAGTGGGGTGAGCTCACTGCCTTGCGTTGTAAGTCTAAGCAGTGGAAGAAGGAGCTCCTTGATACTGCCTTTGCCCATTGGCGTCTTTTGGTCAGTTCTCCACTCAGTCCTACTAGGTGAGCTTGCTGGATAGCCAAGTTTCAGAGAAAACGAACATTAAACAAAGAGTGGTCAAGATACTCATAGAAAAGTCGTGCACAAATGGAGAAGGCGTGGAGACTCCGAGCCTCCTGTGAGCCTGAAGGGGTTAAGTGCTTCTTCAGTAACACGGCAAGGAAGGCTTCAAGCCAAGAGTAGACTCTGAAGGCAATGTAGGGTCCTCCCTGGTACATCAGGCTTCTTAGGGAGGAGTGCAGATATAACAACAATGCCGTTTTATTTCATATCTGATGTCCAAGACAAAAATGAAAGCAAAGCTCTGCTAGGAGAATCTTTTAAAGTTCCCCTCACAATAGGCCTTACACTTTAAAAATGGGTCACTCCCCATCACCATGGCGATTCGTCCAAGTTCCCCTGGAACCAGCAGCTGTCTCTAATGAGGACACTCCCCACAACTTGTGACTCTAAACAGATAAATGTTTCCCAGTAGAAAATACTTAGTTCCTTCATATGTAGTTTAGCCAGTAATCGCTTTTCTTACTCCCCTGCTCAGGGAAATTGCCTGAAGCCCGTTCCTACATTTGCTTTGGGTGTCACACAGTCTGTTAAGCCCCTTGATTATACCAACAGCAAGGTTACTTCCCTGAGGTTTGTGAGATTTATGTATTGGGGACCTCGCCTTCTGTCTTTCTAACTGAACATAATAGCACAATTGGAAAGCCCTGAAAGAGTTTGGTGGCACTTCAAAAGGTTGAAACGATTCAAAAACTACCCTATGATTCAGCAGTTCCCCTTCTGAGGACTTACCTAAATGGGTTGAAAGCACGGTTTTGAAGAACTATTGGCGTGCACAGGCTTATCAAGAGTATTATTTACTACAGCCAAGAGTATTATTTCTTCTATCCAAGAGGTAGAAGAAATCTAATACTGTTTCATTGAATGAATATGTCAACAAAAAAAAGTGTAGCAAATGGCGTCTAGAGAGATGGCTCAGCACCTAAGAACACTTGCAGAAGACCTGACTGCCAGCACCACATGTCAGCTCACAGTCGTCAGTAACTCCAATACCAGGGGATCTGACGCCAACTTCTAGGCACACAGGTGGTGCACATACATGCATGCAGGCAAGCACTCATACATATCAAACAAAAATAACAAAAATAGCAAGCATAGAAAGAAAAATATGTAGACTGAAACATACATTCTCCAGTAGAATGAACCTTGAAGATATGAAACTAAGTAAACAGAGTCTCAAGCAAAAAG
This sequence comes from Rhabdomys pumilio, assembly GCA_030674055.1. Taxonomy (NCBI): domain Eukaryota; kingdom Metazoa; phylum Chordata; class Mammalia; order Rodentia; family Muridae; genus Rhabdomys; species Rhabdomys pumilio. Next base: position 178,417,131 of record JANHMN010000003.1, read on the forward strand.
ACAAATGCTGGGTGATTTCACTTAATGAGATGACTCAAGTAGTCAGATTCATAGAAAGAGTAGGCAGAATGAGTGTCAGCAAGGGATGGAAGAGGTGGAAATGGGGGACTGTAGAAAATGTGTAAATTTTTGGTTTCATGAGAAGAAAAGCATGAATATAATTGATAATACTGAATTACACATTTAGAGAGATCTATGGCTAGGGATTTTATAGTATGTACATATTGTCATACGTAATTTTTAGAAAAGATTTGTTTGTTTTCTTTATGTGTGTATGTCTGTCTCTGTAAGTGCATGTGCATGTGTGTGTATGGGTGTGTTTGCGTGTGCCTGTGTGCACAAGTAATGTGTCAGTAAATGGTGTCAGATCCCTTACAGCTGGAGTAACAGGCATTTGAGGGGATGCTCAGCTTGTGTAGTGCCTGGGAACCGAACCTCCGTCCTCATGCATGTGCAGCATATGCTCTTAGCCTCTGATCCATCTCTCCAGCCCAACTGGTAGTTGTTGTTGTTGTTGTTGTTGTTGTTGTTGTTGTTGTTGTTGTTTCAAGACAGTATCTCACCATTAGCTTTGGCTGTTCTGGAACTCAGGTTAGCCTCAGACTCACAGACCAGGTTAACCTTAAACTCACAGAGATCTGCTGGCCTCTGCCTCCCGAGTTATAAGTTTAACCAAGGCCCAGAAGTTAGTCTATTAAATTTACAATTTTTTTATTGTCTCCTAATGAACCAACCAAAATTCTTGACATTAAAGAACTTACTTGGGACATAGTTTACAAAGAATTTTTATGATATTATTTATGTAGAAATTCTGACCCCCGTTTTAGAATGTGACCTTTTGGAAACAGAGATGTTGCAAATATAATTAATTAAAAGGAGGCCAGATGGTAACAGGCAGTCTCCAATTCAGTATGACTCATGTCCTTATAGGTGGTATTTGGATTTAAGTACATAGGAAGGATAGCATGTGACACAAAGTCAGAGATCTGCAGAGCAAGGAACACCAAAGATTCACTTATAGACTCTCAGGAGTTAGTGGGGAAGAACAGAATATACTCTTCTCACAGACTGGAGAAGAAAACCAGCCCTGCTGACATCTTGGAACTGAAGTCTTCAGAATCACGAGATCACTACATTTCTATTGTTCAAGCCCCAGATCAATCAAAACTCAAGACTCTCATTCATATCACTGTTCATACTTTTCTTGGTCCTCTTGCTTCTTGAGTATGCATGATGGGGAGACAAGGAACCAAGAAGGATGGTCTTGAACTACTGACCCTCCTGCCTCAACCACCAAAGTGCTGAAATTACAGGCAGGATGCCACAGTGCCTGGCTCTTGCTCTCCCGACCCCCTCACCCCATTTTTTCAAACTTTTCCTGTCCTTTAAGTTCTCATCAAATGTATCATAATGTAACATGATACGCCTGGACTTTATTTTATGTAATTAAATCCATATGTTTGCTTTTGTTACAAAGTAATAAATATCTATTATTTTAAAATGTATTTTGGTGGAGGCTGTGGAGAAGCATTTTCTGTGCAAGCATAAGTATCTGAGGTCGGATCCCCAGCAACTATGCAAAAAGGTTGGACTATGTGAAGCCCACCTGTAGGCCCGGCCTTCAGAGGCAGAGACAGGTACATCTCAGGAAGCTCTCAAACCAGCCAGTCTAGCCAATCAGTGAGAGATCCTGTCTCAAAAAGGAAGAATGAAAGAAAGAAGGAGAGAGAGAGAGAGAGAGAGAGAGAGAGAGAAGAGGAAAATACTTAAGACCTTCACACATGTGCAAAGGCATGTGTCCCTGCAAACACACACATGCACGTGTATGTGTATAAACCAGACATGGCAGTATACATCTGTAATCCCAAAATTTGGGAGACATAATCAGAAAAAAAAAAAGAAGGCTGCCTTCAAGTACTAAGACCTGTTACCATGTTCTAAGAATCAATAACAACAGCAAAACTTCTGGAAAACTAGATTCCACTTTTACCAGCTCATTCCTGAGGAGGCGCCTCTGATTCAGAGGGCAAGGAAAAATTCTCTTTCTTTTCACGTATTTGCTTTATGAGTTGTCTGAAAGTAGACTTCGAATTGTGTGTGTGTGTGTGTGTGTGTGTGTGTGTGTGTGTGTGTGTGGTTTTGTTTGTATTTTGTTTTCTTTTTGAGATAGTATCCCATTCTGTAGCCCAGGTTGACCTAGAATTTACCACATAGTCCAAGCTAGCTTTGAATTTGTGATGATCCTCCTGCCTCAGCCTCCCTGTCTTAGTTACTTTTCTATTGCTATGAAGAGACTCCATGACCAATGCGACTTAGAAAAGAAAGAGGACTTGCTTACAGTTTCAGAGGTTATATAGCCCATAGCCACCATGACAGGGAGTGTGACAGAAACAAATAGGCATGGCACTGGAGCAGTAGCTGAGACTTACATCTGATCCAAAAACACAAAACAGGGAGAGAGAGAGAGAGAGAGAGAGAGAGAGAGAGAGAGAGAGAACCTGGCCTACAATCATTTGAATATGAGCTCCATAGACTCATGTATTTGAATGCTTAATTGCCAGGGAAGAAGCACTATTTGAAAGGATTAGAAGGATTTAGGAGACATGGCCTTGTTGGAAGAAGTGTGTCAGACAAAGTGGGCTTTGAGGTTTCAAAAGCCTATGCCAAGACTAGAGTCCCCTTTTCAACCTACAGATTAGGATGTAGCTCTCAGCTATTGAATCAGAGAGTGCATGCATGACACCATAATTTCTGCCATGACGATAATGGACAAAGCCTCTGAAGCTGTAAGCAAGTCCCCAGTTAAATGCTTTCTCTTATAATAGTCACACTAGTCATGTGTGACTTCATAGCAATTGAATAATGACTAAGGCAGAAGCCTATCGGTAATGCCATTGAAACCTCAAAGCTGACCCCCAGTGACTTCCAGCAAAGCCACACCTCCTATTCCTTCTCAGACAATTCTATCAAGTATATGAGTCCAGGGAAGCCATCCTCTCTCAAACCACCACACTCCCGAAGTCCTAGGACATAGGCATGAGCCAGCATGCTTGACTCTGCAGATACAAACCTGCATATGATTTACATATAGTTTTTTAAAGGTAAATTTAAGAATACATGTTGTTCTATATCTTTCTTTTCTCCAATTCACAATATATCCTGAACAGCTTTCTGTATTAGGGTTTAGATAGATAGATAGATAGATAGATAGATAGATAGATAGATAGATAGATCTTTGCCACGGTTTCTATTTTTTAGCCAGTTTATAAGAAATGTTTACACAGAGTTCAGTTTACTACTGTAGCAATCAGCACTAAAATTAATGTCCTTATATATTTGTATTTCTGAGCATTTATTTGAATGTGTCTATAAGATGAAAAACTCTTAGAACTATCAGGTCATGAAAATTTTAAGTGATTGTATTCATTTTTCTTCTTTTAGGTACATTGGTGGGTTTGTTGACACGTATGTCTGTGTGAGGGTACCAGATCCCTGAAAGGGCAGTGACAGAACAGTTGTGAGTTGCCACGTAGATGCTGAGAATTAAATCCAGGTCCTCTAGAACAGACAATGTTCTCAGCCACTGAGCCATCTCTCCAGCCCTAAAAATGCATTTTAAATGTCCTCAGATAATCTTCATGGACCTTTGTAGCCAACAAAGATGGAACTGCAACTGTACTCTGACAATTACTAGTTGTGTTACTTCAGAAAAGTTATTTTGAGGCCAGGCATGATGGCACATGCCTTTAGTCCCAGCACTCAGGAGGCAGAGGCTGGTAGAGTTTGAAGCCATCCTGGTCTACATAGTGAGTAACAAGCCAAGAGGACCTCAGAGTGAAACCTTCTAGTGAGACCCTATCTTTTTAAAAAAAAAAAAAAAAAAGTGACAACCTCAGCTTCCTCAGCTATAAAATGGGTATAATTTAGTCTGTCTCAGAGTTGTCCATGGATCAAACAAACAACAGTTCTCACATGCTCATTCCTTTTTTTTTTTCCATTCATATCCGGTTCCCTAACTTCTATTTTAGTTTTTGCAAAGATTTGGCAAAGATAACATTCTATGTCAACAAATATTTATAGAGCTCTAATCTGCAGGGTTTAACAATAGCTAAAGGAACTCTGTTTCTCTGTATTTTTAAAGATGCACATTGTCTGTTTCAGAGTTTTCAGGGCTGAACAGGAGAGGACTCTCCAGATTCTAGTCTAAGGTCATTCCCAAGGACATGGTGTTGAAACAGTAACAGCGTACAGTCTGAAAAAAGTTGCCTGTCGGTCCGGCAGCATAGGAGTGATGGAGAGAGAATTCATTACACTGTACCTCTTCTTTCACCCATGTAAGAAAGGCACTGGAGCAGAAGACCAAAGCATTTGGCTGGAAATGAACTGAAGTCTTGTGTTTGCTCTCGAGGCTTCACATACAGTTGGCATCTACTCCCGACCATATCAATTGCTTTCAGATAAACAGCATCTCTTTCCCTGCTCCCAGGGGCAAATGGATGCCAACAAGATGCACCACTTTTAATCCTAAGGCTGTCCTTTGCTCTGGAGCAGTTTGAGAGATGTTAATATTTTCATCTGAGAAATGAGATTAAACTCGATTCTGGTGAACTCTCACTTCCGCTTTCATCTGGGCGTGCTACACACCCAGCTCACTTCCTCTTTCTCCCTAACTTTCTGCTAAAACTCTCCCTAACCCCTAGTGTCTTCTCCATCCTTGTTTTGTCTTACTTTTAGCTGCCCTAAATTTCACATTAAAATTCTACTACACAAGAAATTCTTAGGAAAAAAAAAAAAAAAACCCTGCAAAACCTTTCCAATAACGTTTAAGGCCAATACGGTCCCAAGGGGAAAACTTCATTTGTCCACATTGTCCTAGCTTCTTCACGTGCACTGTCTATAACAATAGACTCTTAGAGGTTTGTAACTTTGTTTCGTTTAAATCTTGAAAGGCACTCAAACTAATGCTGTGGTAATCACGCAGCCTGGAGTCTACACATTCACACAGCTCTTTGTGTTAGAAACATGATAAAGACGGAACGAGTTGCTTCTCTAGAGCTGTCTTGACCACCTCTTATGCATGGAGACTGTCTGTTCTTCCACATAGATGATTTCTCTAGCTCCTTTCACGAGTCTCTCCTTCCACTCCGCACTCCTTAAAGCTACGAGGTTTCTCTAACATGTAGATTGGACAAGCCCCTTGCCCTCTTCAGACTTAAATGGCAACAATCCATAACTAAACACAACAAATCATGCTTTCTTTGCTTACACAAGTAAGAGAAGCTGCCTACCAAAAATAAGTAAATTAATTTAAAACAAATAGATATTAAATGAAACACAAAGCCATGCAAAATCAACCAACTGTATATAGCACACTGGCTGCTCTTTGCAGAGAACCTGGGTTCAGTTCCCAGAGCCCACAAGGCAGCTCATAACCTCTCTAGTTCCAGTTCTAGAGGATCTGAACCCCTCTTCAGACCTCTCCAGGCTCTTAGTACACATGTGGCATACTCTCATACATTCAGGTAAAACATCCATCCTAAAACTAACTAAATAAATGTGTTTTGAAAAGTAAAGCACCTTGGTTTCTAACCCCAGAAATGATTTAAAGGTCTGTGTTCAAACATGTTATCTGCTGGGTTCTGTAGTGTGTTCCCTTTAGTGTCTAGTTTCTTTGTTCAGGCTTAGAGCTGAGATCCACCCATGTTTCTGAATGTAGCAATTGTCTATTCAGTCTCATCTCTGAGTGATGTTTCATTGTATCAACCCAGCTCTGCTGGTCTCTTCATTCTCCTGGTTTTCTGCTTCTGCTTTGGTGGATAGGGCTGTTATAAACGCACACTCATGTAGCACATGTCCAAACGTATTCCAGAGGATCTCTGGATGCCTAAAATAATATACACTGTGTCATCAAAGTCTTAAATTTAGTTTTCAAAATAAAAGGCAAGATTTGAGATATAGCTATGTCTGAGCTTCTCTGTGAATCAAATTCCTAGACATAGCAGTGAGTCTAAAAATAAATGTGTATTTCAAAATAATAATGTGCATAAGTGAAATTTCAAAATTCCAGCCAAGCTACAACTTGCTATGAAAGTATTTTTGATTTCAATTACTTATGGAGTCATAGACACTGGAACACTCTTGTGATATATTTAATACAATCATAATTGATGGAAGGTTACATTTTAATTACAGAGGGTTTTGTCTTGTTAATTTCTTTGTTTGCTTCATGTGGTTTTGGTTTTGGTTGTTTTAGTTTTTGAGACAGGCTATCACTATGTAGCTAAAGATGGCCTCAAACTCACCAAGGTCAAGAGACCTTTCTTGGTCTCTTGAGTGCTAGGATTACATTCAGAGCCCCTACCCCACTCCCCGTTTTTTGGATAGGGTCTTGTTATATAACAGGGGCTGGTCTCAGCTCACCCTTCTCCTTCCTTAGCCTTCAGAACGCTGTGATTCTAAGCATATTTCTCCCTAGACAGAGGTTACTGAAAAATAATCATTTTCTCCCTCCTTCATCCAAGTTCAAGAAGTCCTGAAATTCTATTACATTGAGAAATTTGATCTACATTTAAGCTCCTTAAAAGCAGGGAATCTAGTCTAAACAATTTATCTTATTTATTTTTTCTGTTGCTGTGATAAAATGTTATGACTAGGGCAACTCATAAAAGAAAAAACTGTTTAATTTAGCTTACAGTTTCAGATGGTTAGAGTCCATGACACTGGAGTGAAAGAATAGCTGAGAACTGTTGATCTACAAACATGAGGCAGGAGGAGGGGCTGGGAATCACAGGAGTCTTTTGAAGCCTCAAAGCCCACCCCTAAAGATACACCTCCTCCAACAGGCCACGCCTTCTAATCCTTCCCAAATGGTTCTACCAACTGGGAACCAAGTTTTCAAACATAGGAGCCTATGGGGCCATTCTTACTTAAACCATCACAATACTAAAATTCAGAATTTGGCATAAAATTTGATATACAATCCCCAACTCTGTGCAACAATTCATATGCATATGCTCAAAAACTTTGTGTGTGCACGCTTATTCCTGTGTACATGATGCACATGTGCATATATATGCACACACATGGAGTCTAAACCACAGCCTTCAGTGTTGTTCCTCAAGTGCCATCCAGCTTTTACTCACTAGCTTCAAGCTTGCCAAGCAGGCTGGCCAGTGAGCCTCAGGGATCCTTCTGTCTGGACCTCTCTAGCACTGCGATTACAAGCAATGCATTCGCAATGCATCCTCACAATGCCTGGCTTTTTTACGTAGATGCTGGGGCTCAAACTCAGGTCTTCATGTTTATGCAGCAAGAGCTTCAGTGACTGAGCTAAATATATATTTTTGAATGAGAAACTCATGACAATAGTTGTATTGAGCTTGTCATATATGCCAAGAACTATGAAAAGATGTTTTAAATATTTTGCTTTTTTTCCCCTTGAGTTTTTATTATTTGTTTGTTGGTTGGTTGGTTGGTTTTGTGGCAGGATCTCTCTATGTAGTTCTGGCTTTTCTGGAACTCTCTATGTAGACCTGAAACTCAGATTTCTCTTACCTCTACCTCCTAACTGGTGAGTTAAAGGCAACCAAGTTTGTTTGTTTGTTTGTTTGTTTGTTTGCTGGATTGTTTGTTTTAGACAGGATCTCACCACCTCTGGCTGGCCTTGAACTCATAAATATCTGCCTACTTCTATCTTCCAAGTGCTAGGAAAAAGTAACCTAACTACTTTAAATAGCTAATGACACTGTCTTAAATCTGTTTTACAAATTGTTGATCACTGTCAGCAGTTTATTGACGAGGATTCAGAGACTTGGGTAGGTTATATAACTTGTCAGCATCTTGTAGACAGCAAATGTTTGCCTAGAAATTCAAACACACGCATTTCTGATTCCTTCACCTTTAGCAGACGTCCATGTCTTACTACTGACAGTTGAATGAAGGAAGTGATTACTGTACACATGAAGGAACAAATGGGTGAATGTAATGGACTGTATTCTACAACTAACAAAACAAATTTCAAGAAGCATTTGGCTCGAGTAGTGACCTGGTGCGGTCGTTGAAGGATGTTTCTTTGTGTAAGGCAGTTTCACCTTTGAAAAAGATTACCAGCTGGAGAGATGGCTCAGCAGTTAAGAGCACTGACTGATCTTCCAAAAGTCCTGAGTTCAATTCCCAGCAACCACATGGTGGCTCACAACCACCTGTAATGGGATCTGATGCCCTCTTCTGGTGTGTCTGAAAACAGCAGCAGTGTAATCTTATACGTAAATAAATAAATAAATAAATAAATAAATAAATAAATCTTTGGGCTGGAGAGAAAAAGATTACACCCAGGTACTTATTATCTATACTGTTATTTAACCAGCTGAACAAGCATCATGTTAGATGGCATGTGTCCACAGTGTCAGGCTGAAATGGATAATTCCTGGGCCACAGAGGAACCAGTACTTAGCCTCAGGTGCATGCAAGCTGTTTGTGGGAAATTATCTGATGTCTAATCTTTCCTCTTGCAAGGACAACACTCATAAGAGTCATACTCCAGTCTTGACATTTTATTTTATTTGAGATGCAGAGGAATTGGTGCGAAGGTAGGAAGGAGCCCCGGGGCTCAGGAATTCCAGATAAATCTCTTCTCCCACAGGCTTGGATAGTGGGTTGTTTTTACAGAGGGCTAAACCAGACTGTTTTTCAGATTTGAAATTCTTCTTATTCAAAGGAAATAGATTAAGTCTGTTCTCTTTAAAAAGGTTTTCTCAGGCCAGCAAGATGGCTCAGCAGGTATGGGCGCTTGCCTTTGCCAGGCTTGGTGACTTGAATTCCGTCTCTGGAATCCACGTGGTGGAAAGAGAGAGCCAACTCCTGTGAGTTCTCTGAACTCCACTGTGAAGCATGTACTCCTCAGTTAATTAATTAATTAAATGTGAAAAAATTAAAGGTATTCTTCAAGGAAAGTCTCCTCATATTTAAGAGAAGATAAGATAACCAAATGTTTAAGCGTATTTCTGAATTTAGTTATTCTCATGTTATCAATTTTAAAAAATCACACAAAGATTATTAATATTTAAACTTATTTAAATATATACATATTTAAAGTGGGGGTGGAAAAGGGAAGCTTAAGGATGGTGGTACTTACCTTTGACCCCAGTACTTGGGAAGCAGAGGCAGGTGGATTTCTGTGAGTTTAAGGCTAGCCTAGTCTACACAGCAAGTTCCAGGATTAGGTAGAGAGAAATTATCTAAAAACAAAAACCAACCAAACAAACAAAAAAATTAAAAAAGAAGAAAATTACCATTACCATCACGCTTTTTAGTTTCCAAAGCTTTTGTAAATACATTGTATCCATGTGTGCATGTAAGTCCATACAAGCAGATCGGTCAGTTAGGCACATGCAGGATCTTCCTGTGCCATTTTCTTTTTTCCTTGTCAATATGCCCCGGAAATTACGCGGCTCAACACGATGCTTCATTACTAGTATGTGGAGTCCGTTACAGTTGCTATTTACTACCCTCTGACTGAAAACTTCATATGATTTCTTTAGTTTGCTCTTGGAAGCCACAAGGCAACAAACAGCCTCGTGACTGTTTTATGAAAATGGTTATTGTGATGGTCTGAATAGATATGGCCCCCATAGACTCGCGTGTCTGAATGCTCGGCCCACGGGGAGTGCCACTATTAGGTATGGCTTTGTTGAAATAAGTGTAGCCCTGTTGAAGGAAATGTGTCACTGGGGGGCTGGGCTTGAAGTCTCCTGTGCTCAAGCTATGGCCGGTGTGGCACTGTCTCCTTCTGCTGCCTTCGGATCAAGATGTAGAACCCTCAGCTCCCCCATTACCTTGTCTGCCTGTGCTTCCTGTCATGACAACAATGGGCTGAACCTCTGGAACTGGAAGCCAGCCCCAAATTAAATGTTTTTCTTTTTATTGTCGCCGCAGTCATGGTGTCTCTTCACAGCAATGAAACCCTGACTAAGAAACTCATGTTTGGATTTCTGTATCATAGCTCCTTTTACATGAGTTTACTAGGTCAAAAAACTCTGTTTTGATGGTCAGGAGTTATGGACAAATTTCAGAGTGACCATTTTGAAGTTTCATTCCTGAGGACATTTTTCATGAAGTTTCATTCCTGAGGACATTTTTCATGAAGTTTCAATTGACTGAGATCCATAGTTCTGGAGTCTCATACTCCCACACTTACAAAGTCCCTCTCCAGAAAATCTGACATCTTCTTCCCTCAAGGGGGATTTTACCTTCTCTTCAAACTATCCTTTATTTCAGAAGGGTATTATATATTTGCAGGAAAACTTAAAAAAAAAAAAAAAAAACAACCCTCTAATGCCCCAAGTAAGAAATGGACCCCAGCTCCCAGTGCACATTTTGTCTTTGGCCAACACATACTTGTACATAATTTCACTAACCTCAAGTTCAATTTCCCGTGAGATCTTTCTCAATCACACAAACAAAAGTAACCTATGGATTGAAAGGGAAGGGGAAGACTAGGAAATGTACAGGAAGTGATTATTTGTTCAAGACTGGCTGGCACACAGGAAAGGTTGTTAAATTGTAGAACAGCTGAAGCAAGAACCTGAAACATCTGTGTTGTGGCACACGCCTTTAATCCTAGCACTTTGGAGGCGGAGTCAGGCAGATCTCTGTGAGTTCAAGACCAACCTGGTCTATACAATGAGTTCCAGGATAGCCAGAACTACAGTGAGATTCTGTCTTAAGAAAACAAAATATCTGAAACCATGCCATACATTTCAAGCTTCATAAACATTAATTTTGTGGTATGCTAAGAAAAAGAATCTTCTTCATAAATTTATTAAGCACCCTTATGTAAAGACATTTTTATAGAAATTACTTCTAATTTTCCCAACAAGATTTCTATATAGTTTACAAAATCTCTCTAGGACAGCAACGGGATAGGCTCAGAAATGTCACGAAAGTCACTCAAGGTTTTGCAGCCAGTGAAGGGCTTGAGTTGACTCAAGTTCATATGGTTTTCTTTCCTGTAACTGCATTGTCTGTTTTTCCACCCAAGTCAGATCTTCATGCAAGTGGATCTGCTGAGCGATGCAGAGCTTGCCTCAGTCACAGGGGCACACTGAGATAAGTGATTTCTTTTCTGTGGGAAAGCGGTTAACAGGTCACCTGTCAGAGCACATTGTGAATGAGGTGCTAAGGACATAGCACAGTCGGTAGAGCACTTGCCTGGCATGTAGATAAGGCCTGGGTTCTACTCCCAGCACGTCGTAAAACTAGATATGGTGGTACATGTGACCCAAGAGCTCGGGAAGTGGATCAGAAGTTCAAGGTCATCCTCAGCTAACTTGGAGTTCAAGACTGATCTGGTTTTCATGAGATCTTATGTATGTGTGTATATATCCAAAAACTGTCAAAAAACTAAAAACGGGGCAAGTTAAGAAAAGAATACAATAGATAAAATTCTGCAGTTGATGCTGGATCAATAAACTTTCAGACCCTCTTCTTTCCATATCTATTTTATACAGAAAAAAAAAGAGAGACATACAGAATAATGAAGAGATTTTTCTCAAGCCCACAGCTAACTGGCACAGAACTTTGGTGACTCTCTACTCACCTATCCACTAGCAGACCCAGGCCTCCAAATTTACAGGCACATTTTTAACATATATATATATGTATATATATATATGTATGTATATGTATACATACATATATATGTATATGTATACATATATATATGTATATGTATATATATATATATATATATATACACACACACACATATATATATCATACACACACACACACACACACACACACACACACACACACAAATGCTGGATCCTATGTTAGTTTATTTGTAACTGGCTGTCCTGGGCTATATACTTTTCTTTCTCAGAAATAAAGGCACAAGAAAGGATCTAAGACAAAACCATCTTGTATCATCCTTTTTTCAATGTTCTGGATTTCAATTCATCCCAATAACAAAAGTCTTGATAAGTTTAAGGCTTCAGCATAGGAAAAGAGGAGAGCTGGAGAATTCCCAGGAAATAACAAAAGCCAAGCCCAACCTGTTAGAATTCTGCTGATCTTCTGAGGGACACTCTTGGACAGAACAACTCCACCGTGTCCTTGGAAAAGGAGACAAGACTGAGAAAGGCCTTTAAGAAACCCTGGCCCTCTGGTTGGAGGGGTAGGGGCAGAGTGGACAGGGTCATCCCAAGCCTTTAATATCAGCACTCAGGAGACAGAGGCAGGCAGATATCTGTAAATTCAAGGCCAGCCTGATATACAGATCGAGTTCCAGGGCAGCTGGGGCTACACAGAGAAAGCCTGTCTTGAAATTCCAGAAAGAAAGAAAGAAAGAAAGAAAGAAAGAAAGAAAGAAAGAAAGAAAGAGAAAAAGAGAGGAGAGAGAGAGAGAGAGAGAGAGAGAGAGAGAGAGAGAGAGAGAGAAGATATCACTATCGGGTTGCAGCACGTTGTGCCATGGGCAGACTTCAAGGGGACTGACTCAGAAGACCCATCCTTTGGCCGAAGTGGCCCTGTGTGTTTGCAAGTAGGTTGCTTGCTGTGGGCACCACCCTTTATTCTGTCCCAGGTACACTCCATATGAGAGGCCCCTCTGGTCTCAGTTGCTTTCCTGGCAGAGAAATTAAACCACCTCTCAAGGAAAAAAAAAAACTCACTGGGGAAAAAAAATCCACCCATCCTCTCATCCCCAAATCTCTGTAGCAAAAGGTCAATTGAATTTGAAAACTGGGGGCCTTGTTCTTGAGTCTGAAGGCTTGACTTAGATTAGATACTCAAATTTTTACTATTTAACTTGGTGTAAAACCCGGGTGAGCACAGTGCTGTAAAGGCTGCCATTAAAGCCATGCACTTCAGTTAACAATTAACATCCAAGCAATCTGAACCTCGGAAAGTCCACTTAGTTGACTACCTAGTTCAGGGAGATTTTTTTTTAGTGTAGTTTTAAATAGTCAGAGAGAACATCAAACATCAAGGACAGGTAGATGGAAAGGCTGGGTTCTGACTCACTTGAAGACCAAGCCGTGTTAAAGGTGGACTAGAAGGGATTGAGACTCAGGATTCCGGGGCCACTGCGTTACAGAGATTCACTATCCAACAGCTGCTACTCCCTGGCTCTTTGATCTCATGCAGATTGCTCATTCCCACCCTCACTCCCATCCCCCCACCCCGTTCCATTGTTTCCAAGTAGGTATAATAGGGTAATGCCTGATGGAGAGCTAAGGGTTAAATGTGTAATAAAATAAGAAGCTTGAGATAGCGCCCACACAAGGCAAGTCCCTAGCAAAGGTTAGTAACCGTACTCCATGTTTTAATGTTAAGAATGGCTACCTCCTGCTGCTCGCATCTGCAATGAAACAACTAGCCGTACAGAATCTGTCTAGTTTCATATCTGGATGTTGTTATGTTCAGTTTTGCACAAATAGCAACCACTCATAAAAAAACATAAAAAGTTCATTAGAGTGGCTTTAAATCAGTCTCTGCAAATGCCCAATCTTCGAGTGATTAGCTTTCATTTTTATTACTCCTGTTAAACTGTAACACACTTGTTATCTCTCCCTGGGTGTGGTTTATGCTCCGAATGTTGCTGGCTTTGCTCAGCATCCTATTTCAGCCACCACGATGAGTGAGATGGTGAGAAACTTGCCTCGTTCTCTTGTTACTAATTTTCTTACAGTTATTAATTTCTTAGAGTCTTCAAGTTACAGGCTCTTAAGAAAATACAGAGAGGAGGTCATCAAATGACAAGGCTTTAACCAAATGATTAAAAGGGCAGGATGTTCTCTTTTCCCTTGGGGGCCACTGAAGGAAACAAGAACTAAATTTGACGTTAACAGTTCTCATGCTCACAAAGTGATGTCTTAGGTTCATGCATCCGAGTAGTTATGCCCTGCTTTGGGTGAGCCTGTCTCTGAACATATAATCTGAAGGTGGAGACTCCATAGTCGAGACAGCTGCATATGAACTGTTAAGTGTTGAGTTTCCAAGGAGGTTTCTATCTGATGTGTAAACACAGGGCAATTGTGAAATGGGGCCCAAGGACTACACCCCAGACCTTTTTTTCCTTCTTTCTTTAGTGGTGTGACTGTTGTCAATCCATAGCTGTGGGATGTCAGTCCACAGGGCTGTCAGTCTCTGCTGGTTCAGGCTCTGCTCTCAGACATTTACTCTTGGGTAAAACTTAAGGTGTGACGGCTCCAGGAAGGACTTGTTGTGAAATCTCTATCTCTAATTACAAATAGCAAGGTTTACATCACGGGGTCATAGCTTATAGGGCAAGCAAGTGAGACCACGTTAACGTAAGTAAGACAGGAATTTACTGCAAGAGTAAGACTGGCTGCTTATCCTGAGGAAAACACAGCATAATCTGGCCTGGGAAAGACAGGGTGCCAAGTGAGTTCTGGGAGATCTTTGAAGTCTTATCTAATCACATTCTCTTCAGGGACCTCCTCTGAGCAGGACTCTGATCTTAAGTCTTTGTATGGCTCTCCTCCAGATGCCAGGGAGGGAACATCGGGTTGCTTCAGCTTGGAACCCATCACAGAAAAGGGCAAGATGCCAGCACCATAGCAATGGAGTAAAAAAGGGGCTCCTAAAAGGATCTTGGGGCACTCTTCCCAGAAAAGGAATGGATGCTGTGCAGGCAAAAATGCATTTGTTGCAACCACCAAGGGAATTTCACAGACCTGTATGCACAAGGTCATTTTGGATGTGCCAGCGACTAGGCAACTAATTTACTTCATTTGTCAACCCCTGAGAAATGACTCTATCTATCCCGGTCTCCAAGGGACCTTGTAGAAGTCAAATGAAATCGAATAGACTTTAGGATTCTTTCACTGTTTTTTTTTTCCTCTCAAGAGCTTTAATCAACATGTTGTAACTGCATACACACACACACACACACACACACACACACACACACACACATAATTAGGTTGGCCTTGAACTCATGATCTTCCCATCTCAGGGGTCCTCAGAGTCAGGGTTACAGGTATCACTAAGAATTCAAGTATTTTGGGATGCCACCGAAGTGTAGTTTTTGAGGTAACCATTTTATGTACACTAATCTAGCTAAACCACTGGGCTAGCTTGCAGTTCATAACCACGTAAAGTACCGGTCCTACAACTTTCTAAGTGCAGTCCCAGACTCATAAAAGCAGAATTTTGTAGGGATGGGTTAAGGTAAGGGCTGTTTTTAAATATTAAGTAAACTGACCAGATTTTGATGTCACTTAGCTTCGAGAACTACTGACACAGATTTAAAGGAATTTCGAAGTGTTTACTGAGCTCCTTTCAGTGGTGTAGACTCAGAGGCTATCACAAGAAGCGAGATAAACCAAGCGCCTGCTCTTCTAAGACTTAAGGGGAGGAAATGACTTATAAATAGTGTTTAAAAAGCAACAAGATAATTATAGGATGAAATAAGTTCTCAGAAAGAGAGAAGAAGGAAATCTCAATCCTAAGAGAATGTACACTTTGGCTTGTTGCACTGTTACCTCTCAAGTCTTCTCTGTATCAGACATTAATGCCACCATTTCTTGAAGGTACTCTGGCCAAAGTCCTAGAGTCTCAGTCTTCCATTCCTCTCCTTCTCTCACCCACCCTGTCCATGACATCTGCAAGTCAAGTGAGCTCTGCCTCCAACAACAATGCCAGACCATCTACCTCAGCTCTTAATCACAGCTACCCCTATGACCAGACCCCAGTTCCTCTCATGCTTGTAATTTTGTTTCCTCACAGGCTTTACGATGTCCAGCCATATCTATGCAGCCTTTACTCTCTGTATAGCAGTCAGACTGAGATTTCAAGGAGAAACTAGACTCCTCCTTGGCCTGAAGCCTTCTGGGGTCAAGCATGTTCCTCCTGGGATCTACCAAGTTTACATGACACAGCCCCTGAGCAGTCTCATGGCAGCAGCCTCTCTCACTCCCCTTCTTCACAGTGCTCGGCCACCCCTCCCTCCCTCCCTTCTTCCTCTAGCACACCAAGATGATCCAGCTTGATGAACTCTGAACTGACTTGTCCCTCCAGCTTCCTGACCACAGACCATTTGGGTCTCATCTCACACTAACAAGAGTAGAGCCCGCCCACCACATTCACCCTCCAGAAGGGCGTTTCGTCCCATCGCGTCTGTATCTGAAAGGCTCCTCCCTTTTAACATTAGTTCCACTCTAACATCTGTGCTTTCTCAACACCATACAGATGTTACAACGAGTGAAGAGATCTTTAGGACCAGAAAAGGAGCTGGCCATGTCACAGCAAGTCAACTGATACTGTCACACGGGGAGCGGAGATGCTGGAGTAGATTAACAGAAACGTACTGGAGATGGGCAGCTTAGGCTGTCAGTAAAGGAAGTCCTTTTGGCACTCTATGGTTAATGCTTCTGGGCCTTTCGGCTAACATCGAGGGCAAGGTTATGGGTTATAGAACACATACATTTCCATTTTGTTCTTTGCTAAGTCTACACTCCAGACAAACAGATTTCTTGCTATTCTACAGGCCTGCCTCCTTCCCCCCTCTTTTCCCGTGGCTTTCCAGTATAGAGACCTGAGTCGTTCTTTCCCCATGCATACCTTCCTGAGCATAATTCTGGGGGGACCTGACCTACTGACCTACAGAATGTACATGCACCCCTATGCTCTACTTCCTCCACCATCAAAAGAACATTATTGAACCAGACATTCACATTTCAGTGAAAATTTAGGTCAAGGTATCACTGGTCCCAGGAAGGACTTGTTTCAAATACTTTCTCTCTTATTGTTCATATCACCCTGGCTACTCTTCCCATACAGAGACCTCTTCCTATTTTCTCTAGCACAATTGTCCCCACTCCACAGACACTCAGGGGTTGACCTTAGGGCCTGTGCCTGCAAGCAAGAATGCTACTGCTTAACTGTTTTATTCACCCCCTTTCAGGTATTTTATTTGGGGACAGAAGCTCACAAAGTTGTGCGTGATGGCCTGGAACTCACTTTGTACTTCAGGATGGCCTTGAACTTGCCAACCTCTTGCCTCAGCCTCTAGAGTAGCTGAGGTGACAGTCCTGTGCCACCAGGCTCAGCTCCTTTCTCTTTGACTCCACTTGTATATTTCATGACTAGTGTGTGTGTTGGGCGTGCTATTTTTCTTCTTTAGGCTTCAGTTTTCTCGTGCGAACAAGAGGATTCACGATACTGACTTAGCGGAATTGCTATCATGACTAAGCATACACAGAACTCCCAGCCCAATGCTCATCACAGAATCACTCATTATGTGGTGGCTGCAGTAGCTATCATAATAATTATTAATAGAAAATATGACCTATAACGTGATAGCACCTTCCTATTCATTTATCATTTGCTAGAGGCTTCACGTTTATTATCTCATACGGGATGATTTTGCAATCTAGTTACTTCAGACATTTATCTCCCAACCAGACAGGCCGTATTTGCAAGATGAGTCTATTGCTCATAACAAGGACTCAAGAACTCTTTGTAATTATGTGTAAAGGCTCTGAGATTTAGAGACTTGAATTATGTCAGAGATAAGCTGATTTGAAAAACTAGATCCGTTGGTCTGCAAGTTTTGTTTAAAAACATGGGTTTGGCTGTACTTGATGCGGAAGTAGTGAGCTGGTTCAAGCCCTGCCTTCCGCTCATTCAAAACATGCGAGTGAGAACCTACTGTGTGTTAAGCTATGTTACAGGTAACTAGTATAATCTTCTAAAGTTAGGAAATTCAGGGGTCTGAAGGCAAAGCCCAGTGGTAAAACATGTGTTTAGCATGTGTGAGGCCCCGGATACAATCTTCTGCACTCCCCTCTCAAATCATCAATGAGTAAAGAAGGAAATTATGACATTAACTTGTCAGCATTTCTGACATGTTTATAAACTATACTTTTGCAGTTTCGTTCTCCCAGGAGACAGGCTTCTTCGTTGGACTCTAAGTACTTAAAAGGACACACAGAACACGCAGCATGACGGACAGTGGGTTCTGGAGTCAGAAACCCTAGGTCTGAATGCCAGCTCTGGCCACTGTTTGCTTTGAGCCCAGGGATCGTTGCAGAGGTAACAACAAGGCTCTTACCTCAGTTTCTTCAGCTACAAACAAAACCACTCGTACCGAGCTTTAATGCTTATTTGGAGCATGAAATTGAGCATAGAAAACACTCAGTGCTGGCACGCTTTACTTTGTTAAGCGATGGAGACTGATCCTTGGGGCCTGGTGCATGCTAAGTAGTTGCTCTATCAACATCCCTAGCCCAGGATTTTCATAGTTTGAAAACCCAAAATATGAGCTAGAGAGATGTTGCAGCTGCTAAGAGCATCTCCAGAGAACTCAGGTTTGGTTCCCAGCATTCACATGGCTGCTAACAACCTTCTTTGACCCCAGTTCCAAGAGGATCCAATATCTTCTTCTGGCTTCTGGCACACAGACATATACATGCAGGCCAAATACCCATATACCTAAAATAAATCTTACAAAGAGGCTCAAAATGTCAGCTATCCTTCCATCACTAGCTTATGTTTATTCTACAAAGTACAAACAACAAGAATAGGGAACAAAGAAAATGCAAACAAAACTCTTCCTCTGGGCATGGAAGGAGGAAACCAACACACACTCCACTTACAGTTTCTGTCAGACATCAGAACAGGAGCTCTCCATAAATCGAATCATTAAATTCAATTAATGAATTGAGTTAATTCAATTCACCCGTTAAGAGTGTATCATCTTAAGGGCAAGGGTACCAGGGCTCAGAGAGGGACAGTATCTTGGACAAGTTCCCAGAATAATAAAGTTGTGGCCAGATTAGTTCCTATCTGGATCCTTTTCACCTAATGGAGAAAGAGCTGAACGGCCTCATGGTGTGAGTTTTACTTAATCAATGTCTCCAAGACACCATACACACAGCATAGATTCTACAGAGCCACAGTGCTCAAACTGGGGTCCTATATATGCAACACTCCTCTGGGGTGATTCAGTCTACAGCCGCCCAAAGGTTAAAAATTCTAAGTCAGCATATTTGAGGTAGATCCTAGGGATCCGTGTTTTAGAAAATACTGAGTGATTCAGTTGCAGGTGGTGTCTGATCTCATCCTATGCATACAGTCATGAGCTGTCCAGAGAACTCAGAAGTCAAAGGCCCCATTTGATAAGCCTGGAGACCCGAGGTCAATCTCTGGGATCTGCATAATAGGAGGAGAGGAGCAACTCCTGAAAATTGTCCTCTGACACCCACATGCATATGGCGACACGTGTGCACTCATACACCAACCAAAGACAATGAAATAGACTGGGCTGTCAAGACGACTCACTTTCGCAGACGTATTGGAGATTGACAACTGACACGTTATGACCATATGGCGAGAAGGTTTCTGCACAACGGTTGCATTTTTAGGTTTTCCACAACAGTTGCCTCATTTGCATTCACTCGATAGCTTCTCTACATAAACGGATGAGTTTTTCATTTTTCTTTCTTTTTCACGTAAGGTCTTTATATGTTCCCTAAATAAAAATGGCAGAGTAGGTTATTTTAAGGACCCAGACAGACATCAAATCTAAATCTTACCTACATCTTCATCTGATTTCTCTGTCTCTTTCTTGGCTTTAGCCTTAGCTGGGGCCTCAGCAGCAGCAGCAGCAGCAGCAGCAGCAGCAGCAGCAGCAGCAGCAAAGGCAGCAAAGGCAGCAATGATGCCAGCTGCTACAGTGGTGGCAGCCACAAATGCCAATGGACATCTCTTGAGCTTTTCAATAAGTAGGAAGGTGGACTCAAACTCCACAGACAAAGCCAGGACCCACCTGTACTCTTCGATGATGTAGTCTGGAATGTGGCATTTAGACAAAGGTCTGCAGACAAAACATAGGCAACATTGTGAGAACACACACACACACACACACACCACACACACACACACACACACACACACACACACACACACACACACACATCAAAGGAACTGAGAATGCAGTTTTCTCTAGGACATCAAGCCCTCTGTTGTCAAACAGCTGCTGGATGATCAGCCCAAAGAAGGATGCAGGCCGTTCAACATCTTTCATGATGGGGTTATGCTGATTCCCTATAGCCTTATCTGCACACCATCAGAATGTCAGATGTGCCTCTGGAGAGTTCGGTGTCGAGGCTCAAAGCCTGGGAAAGGGGGGTTTTCTTGGGCTTCAGTCCAGTGTTCTGGCTTGGCACAGTGACTTCATGCCTTAGCCCCAGCTGCACCTGATTGGCCAGTAGCAAGCTCTTAATTTTGATGAGGTCCTTCTTAGTGAAGCCCACATGCCCTGCACATATGGCAATAGTTTCTCGAGTCAGCTTGCATCCCAGATGCCCTGGAAGGGCCTTGCACATCCCAGTGTTCTTGTCCATTAACACCACAGCCTCTCTTCCAGGGGACATGCAGGTCTGTTGTATTTACTTGGGGCCTACATTGCCTGTCCTCGCAAAAATACAGTTTTGGATGATCCTCAGAAGTTGAATGATCTTATGAAAGTCCTTGGGTTTCCAAGTCACCCCATCTTCCCTGGGCATCAGAGTGGTAAGTGTACCAAGGATTGCCACACAAGATTTAAAGATGATGTCACTCTCATGAGAATGTCCGATGTCTTTTTCTTTTTAAACCTATGGTTCTCAACCTTCCTAATGCTGTGACCCTTTAATAGACTTCATGTTGTACTGATCTCCAACCATAACATTAACTTAGTTGCCACTCTATATCTATAATTTTCCTATGGTTATGAGCCATAATATAAATAACTGATATGTAAGATATTTGATATGTGACCCCTGTAAAAGGGTCATTCGACCCATAGGTTCACCTCATAGGCTGAGATACTGTCTTAAACATGATGCTGTTTATTCAAAATGTTTACTACAAGATATATGTGTGTGTATGTGTGTGTATGTGCGTGTGTGTGTGTGTGTGTGTATAAAAATAAAAATGAAAAACTTACCAATTAATGAACAGAGAAGCCAGCAAGTGAATGCAAACATATAATTACTTTAAATATATATAAGACAATTAACAGCCCTAACCCAGGCACCTTCACTTGGATAACGTCACTCTCATGTTCCCTTCACACTCCCCTCCTCTTGACGACCAGAGGACTTTAAGAGCCTGTGGGTGGCCAGAGCAGCCCCCACACAGAGCTTTCCACCTCTCTCCTGCTCCAAATGCATTTTCCTGGGAGGAGGAGGGGTTGTGGCCGGGCACAGGGCTGGACCTGACGCTCTTAAACTGAGTTCATGTGACTTGGTATGTGCTGTCTGTGAGTGGGCCTCTCACGGGTGATTTTCATTTGTAACGGTTGTTTGCTTGCTAACTTAGTTGGTCGTGATGGTTTTAACCCACCAAATAGTAAATACAAACACTTAAAAACAATAAGAAGGGGATCTTGAGAACGATAGCTCACTAAACCTCAGGGATTTACCAAGCCCGATTACTTAAACAGTTGTCTGTCAGATATTAGCTAAGGTAGGTCGTTTGAGATCAACCATATAGGTCACATAGTGCTAATAAAATATGCCGAGGGATCCTTGAGTATTGTGCCCTGATTATGTCTCCTTGGGGGATAGAAAACTCATTAGCATGAACTCCTTGTCAGTCTTTCCTGCCTTGTTCCTCAATTTCTCTCCAGACAGGTTTGGCATCAAGAAGTGATTGGAATGTACCCAGTATGATCAAGTTGCAAGCGAATGGTTTTCTTTACCCCTCTGATTGCACACATGACATCACATTGTATGGGAAGGTTGCTATGCTTCATTAAGCTTACCTTTCTGTCCGAGTACTTTTTAAAAAAAAGAGTAAGTTTGGATGACTAGGCTATGGAGAGATCTCTGTACATGTTTAGTGTTTCATAGTCAACTGCAGATCGTATTTCCCCACCCAGGGGAACATCCCCAAAGCCGAGAAATTGTTAAATTGGAAACAGCAGGGTTGTGTGTGCGCATGCGTGCATATGTGTGCATGTGTGTATGTTTGTGTGTGTGTGTGTGCATGCATATTCATGCTTGCATGTGTGTGCATGCATGCATGTGTATGCATATATGTGTGTGTATGTTCCTGTGTATGTGTGCACATGTGTACGTTCGTGCGCGTGTGTGTGTGTGTGTGTGTGTGTGTGTGTGTGTGTGTTTGAGAGTGCTATTTTCTTTCTGAAGTAGTAAGTAGCAGAACTGGTCATCTAGAGAAAGTCTCTTGAACTAGATAATTGATTTAAAATGCATCTTCCTATAATAACATCTTATATTTTTATAGTGCTCTGAGAAGTTCAAAGCATTTCCATATTTATATATTTCGTTTGAACTTCACAACAAGCCTGTAAAGCAGCTAGCTGAGGACTTGAAGCCACCCCCGCCACTTGGCTCACCTGAGGCCCAGGATATCAAGAAACTTGTTTGAGGTCGTATAACCAGTTGGTGTCACAAAACCAGAACACCAAGATTTGGAAACTTAGGCCCACGTTTTCTTGGCAGAAAGTGTCTCTGTCACAGCTTGATCTGCCCAGACCTCATGTGGAGGTCTGTGGCTACCATTTAATTGGAGAATACAAATCAGCCACGCTTAAAGCACTCTGTAGAAAGGAAGCTGTGTCTCTTAGATCATGACTGTGTCAGGAAAGGGGAACAGAGAATAGACTCAGTTCTTTCAGACAATGCAAATTAAAACACAAACAAAAACACTCTGTAATCAGTTCCAGGGCATTTGAGGGGCAATTCATTCACTAAATTGTGCATTCATTTTTTTTTTTTTTTTAAGAATCTATTAAGTACCTTTCTACAAGATACTGTGCTCAGCACTTGGAGAAGATACAAAGAAACGTATTTAATTTGGGATTTTGTGTATGCTTTGAATTATGTAGATAATCACTGTTTTATTCATTGTTCACTACCAACTGATGGATGAAAAGACTTCCAGGCAGAAAAGAAGTATAAACAAAAACAGATGATAGGAGAAACTGGGAAAACGAATTTCCTTCAATTCTGTCCTGGTAAGAAGAATGTTGTTGCTGTATCCATGTGATAGAAACTCTCTTGCTAGATCCACAGAGCGCCAAAGTCGTAGTGTCATCTAACATAAACTACATTGCAACACTAATGCTTCCTTGAAACATAAGGGGCTGGGCTTGGGTTGGTGCCAGATTCTCCACCAGGAATACTGGTTCAAGATTGGAAGAAAACATGCTAGTCTTCTGCCCAAGGCCTTCGGTATCCCCAAAGCTTCTCCAAAGACCAGAAATACATTTATATAATGCTTTCATTTCTATGGCTACAAAACAAAACAAAACAAAACAAAACAAAAAAACTTTCCCTCATGGCAGGCATGTTTGAGGATGCAGACCAAAGCAAAGGCACCAGCTTGCCCAAGGAAACAACAACTACTGGAAGGTTCTATAAGATAAACAAGAGTTTGCTAATGGGAGTTTGGGGTTTTTCCCCTTGTTGACTTTTTTATTTTTTAACATTCCTCTTGACAACTTTTTTCTGTTTCTGGTACAAACATGTTCAAACCTGAAGGCAGAATTTGTGTCAGATACTGTGTAATAAGTACTGGTTCGTATATTTCTTTAGGGTATCCTAGATACACACAGACAGTGATCGTGAATGTAACTACTTTATTTTTGTTGACAAGTCTCGCTGAGACCCCAAAGTGAGTGTATGAGAAATGTCCGATTTCACATGTATTATTTCTTTACCTTGCTCGTGTATGAAGAATGGACACTTAGCGCTAACTCCAGCTCTGTCCATAGTGGTTTTCCATGGTTCCCGCCTCTGAAAACGACAGATGAGCTCTAAGATCTGTTCTAACTCACTGGACGATGCTCCAGCTTTTAAATACAAGCCAGGTACAGTTAGTGTGCCAGCAGGGTGAAGTGGTACTCACCTGTCAGTACAGCTCCCCTCGATGCTGAGGCAGGAAGACAATCTGGCAAGACTCAGGGCCGAGTAGAGCTTTCAGTGGGAGCGTGTTCACCTAAAGTGGGTGCTCAGCATGCAAAAGAAGTTATTCATAATGACTCAGATCACATAGAAACACAGAGAACAGCCAGCTGTAACATGTATGACAGTGTTCCATCATTCAGGTCCTGTAACAGAAGGGCTGTGCTTCAGAAAAATGGGTCCCAGGTGGGCATACAATTCTAGTTCAGTTGAACTTGCTTATTCACATTACAAAATGATTATGTGACTAGCAAAAATAATTTCGGGATAGCAAATCAACTCCAATCACATTATGAATGAGAACTTACTAACGCCCCCTCCAGGCCTGGGGATCAAGCCCAGGATTTTGTGCCTGCGACTCAAGCCCTGTACCAGCAGCCTTGTCCCCAGCAGCCTCACCTCGAGCTCTCGAGCTTTAGCTCAGTTCACACTTCAAGGAGACATAATTTAAAGTAGACTCGATGCACTAAACAACAAAAACACAGGTGTGCCACAAAGCCATCTTTATTCGGAATTGGGAATGGCTCTTTTAGCATCCTCTTCGTAGAAACCAAACCCCACATTGTACAAAATGGGGACCTAAAGGGCTGAATGTTGTTAGCTACTTGGTCAGTACTGTACAGGTCATTAGCTAAAACCATGGCAAGAAAAGCCAACGGCAGAATATTTCCTACGTTTTTACCTATTCTTATTTGGAGACCGTGCCTCCACACTCAATGCTATGAGAAGGGTAACTGATGCTCAATGATTAAACGAAGGAATATTAAAAACAAAATTTGAGGCTATAATACAGACTTCTGATGGGCAGGACACATTCTAACAATCTATTTAAAATAAACAAAACCACTTGAATTTCCTAATTTTTCTGATTTGCAAATTTTCAAACTCAATAGACTAGTATACCCTGCTATAATTTTCTAAAATTAATTGAGCTACATTTTATTATGGATATAATAGATTTTATAACATAGACACAAACATTGAAATCTATCAATAATATATTTTCTGATACAAATTGCCAGGATCAAAATAAATGATAGAACTGGGTATAGTGGTGCACAGCTGTTGCACTCACAGAAGTTGGGAAGCAGAAGCAGGCAGATTTCTCTGAGTTCAAGGCCAACCTGCTCTACATAGCCAGTTCTAGGCCTGCCAAGGCTACATGGCAAGACCCTGTCATTCATATATATATATATATATATACATATATATATGTATATATATACATACACACATATGTCTTGTGTAGTGGAGACTGAATATATATATATATATATATCAGATCATATGTAATATAGTATGTAAATATATAAATGTAAATATAAACATATGTTAGAAATTTCAGCTATATTTATAGACGTTACTACTCACACGAGGTTTATGTAATTATTCTTTTCATACTTGTAGTAAATTCAAAATAGCCTCTCTTTTTATGGTTATTTAGTACAGTGGTTGGAAATTAAAGATTAGCACACGTTGTTGATCCGTTTCAAGGCACACAGCTTTATTTTGGCAAATAACTACAATATTAGTAGAGAGGGCTCTTTAAAATGAGTGCTTTTAGCATTTCTCATTGACTCGCTCCCTTCACCCAGTTAATGTTAACCTTGACCTCCCACAGCTGTACTGCTTTGCTCAGTCTAAAAAAAAAATCCTGATTCCACCCCCCCTCCCTTTTACATCTGATGAAGCAACAGTGGAGAGGAAAAACCAAACCCATTCTTTTAAGAAAGATTCCGCCTCCTCTGTTCTAAGCCAGCGCCTCACGGCAACCGTGGAGTCTCTAAGTCACACACTTTACAACTCAGCATTTGGGAGAAGCAGCCGCCGCTGCCGCCGCTGCTGCCGCCGCCGCTGCTCCGCGGCTGCAGTGGGTTCCCGTGCAGCACTGCAGAATCCACACCTAGCCGGGGAAGACGGACACACGTCGCTCCCCTGCTCGCCAAGCAGCTTTGGATCGCCTGCAGGTAAGCACATCTCTTTCCCATTTTGTTCAGAACGCGTGGGAAAGGCAATGGTCCCGGAATGCACTCCTCATCAGCCATGCTTAAAACGCTAAGTGAATCTGTCGTCCTTTGGGTTGGGGTCTACAGTTCTGTCTGGCGCACACACATCCTATGTAGTGGAGACTATTATATATGTGCTCCCACAGTACTTTTTTTTAAATTTGCTATGAGTAAAAAGGCTAACCATGATGCATGCACAGCATTTTTCTTTTTCTTTTTAAATGCAGAAAACACAGCCACTCCCAATCTCGTTCTCAAACACTGCAGATATTTTTAAATGGCAAATAAAATGACGAGCTGAGAGCTTCCTAGATATCGTTTTCTCCTAAGGCTTTGCAAGTCTTCCCCCACGATGGTTGAGGAGTGTTTAAAAATAAGAAGGCATGGTCTTTTTTTTTTCCTAAAGCAAATGGGCGATAGTGGCAGACTAAAATTTCTATAGCTTTGGTCCAGTGGAGGGAGGAAAGGAGGATAAATGAATTGCAGTGTGTGCCAAGAACGCTATTCATTTGCCACACTTTATATGTGGGAAGAGGAAACTACATTTTAATTAGCACATTTTTAGGGAAAGGGGATGAAGATGAGGGGGCTGGCAAGAAGTGTTTGATGGAGGAGAGAGCCTGCAGATGAGGAAGGAAATGAAGTGGCCTGTCGCCAGTGCCTCGGAAAGGACGGGAGATAAGGGTGGGGAATGAAGTTTGCAGTGTGTGTTAGGGTGGGGTTAACCCCAGGGACCATGAATCACTAGAATGGCGCTGGGAGGGGTGTGCTTGAGGGTGAATTCGTGCAGTGGAGAGGGTATGTGTACCGGAGCGGGTGTGCAAGCCGTGGGTGACTGAGGAGAGCAGCGTGTGCCTGGAGGTCTATTTCGAGAATAGGTTGGGGTGAGAAACACGTCTGAGAGGCGGGGGTGGGCAGCCCGGTGTCACCTGTGGAGGGATCCCCGACTCTGCAAACGAGTGTTGCAAAGTTTGCCTGGCCTTAGACTGATTTTGAAGGCTGCTGGCAGAGCCTAGACTTTTCATCTCCCAAGAGGTCAGCTCTCAGAAGGTTTAAGAGGCAATTAGCCAAAGTAGGAGTGCAGAGTTTAGGTTGGTCCAAATGAATATAAAGGCCCCTGTCCCGTCCCTCTGTGGAAGTGAGTGAAGGCGGGAGGCTCCCCCAAATGCAAATATGCTGATAAGAAAATCAAGGCCCCTCCTGTGGGGGCCATGCCGAAGTCCAACTGTTGTGTCCTCTCCCCACAAAAGCCCAGCAGCCTCAGTGGGCCGCAGAAGCTCAATCTGAAAGCTACAATTCAGCTGAGATTCATTGGGTGGGGGAAGCTCGTTGGGACTGGGGAGGCAGATGTTTCCGTGGCGTCACTCTCCCACTTTCAATCGGATTTCTCTCGGGGTCGTTTCCTTCTCCGGCAGCAGATCGGAGCTGCACGGAGGAAGACCTTGCGGAGGCGCCAGGCAGGCGCCCTGCAACAGGCCCTCCGCCTGCGGAGCACGTAGGCCCCCCACTGCCGCAGCTGCAGAGATACTGAGCTTGCAGCTCGAAGGGGGGCCTCGAGGGGCGGGGCCAGAGATCGCAAGGAGCAGCAGAGGCGGGGCCTGGACCTGCGAGAGCCTGTTGGGGGCGTGGCCTATTGGGAGCAGAGCTCCGACGCTAGCCCGGCGAAGGGCGGAGCCAGGGCACGCTCTTGAGCTACGAGGGCCCAGCCCGTACTGGGCGGAGTGAAGGGCGCTGGGGCGTGGCCTATAAGAGGCGGGACCAGCGCTCTCGGGCCATGTGGGGCGGGGCCTTGAAGCTGGGGTGCTACAAGGGTCAAGCCTGTAGGGGGCGGAATCAAGGGCTCTGGGCGTGGCCTGTGGTAGGCGGGACCAACGCGCTCGGGCCAGTGAGCCCGGGCCTTCGGGATGCTAAGAGGGACTAATCCTGTAGGGGCGGAGTCATGGGCCCTGTGGAGGCGGGGCCCAAGGGGGCGGGCCAGAGGACGTTCGTGGGTAGTTCGGGTAGTCCCGCCAGAGCGCGAGGCGCCCGCCGGTAACGGTCGTCCGGGCAAGGGGCTGGAGGGAGAGGAAAGGGCTTTAAATGATGTTTTGAAGCAGCTAGAGCTAGACGCGTCGGCGACCAAGTGTCGCCGCTTCCTGCTGCCCGGGGCTCGGCGTCCAGGTCCCTCGTCTCCACGCCACCTCCTTTCCCGGCCCTCTCCTCAGGAGCTGAGCGACGTTAGGAGGCGGCTGCGGCGGACCCGGCGGCCGCTGCAACCCGGTGGCGAAGGAGGGGGCACAAAGCCGGCTGCGCTGCGAGGTAATCCTGCGGGAGCGGAGGGTCGGGGGTCCCGCCGCGCTTCCCACGCGAGGGGGCTTCTGACTGGCTGGCTGCGCGGCCTCAGGTGGACCGTGCCTGGGGCGGGAGCACGAGCCCCACGGGGCCGAGGGGTGCAGACCTGGGGGCGAGGAGTCGGGGTGCGGCGGCGCGAGGTCGGGTCTCGGGCGCCGCAGAGTGGGCGGCGACTCACCCGGGCGTCCCCGGCTCCCCCCGCGAGGGCGTGGGGTTGCAAAATCCTGTTCTGCCCGGAGCCTTGCTGACCCCCAAGGTGCGCGCGAGGACGGTGGGAGGTTCCCGCGCTTGGAGACGGTGGAAGAAGACCGTGTTGATTTGTTGGTTCCCCCCCCAACCCCCCACCCCCGGCTTAAGAAACTTCAGTCACAAGTTGAAATTGTTCGACCACTTTATCTAATCAGTGTGACCCTCCCCAGCACGCGCGCACACACACCCACACCCACACCCACAAACACACACACTATCCCCCTTCAAGCATTTCTGTTACTTTATTCTTCTTTGCGGGGTGACAGCCTAGTTGGCAGCAGGTTTGGTTTGCTGGTGTTTGGGTCACTTCCAACCTCTTTGGAGGTATGTAATATAGCTGAGGCAAGGCCACTATTAAGCCAGGCCTCTATTAAAATGACAAGAATGGCCTCAGGTGAACTTTTTTGTTGCAGAGATTTAATTGCAAGTCGATGCCCGTTTAAAGTGGGAGTGTAAGGAAAACCACTAAATATCCTTGGCACATGTGCTCTTGGAATTGACTTTGCTGGAGTGGTGTGGGATTTAGTTCAGCCCAGAGGCTTTGAGTGAGGATTAGGAGCAAGGCTCAGGAAGGAATTGATAAGACTCTGGGGCTTGGGATGAGCTACATAAACATGTGTGAGTTCTTTACGATGAATTATCATAAAATTATAGACGTCTTAAGAGTTAACAATATGAAATGATTGCCTTTATTAAAATGGACTTCATCCTCAGTGTGCTGAGTATGTACTGAGTTAGGTTTTAGCAGACTCCTAGTAAGAGTTCAGTGTAATAATGCCCTTTTAAAATGAAGTTAGCTGGCCAATAGAATGACCTGTGTATTTAAAATGAAGTACAAGGCTGACTCATAGGTAGGATTGTTTCTTTTTGAGCACTTCTGGAAGATGTTATAGCTAAATCTCCCTTGCGTCGTACTTAACTTGCAGGGTAACTTTTTTTTTTTTTCCTAAAATTGATCAGATTAACTTTACCGATGGTTGCTGGCAGGACACTTTTCTATAGTTCTCACACTTCATTAAAGATAGAATTTAATCTTTGCTAACTTAAAATTGATTGACCCAGAAGTGTCAGCATGTTGTTAATAACTGCTCTAAAGGAAAAGAACCCCAGCAATTTATTACCTGTTTAGGATGCTAAACATAATTTAAGGAGCTTTTTAGATACTTGGTTAAGAGATTTTAATACAGTGCAGCAGTTTTGCATATGGGATATTAAGAAGTGTCTGATAGTTCTGGCAGATGACAGATGATCACATGACCCCTGAAAATGTTTTGCATAACTTTCAGAATTTAATATGTGGTCTGTGGTTAAAGATGAGTGAGAAGTTATGTTGTGCACTCTTGCTTACCTTTTTTTAATCAATTATATTTTTCTGGAATGAATGTGAGGTTTTTTTTTCTTTTCAGTGATTTGCACTGGTTTTTTTATAACTTGCTTCACCATTATGATTGTGTTCACCATTATGTTATATGATAGCCTACAGATTAGTTATAAATTATGAGCTCCTCAAAGCTATGCTTAGAATTATTATAGGAAGCTGACACGCCCCTTTCTGATAACTGAGTACAATATAACGTTAGGGAGAACTGCAATAATAAATACATTAAGTAAAGGAAGAGGTCTATGTGAAAGACATGTACAAGTTGCTAAGCTGTTTCTCACCTTAAACATTTTTGCTAAGTGCTAGCAAGTTCACATTCCTTTGGAAAAATTAACCATGTAGAATAAAGGAGGAAAACTTAATGTGTCTAATCAACAATGCAGTCTTTCCTTTTAAACATAAACTTTTGTAAAGTTGTTGAAGTTCAATTTGACAGTTGCTGAACAATGACAGATCAAGTCAGGTAACTGAGATTCAGAATTAATGCTTAAATACTTTATTTCATGTCTCTCATGTTAGTGTGCTCTCCTCTGAACTTGAGGTCCATGCCAAATATTTGTAGCTGCAATTGTTAGGAGATCTTTGGGGGTTTGTCATTGGTTTAATTCCCTTGGCTGAAAGCCAAGACAGTTTCAGATTTACTGTAGTGGTTGCCTGTGTTAAATCATCTCTGAAGTACACGAGTTAGAACAGTCAGTCTGACTGTGATGTGGAAGGAAAAGGTTTGTTAACTACTAGATGTGTATAGAATACTCCTTGGTTATTTGCATAGAGAATAGTCTGGTTTATTGCAGTCTTGCTTTTTAGAATTTTAGTTGCTGCTGGTCAAATACAGTTTAAAAAAAATTAAATGGAAAATTCCAGAAATAAGCAATTCATAAGTTTTAAGTAACTTTATAACAATATATTATATGTTTTCTTGGTTATTGTATTCCTGTTGTGCCTAATTTATAAATAAAATGTTATCAAAAATAACCATAGAATACATATACTAGTGATTTCAGACTTTTACTGGAGTCTTGAAATGTATCCCTCTAGACTAGGAAAGATCCTAGTAATTATTTCTTTTAAAGATGGTGAATTATAGGGGTATGTGTGTTTGTATGTGTATGTCTACTTGGGATTCTGTTATTTTCCAGTAAAATTAATGTATTTGCCTGGTTTTCATTCATTAAATGTTTACTGAGTAGCAAAAATGAAAATGTATTAAGCAGAGAAGTTCATACCCAAGGGCTGTACTTATTATTAGGCAAGCATTCCCCCAAGTGAGTCACATGGCTAGCCCTAATCTTTGACTTTAAAAACAGTGTTTGAAAGTTTGCATCTTGAAAGGGTAGCATAGATTTGTCCTAACTGCGCTAAAATAAAAATGAACAGACTCAGCATATAACCTTAGAGGCGAGGTCTAAATTGAGCCATTCAAAAGGGCCCACAGTATTGCCTTATACTTTTACACCTTCAAGGTCGGCTTTGGTTAAAGCTTAGCTGAAGTGTGAAAACTTACTGATAGAAGATGAACTTTGAAATCTGGGTTTCAGATTCTCTGAACCTGGTAGTGAAGAAACTGATGTGTAAGAAATACATCGGCTAACATTTAGGAGTGGTACTTCCTCATACAAGGCAATAGCTTGGATATCAGGTTATATATAAAGCTCATTTGTTTTGAAGGGTAGTGGATGTGCCTGATATTTCCCATAACCAGCTGAATGTAAAAATATATTTGAGAGATGTAAGGCAGTAACATATCCTTAAAATCAGTGTCTCAAGTGTGTGCATATATATGCTGTGTGTGTGTATAATATATGTATATACATGTATATATCATATACAACATATATGTGTGTATATGTGTTGACAATTTATTTGACTTTTGTGTGCATGTATGTGTTCAAGTGTGTACACATGCTCTGACTCTGTGAGTTTGGGTGCACATACATGCATGTGGAGATCAGAGATCAACCTTGGACACCATTTCTCAGGAGCTATTCACCTTGTTTTATTTGTTTTTTCTTTGTTTGCTTACTTATTTGTTTTGAGACAAGTCTCACTGTGTAGCCCTGGCTAGAACTTCCTAAGTAGATTAGGCTGACCTCAGAATCAGAGATTAGGCCATCCTTTGTCTCTTAAGTGCTGACTGTATGTGCTACCATACCTGGCCTCATCTTGTTCTGTGACAGTCTCTGGCTGACTTGAGGCTGCTCGCCTTTAGTTTAAGCTGGTGGCCATCAAGCCAGGCCCATCTTTCACCACCTGGCCAGTGCTGGGATTTCAGGCACATGGCACCATTCTTGGCTTTTTCTTTCTTAATTTACTTTTTAGTTTTAAAAATTACACATAGTTGTTTGTATGCACTTGTGCAGTCATGTGCACTGTGCTGTGGAGGACTATGGAAATCAGAGGACAGCTTGCTGTCGTTAGTTTTCTCCTTCCACCATGTGGGTTCCAGGGATCAATCTCCATTTGCCAGGCTTGGAGGAAGGTACTTTTACCCACTGAATTATCTTGCTGGTTTGTTATTTGAGTGCTAAGGTTCAAACTCAGGTTTTTATACTTAATGGCAAACACTTTACTCAGTGGTCTTCTTAGCCCCTGTATAATCGTTTTAATGCTCACATTATGTGTTAAGGCAGATAGATATCAAGCATTGAATTACAAACAGAACTTACCTCTGAGTAATACGCATGAGCTCATTGTTTTACTGTTTTAGCCATCCCCTTTAAATTTAGTTTGTGGTATTTTATTCCCCATCTCTCACCAAGAAGAACTGCCTTTAGGTAAAAATGGAAAGGGCCACACAGATCTGAGTCAGCCCATTCAGCTCAACTCTCAAGGCTCGCTCTCACGGTAGCTGGTCACCTGCTATTAAGCTGGGATTCTAAAGTTTCTGAGGTCTTGGGGATTTGGGTTATGTCTTTAATTTGTCATCATCATCATCAGTATTAGTGTGACATTCTCCCACGGTGTGTCCACTCATTCTGTGCAAGTATAGCATTTTTTCCTGTCTCTTCCACACAGCATTCTCATCTTTTGTTCTGTAGGAATGAAGGGGGAACATAGTTTACTTGGTATGCCATAGGGTTCTCCACACTATAGAACTTTGAAAGCACTACTTTTAATTCTTTGGAAAGGAGCCCAACGACTGTTTAGCTGCATGGCTCTTGTATTTTCAATTTCTAAGTGGGAAAAGACTCTGTAGGGTCAGTCTTGGAATAGCTGAGGAGGTGGCTGGAAACAGGCATTCGTGGAGTTGTGATTGGGTGTTAGACCTTGGTGCCTGGGACTTCATTGCACTTATGGGTCTGGGATAGATGCTGGTGGAGAAGGAGAGAGATTGGCCGTGATGTCAGCCCACTGCTTTTCTGCCACACGCTTTCCTTTCCTAAGCATTAGACTACTGTGTTGCCCCTGTCTTGCCGTTTGCTTATGATTTTTATCATCAGGATAATATTCTCTCTTGTACGGAAAGGTGACTCTTTTTTCAGGTTAATTCCTGTGTCATTGCTAAAAATTAGTTTTTGGGAAAAGTTGACACTGGAAGGAGTTTCTTCCATTTCCACTGTTGACTTGCTTTTTAAAGCTCACAGAACTCTAAAAACAGAAGTGTGAAAACCTCACTCATCATCTGATGGTTTGAACCATTTTGTGTGTGCATGTGTACACACACCCACATGTGTGTACACAGCATGTTCATATACTTGTGAGCCCCAAGGATCTTCCTGTCTCCATCTTCCGGGGTTAAGAATGCACCCCGGGGATGCTTTCCCTGTCGGTACTGGGGATTGAACTCAGATCCTCATGCTCTGTAGCAGCTTTGCCTACTGAGCCATCATCCTAGCCTCAGGAGCCAATCTTTTTTTAATTATTACTTTTATTAATTTAATAATTTTATTATTATTATTTTTATTAATGATCCTTAGATTTATTTTTAATATATATGAGAGACACATCTGTGCACCACATCTGGTGCCCTAGGAAGTGGTAAACTCTCATGTGAGTGCTGGGAATTAAACTCAGAGCCTTTACAAGTGCTCTTAGCCACTGAGCCAACTCTCTAGCTCCAGCCATTCTTTATTTGAGTAAAATACATATCAACAGTGAATGAGAAATCCTCATTGCTTTAAAAATGTCTTATTTTTATTTATTTATTTATTTTGTTTTGCTTTTCGAGACAGGGTTTTTCTGTATAGCCCTGGCTGTCCTGGAACTCACTCTGTAGACCAGGCCTCAAACTCAGAAATCCACCTGTCTGCCTTCCAAGTGCTGGGATTAAAGGTGTGCACCACCACTGCCCAGTGTGTCTTATTTTTATAAAGCTAGATCTGCAATGGTTTTCTATCAGACTGTTTGATCTATTTAAGTGGTTATGAAAACTTATTTTCTTTCTTTAAAAAGAATTTCTTTTATGTGCATTGGTGTTTTGCCTGCATGTGTATCTGTGGGAGAATGTCGGCTCCCCTGGAAGTGGAGTTACAGACAGTTGTGAGTTGCCATGTGGGTGCTGAGAATTGAACCCAAGGCCCTCTGGAAGAGCAACCGGTACTCTTAAGAGTCATATTTCTCCAGCTCCCAAAGTCTCTCCAGCTTATTTTAAATTAGTGTTGAAACTAGTGTGTTCTTTGTCTTAATGAATGTTGATAACAGAGAAATTATAGTTCTCTAAATATTCTGCAACCATTAGTTACCCTCATGAAAAAAATGCATCATAGACAAGGACATAGTCACCAGCCATGTGAATACGGTCAGGGTTATCAATGAATATCATGGCAGTGGGAGGTCATTTTATGCCTGAATAAGAAAATTATTCTTGGTTACCATAGTAAAGGCTCTGAGAAACTGATTACTTGATGGTCAGTTGAGTTACTTGCTGCATGTTGCATTTGATGTATATAATAATCTCAACTTCTCTGGGCTGTTTTATAGGCAGGGATCCAAACACCAGGTTTTTCACCCGTTAGGAGAGTACCCTTGTGCTATTTTAAGGTTTCTGGTTTGAGCCATCTGCTTTGATGAACACATTCCTGGAGGAATTTGATTATCAGTTAAGCACTTTTAAGAAGGAATCCCTGCTCTGCATCTATGACACCTACGTGCCACAGCAGTGCTTCCTAGAACTTGTTTGATTTGGCCCCAAAGAGAAGAGAGCCGTCTACTGAATGGCCAGCATCAAGTTGAGCAGTGTCTTGAGTTTTTCTTGCAAGACTCAGGCAGTTTCTAGAGAAAGCAGGCCTTGGAGGATTTGAAAGGCTCTTAGTACCAAGTGGAATGGTAGCTTGCTTCATCTTAATTATATTTCCCAGCAGGAGGCCTGACTGCACAATGAAGGACTAATTCAGCGCCTGTTGGAATGCATGGGAAAGAAGAAACCTTAAGAAGTTGTTGGATTGATATTAAAAGCAGTCTAGCCATGGTGAAATTAATAAACTAGGTGGTAAACAGAACCATTTTTTGAGGTGTTTTTATTCCTAGGTCTGGTTGTTGATGGCTTCAGCAAACAGGAGTGAAGTTTTTCCTCCTTGTGCTTTTTTCTTTGTCTCAGTGTCTAAGGCAGTGCGTCCTGTTTGAGTGGACACACTGATTCATAGTGGTTTTAGTTTTGGTGTATCCTAGCTCTCTTGTAGGCTTTTGCTTTTGTTTTCCTGTCTTCCGAAACTGTAGTAGCAGTAGACAGAGCTGGAGTTGGTTAAGACTGTTAAAGGTCAGTAGAGGCCAAAGGAACAAACCTGCCATAGCCAGATGAGAAAAAACTTAGGCAGTAAGAACTGGAAAGAAGCTTTGCAATTGTTGCTCTGAGGCTACCCTTGACTGGTCTACATTCATTACATAACTAGTTGTTACTGTAAGAATGCCCTTGATTGTTCTACATTTGTTATGTAACTAATTAGGTGGCCATTCTTACTAGCCCTTAAAAACTGCCAGAATCATGTTAAAGTATTATATTTATCTGGTTTAGTGAAACTAAGATGAGCATACAGTCAAGAGTTTGTTTTAGTGACTCAGTTATTTCTAAATACTATGCTGGGGTGTTCATAGGTTTACGCATGTCCTTGTTGGTGACTGCACAGAAGGTTTGAACCAGGATTAGAATATTTCTATCTTGCTGGGCAGTGGTGGCGCATGCCTTTAATCCCAGCACTTGGGAGGCAGAGGCAGGTGGATTTCTGAGTTCGAGGCCAGCCTGGTCTATAGAGTGAGTTCCAGGACAGCCAGGCTTACACAGAGAAACCCTGTCTCGAAAAACAAAACAAAAGAATATTTCTATCTTGGTTGGAAATTATTTTCTTTTAGATAGGTGAGCAGATGGGTAAACAGGATTGAAATTTCACTAGAATAAGGAAGTATTTGTTTATGACATAGATTTTTAAGTATTCATTATTTGGTTTTTCTGTATTGTTTGTTTGTTCCTTTTGTTTTTTATTAGTTTAAGCCAACAGAGTTTATTTAGCCATAAAGTGAGTTGTTTCCCATGCTACAGCCATTGTTCCTAAAATATATGACTTCCTGGGAAGGATGGATGAGTTAACTTTACAGGTCTCTGCTGGACTCAGTTATGGTGGGGAATAGAAAGTGAGAGGTCTTTATTTTTATATATCATTCATTTTAATTGTTAGAGTTTGCTTGTGTGCATGTCTGTCTGTCCATCTGTCTGTGTGAATACAGATGTCTGAGGAGGCCAGAGGCAGGTATCAGATCCCCCCAGAACTGGAGCTAAAGGCAGTTGTGATACAGTTAGTTGCCTGATGTATCTACTGAGAGTTGAATTGGGATCCTCTGAAACAACAGTATGTTCTCTTAAATGCTGAACCATCTCTTCAGCTCCTTATTATTATTAGTTTTTAGTCCTAAATATTTTTAAGTGGTAGGACTTGCTGTAGGGCCATAGCACAATGAAATTCAACTATGTGCCAATCTGAGATCCTGAGGGAAACCTCAACATCATGGGCACACCACAGAATCTGATAACCATCATCTATAGTAATACTTGATTGAATTCATGAGCCATTCAATTAAGAGATTTATAATTGTGTGTAGTGGCTCACACCTGGAAAACCAGCACTTGGGTAATTGAGATTTTGAAACAGGAGACTTGTGACCAGTCTGAGAATACCCTGGTCTACATCTAGAGTTCCTTGCTAGGCAGGGCTACAGTGTAGGACCCTGTCTCAAACAAAACAAAACAAAATAAATGAACAAATGACTTGCTTACTCTTATGTGCTGTTCTTGTTTATGTTATATAATTTACCCTTAATAGATATCCCTATTAATTTAGATAGCTAGAGGTCACTGTTTTGATATAATTAAAAGCTTCTAAAAAAAAAAAAACCTCCCCATTATGTATCTGTTGATGTGTTTGTGTGTGGATTTGCACATGTCCATGTAGTACCTAATGTTGCCAGAAGGGGGTATCAGCCTCTGGAGCTGGAATTATAGGCAGTTTTGAGCTGTCCTATGTGGGTGCTTAGAAGTGAACCTGGGTCCTCTGCAAGGTCAGTACACACTTTTAACCACTGAGCCATTTCTTTAGCTTCTAATGAAAAGGTAACATTGTAGTTCAGCAGTAGTCACCATTTGAGAGCTTCTGATTTTTTGCTTTCATAATAAGGAAATGACACTGTGTCATACAGTTTCTACAAGACCCATAGATTATGAAGAGTGAATTCTTTGGGGTTCTCACTCTGCTGTTAGAGATAGGAAAAGTCAGCAGCAACTACAGAAACAGTACAAAGACATTAATTGCCAGCATGTATTAAATGCCAGATGAAAGGCTCAGAAAACAGATTCTATAGAAAAGAGCAGTGCTTAGAGTATTTAGGAAGAGGGATAAGAGTAGGCCTAGAGGGAAGTTAGGATTTTACTAGTTAGGAAAGACAGAAAGAATGTACGGAAGAGATTCTGTCCATGATTTTTTCTGTAGCATGATGGAGGTTATTTTGGGGAGTGGCTTACAGTCTTCTTTTTCTTATTTGTTCTAGAATGTCTCAGTTGTCTCACACAGACTTGGCCATGCTTACAATTTACTCCTTGTAAAAGAGTGTGACTTTTGAAGGCATATTTGGTGTCCTTGTGTGTTAAAATATGAAGACTTCTGATACATCCTCTTAAGATTATCTAGATGTTTGTCAATGCAAAGAACACAAATCTCACTAGTTAGTGGTTTTGGTGGCAAGGTAGCTAAGACACCTCTGACGGTATGGTGTGGAGATCATGGGAGTGGGCCTCATAGAAGGCACGTACCATGCACGTCCTTGTCTTTGTATCTGTGTGTCAGCTAAGAGGGTAGATCGCATCAGTCTAGGAGCTTGTTACCTCTGGAGTTTGAGTTCTTCAAAGGGCTTTGGTGGCAGCAGGTCCTTTCAATAACAATGAGACAAGCCAGGAGGGCAGCTTTCCTAAAGCAGACTGCACAAACATTGTGGTGTATTTTTCCAGAAATGGTGATTTCAGCTCTCATCCTGATTGTATTGTGCTTAGGACTGTTATTTCCTTGTAAATGTTTCTGTGGCCTCTGTTTAGATTTTTTTT
This sequence comes from Rhabdomys pumilio, assembly GCA_030674055.1. Classification (NCBI taxonomy): domain Eukaryota; kingdom Metazoa; phylum Chordata; class Mammalia; order Rodentia; family Muridae; genus Rhabdomys; species Rhabdomys pumilio. Next base: position 178,455,561 of record JANHMN010000003.1, read on the forward strand.
TTTTTTTTTTGTAGCTTGATGCTTTTTTCCTTCCATTTGTTCCTTTATTCATTCAGCAAGTGTTTATTATGCAGTTAGTAGTATGCGGGCTCTGTTGTAAGCAAAGGATTCAATAAGCAAAACACACAAACCCTTCTGATCTAATGGAGTTGATGTTTGAGAGAATAATAGAAATAAGTAAATGAATAAATAAATAAATATATTACATGTCATGTTATACAGGAATCTAGAATAGGGAAGAAAATAAGCAACTCTGGGGGATAGATAGCAGTTTAAATAGAATGCCAGAACAAGACCTCACTGAGCAGGTGCCATGTGAACAGAGAGGTGAGATGGGATAGGATTCTGTGTGAGTATATGAGGAAAAATATTGTAGCAGAAGAAACAAAGCCAGAATCCTGCATGCTCACATAGCTGAGGATGAAACAGAATGGGAAGAGGAAACAGGGAGCCCAGGATGTTGTCAAGCAGAGATGTGGCAACCTGACATGTATTTCTTTTCTATTAATTCTTCTTTCATATATATTTCATCTAGATTGTAGTTTCTCCCCCTTCCCCTCCCCCTAGTCTCTCCTCCCACCACCTCCCATCTCCCCTAGACCCACCTCCCTCTCCTCCCCTCAGAAAAGAACAGGCATTCCAGGGACTTCAACCAAATGCTGCATAGCGAGCTGGCACATGTTCTCACACCAAGGCTGGAGGAGGCAACTCAGGAGCAGGAACAGGGTCCCAGAGGTAGGCAAAAGAGTCAGGATCAGCCCCTGCTCCCACCACCCCCACAGTTAGGGATTCTACAGAAATCCCAGGTGACACAACCATAGCATACACTGACATGCATTTTGTAAGGATGCTTTTGGCAAATGTGGCTGTAGAGAGACTGCTTAAGAGGCTGATTCAGTGACCTCGGTGAGGAGTAATAAATACAACAGGTACAAGAGATGAGACTGGGTTGGATTCTGGGTCAACAGGATTTTATAACTGGTCTGTGGGGTATAAGTGAGAGAGAACTAAGCTTGATCTTAAACTTTCAGTCCCGAGCAAAAGTCTGCACGCTTCGAAAAAGGGAGATGATAGGAGCCTAATCTGAGGCACGTTCTGTTTGGAAGCTGCTGTGAGTGGAGACCAGTACTTAGGTATAAGCTTGCGGGTTGTCATGGTTTTCTTCTTCCATTTTTTTTAAAGGAAGGCATACTCAATACCTTTAATGATCAGAAGAAATATTTTGCTATAAGGTTTTAAAATATTATACATTTTTAATGCTTTCAAGGCTTTTAATTTATCTTACTCAAACCATACATGTGTTATAACTTCTAATGACACTTAGTACCCAAAGAAATCCCTTTTGTAGAATAATTTACTTTTAATTAAAATGTAAAAACAGAAATTAAAGTTATTGTTGTTTAATAATGTAACTGTAAATGGAGTAGCCTCACTGTTTCTCAATTAACATAGTTAAAAATAGTAGCAGTTATCAGTATAACCCAGCTATATAATTCTGACAGCTATATATTCAAGAGAACACAAACATTTTTCCACAAAAAGTCTTTCAGCAGTGTTCATAGAAGCATTATGCATAATAGCCAAAAAGTGGTAACTGAGCATTTCAAAGCAGACAGACAGACCTATGCAAGTGAAGAAGCAGACAGCAGACCTATGCAAGTGAAGAAGCAGACAGACAGACCTATGCAAGTGAAGAAGCAGACAGACAGATCTATGCAAGTGAAGAAGCAGGCAGACAGACCTATGCAAGTGAAGAAGCAGACAGACAGACCTATGCAAGTGAAGAAGCAGACAGACAGACCTATGCACGTGAAGAAGCAGACAGACAGACCTATGCAAGTGAAGAAGCAGACAGA